>CM026398.1:48425923-48541967 GCA_014843695.1 Archivesica marissinica | reverse complement strand
TATTATACATACATAAGTTATTATACATACATAAGTTATTAAACATACATAAGTTATTATATACATACATAAGTTATTATACATACATAAGTTATTATACATACATAAGTTATTAAACATACATAAGTTATTATATACATACATAAGTTATTATACATACGTAAGTTATTATACATACATAAGTTATTATACATACATAAGTTATTATACATACATAAGTTATTATACATACATAAGTTATTATATACATACATAAGTTATTATACATACATAAGTTATTATACATACATAAGTATTATACATACATAAGTTATTATACATACATAAGTTATTATATACATACATAAGTTATTATACATACATAAGTTATTATACATACATAAGTTATTATACATACATAAGTTATTATACATACATAAGTTATTATATACATACATAAGTTATTATACATACATAAGTTATTATACATATGTAAGTTATTATACATACATAAGTTATTATACATAGGTAAGTTATTATACATACATAAGTTATTATACATAGGTAAGTTATTATACATACGTAAGTTATTATACATACATAAGTTATTATATACATACATAAGTTATTATACATACATAAGTTATTATATACGTACATAAGTTATTATACATACATAAGTTATTATACATACATAAGTTATTATACATACGTAAGTTATTATACATATGTAAGTTATTATACATACATAAGTTATTATACATACATAAGTTATTATACATCCATAAGTTATTATACATACATAAGTTATTATACATACATAAGTTATTATACATACATAAGTTATTATACATACATAAGTTATTATACATACATAAGTTATTATACATACATAAGTTATTATACATATGTAAGTTATTATACATACATAAGTTATTATACATACATAAGTTATTATACATACATAAGTTATTATACATATGTAAGTTATTATACATACATAAGTTATTATACATACATAAGTTATTATACATACATAAGTTATTATACATACATAAGTTATTATACATATGTAAGTTATTATACATACATAAGTTATTATACATACATAAGTTATTATACATACATAAGTTATTATACATACATAAGTTATTATACATACATAAGTTATTATACATACATAAGTTATTATACATACGTAAGTTATTATATACATACATAAGTTATTATACATACATAAGTTATTATACATACATAAGTTATTATACATACATAAGTTATTATATACATACATAAGTTATTATACATACATAAGTTATTATATACATACATAAGTTATTATACATACATAAGTTATTATACATAGGTAAGTTATTATACATACATAAGTTATTATACATACATAAGTTATTATACATAGGTAAGTTATTATACATACATAAGTTATTATACATACATAAGTTATTATACATACATAAGTTATTATACATACATAAGTTATTATACATAGGTAAGTTATTATACATACATAAGTTATTATACATATGTAAGTTATTATACATACATAAGTTATTATACATACGTAAGTTATTATACATACATAAATTATTATACATACGTAAGTTATTATACATACATAAGTTATTATACATACGTAAGTTATTATACATACATAAATTATTATACATACATAAGTTATTATACATACGTAAGTTATTATACATACGTAAGTCAATGTCAAACCACTTCTGGGAACCATGTTTTCCTGGCCCTGTTCAGCTGTCCTAAGACATTAAATCTGTACTAAGCATTGTGTCAGATGTCTTAGTCAAGGACGCGACATACACCCATAGACAGGGTATCAAGCCTGTTACCTCTCTGTGCGAAGTCTGACACTCTACAAGTAGCTAATGGATGCCACATTTGCCATAATTACAGCTTGTTTCTAATCTGCATACTGTAGTTTAAACTTTATTTATTTTACAATGATTGCGAAAACTTATATTAATCACTTTCGTTGGCGCGGATGAAAGCGTAAATGTGATCATTCGTGTGGGAGGAAACCGGAGTACCCGGAGAAAATCCACATGTCCGATCTGGCGATGTTAGTGGACAGTCACATACTCTTATATTTCCAATTACAGTCTACATCCGTTATGTTGAATTCCGTCGGACTGAACAAAATACTTTGACATAACCGAAGTTTGACTTTGATATATACAGATCCAGTTATATGTAAAATGATAGTGCCTAGTACGGGACTTTGATCCGACTTCGAGATAACCGGAGAATTCGACATAACCGACATTGACATAACGGATGTAGACTCTAGTCAGATACAACGAAAACACTAATTTACTTCCATTCCAGTCTTTACAGTAACATTTTCACAGCTCTAGCCCGAAAGCACTACTCCATTACCAAATAAAATGTTCACAAATTTCTACTAGCCCAAAATCCAATTGGCTAGCCCGGGCTTAGGGCAAGTGGTTAATGGTGAAGACTTCCATTTGCTTCTATTTGCAACATTGTTTGAACTTGTGCATAATGTACACAGCAGTAAGGTTTCCACTTCAATTACCTGCAATTATTTCCTGTGCTGCCATGAACAGTTCAGCATACACGTCCAGAATCTCAACCTCGGAGTCCGAGGCCGGCGGGGACGTGATGAGGATACGGCGGTTAGTGTCGTTCAGGGCCTCGAGTATACACAACAACTGGGTGGAGCTCCCTTCAAACATATCGTGTAGTAGTTTCTCGCTGGGAGTACGTGGCCATTGTAACTACAATTAACATCATTAATGAGATGCGCTCTACCATTATACTTAAAGCAGCATTACATCATAATAAAGGATGTTTTGGGAAACATATAAATACTAATGTGTGTGTGTTTACAAAAATCAAAATAGTCGCTCAGAAACGATAAAAATCCAATAAATTTAAACAGTCGTATACGCGAATTTGTTTATCAACACACGAAATGGCTGTCGTTTGTATGGAGATATAATAGTATATTAACCTAAATCTCTATGAAGGAAAGGGTTAAATCAATAATCTCAGTATATCCTCAGAGTACTCTGTGATTATGTACACTCGTGATGATGGCAGTTGTCTAAAACATGTATTGATAACTTAAGTGAAAGCTCCCCGAACAAATACAAGGTAAGTTGATAACAAATAGTGGTTAACCCATTTGATTCTGGATACTGTTCAAACAGTATTTGCAAAGAACATAGAGCCAGATCAGCCGCCATGGAACGTGCCGTCTGATCAGGCTCTATGCTGCTTGCTATTCGGATGATCTTGCTAAGACACTTGGCTATGTAGCAAACAACATAGATCCTGATCAGCATGCAGCGTCACGCTATGGCTGATCTGGATCTGTTGATTGCAAAAGCCTTTAAATGTATCCAGAATGAAATTGGTTAACTGTACCCAAGTGCCCAAGCATTACTGAAATTATCATTTTGATGGAAGTTGAGAAAACTGTACATCTGACATGTCGAGTACTCGCCGGACACATAAGTGCGGTTTATATGGGCAATATTCTCCAGAGATATGCGGCAATATTGAACGTTATGCAGCAGAACATAGAAATTCCAAGTCTGTGAAACATTTTAATGATGTTTTATAAAGTGAAAGTGCTGTCCATAGCAAAAATCCTTTCCCTCATAGAAGCACCTCTTAATGCCATTACCAACACGACATACATTGATAATGTAGTAGCCAAACCAAAGGCCAGAATCTCATGTAGTCCCAGTAATATTTATGGAGGTGGGATAGATATGGCGACTACTTATCCACTGCATGATAGCTAAATGGCTGTCGTTTGTATGGAGATATAATAGTATATTAACCTAAATCTCTATTTTACAACGATTGCGAAGCAAGTTCTAACAACTTATATTAATCACTCTTGTTGAGTATCTGGAGAAAACCCACCTGTCCGATCTGGCGACTGCCGTACCATCTCACATACTTCCCGGTCCGAGGATCGAACCTGGGTTGCATTGGTGAGAAGCGAGCGTATTAACCACTGTGCTAATCGGACAGCACATTAAGAGACCATTGCTTAGAAATGTAGTCATAAATAGTAAGCATGGATTTGGAATGTAATCGATTACATTGGCAAATAATTCTCTATGAAGGAAAGGGTAACAATTATTTCAAAAGATTTAACGACAAGATCATTTCATTGGTGTGCAAATCAACCTGTTGACACAAAGCCTCCATTATTCGGTTCCCTGCATAGTATATACATATATTGTAGCATCAGTACATACATTTTGAGCATCCTTGAGATTAGCTCTTGTCTTAGGCCTCAATAATCCTTTTGGTCTTCTCCTGGTCTCATACACAGATCTTCTAAATACCATGATAGCCATCTAAAATAAACACTAAACATAGTGATAGCCATCTAAAATAAACACTAAACATTGTAAACAGCCATCTAAAATAAACACTGAACATTGTGATAGCCATCTAAAATAAACACTAAACATTGTGATAGCCATCTAACATAAACACTAAACATTGTAAACAGCCATCTAAAATAAACACTGAACACTGTGATAGCCATCTAATGTAAACACTAAACATTGTGATAGCCATCTAACATGAACACTAAACATTGTAAACAACCATCTAAAATAAACACTGAACACTGTGATAGCCATCTAAAATAAACACTAAACATTGTGATAGCCATCTAACATAAACACTAAACATTGTAAACAGCCATCTAAAATAAACACTGAACATTGTGATAGCCATCTAACATAAACACTAACACTGTGATAGCCATCTAACATAAACACTAACACTGTGATAGCCATCTAACATAAACACTAACACTGTGATAGCCATCTAACATAAACACTAACACTGTGATAGCCATCTAACATAAACACTAACACTGTGATAGCCATCTAACATAAACACTAACACTGTGATAGCCATCTAACATAAATACTAACACTGTGATAGCCATCTAACATAAATACTAACACTGTGATAGCCATCCAGCATAAACACTAACACTGTGATAGCCATCTAACATAAACACTAACACTGTGATAGCCATCTAACATAAATACTAACACTGTGATAGCCATCTAACATAAACACTAACACTGTGATAGCCATCTAACATAAACACTAACACTGTGATAGCCATCTAACATAAACACTAACACTGTGATAGCCATCTAACATAAACACTAACACTGTGATAGCCATCTAACATAAATACTAACACTGTGATAGCCATCTAAAATAAATACTAACACTGTGATAGCCATCTAACATAAACACTAACACTGTGATAGCCATCCAATGTAAACACTAACACTGTGATAGCCATCTAAAATAAATACTAACACTGTGATAGCCATCTAACATAAACACTAACACTGTGATAGCCATCTAACATAAACACTAACACTGTGATAGCCATCCAACGTAAACACTAACACTGTGATAGCCATCTAACATAAATACTAACACTGTGATAGCCATCTAACATAAACACTGAACATTGTGATAGCCATCCAACATAAACACTAACACTGTGATAGCCATCTAACATAAACACTGAACATTGTGATAGCCATCCAACATAAACACTAACACTGTGATAGCCATCTAACATAAACACTAACACTGTGATAGCCATCTAAAATAAATACTAACACTGTGATAGCCATCCAACATAAACACTAACACTGTGATAGCCATCCAACATAAACACTAACACTGTGATAGCCATCTAACATAAATACTAACACTGTGATAGCCATCTAACATAAATACTAACACTGTGATAGCCATCCAGCATAAACACTAACACTGTGATAGCCATCTAAAATAAATACTAACACTGTGATAGCCATCTAAAATAAATACTAACACTGTGATAGCCATCTAAAATAAATACTAACACTGTGATAGCCATCCAGCCATCCAATGTAAACACTAAACATTGTAAGCAGCCATCCAACGTAAACACGCCATCTAACATAAACACTAACAATGTGATAGCCATCTAACATAAACACTGAACATTGTAAACAGCCATCTAACATAAACACTAACACTGTGATAGCCATCCAACATAAACACTAACACTGTGATAGCCATCTAACATAAACACTAACACTGTGATAGCCATCCAACATAAACACTAACACTGTGATAGCCATCTAACATAAATACTAACACTGTGATAGCCATCTAACATAAACACTAACACTGTGATAGCCATCTAACATAAACACTAACACTGTGATAGCCATCTAACATAAACACTAACACTGTGATAGCCATCTAACATAAACACTAACACTGTGATAGCCATCCAACATAAACACTAACACTGTGATAGCCATCCAACGTAAACAGTAAACATTGTAAGCAGCCATCCAACGTAAACACGCCATCTAACATAAACACTGAACATTGTAAACAGCCATCTAACATAAACACTGAACATTGTGATAGCCATCTAACATAAACACTAAACACTGTGATAGCCATCTAACATAAACACTGAACATTGTAAGCAGCCATCCAATGTAAACACTAATCTTTGTAAGCAGCCATCCAATGTAAACACGCCATCTAACATAAACACTGAACATTGTAAACAGCCATCTAACATAAACACTGAACATTGTGATAGCCATCTAACATAAACACTGAACATTGTAAACAGCCATCTAACATAAACACTGAACATTGTAAACAGCCATCTAACATAAACACTAAACATTGTAAACAGCCATCTAACGTAAACACTGAACATTGTAAGCAGCCATCTAACGTAAACACTAATCATTGTAAACAGCCATCTAACGCAAACACTAATCATTGTAAACAGCCATCTAACATAAACACTGAACATTGTAAGCAGCCATCCAACGTAAACACGCCATCTAACATAAACACTAACACTGTGATAGCCATCTAACATAAACACTAACACTGTGATAGCCATCTAACATAAACACTAACACTGTGATAGCCATCTAACATAAACACTAACACTGTGATAGCCATCTAACATAAACACTAACACTGTGATAGCCATCTAACATAAATACTAACACTGTGATAGCCATCTAACATAAATACTAACACTGTGATAGCCATCCAGCATAAACACTAACACTGTGATAGCCATCTAACATAAACACTAACACTGTGATAGCCATCTAACATAAATACTAACACTGTGATAGCCATCTAACATAAACACTAACACTGTGATAGCCATCTAACATAAACACTAACACTGTGATAGCCATCTAACATAAACACTAACACTGTGATAGCCATCTAACATAAACACTAACACTGTGATAGCCATCTAACATAAATACTAACACTGTGATAGCCATCTAAAATAAATACTAACACTGTGATAGCCATCTAACATAAACACTAACACTGTGATAGCCATCCAATGTAAACACTAACACTGTGATAGCCATCTAAAATAAATACTAACACTGTGATAGCCATCTAACATAAACACTAACACTGTGATAGCCATCTAACATAAACACTAACACTGTGATAGCCATCCAACGTAAACACTAACACTGTGATAGCCATCTAACATAAATACTAACACTGTGATAGCCATCTAAAATAAACACTAACACTGTGATAGCCATCTAACATAAACACTGAACATTGTGATAGCCATCCAACATAAACACTAACACTGTGATAGCCATCTAACATAAACACTGAACATTGTGATAGCCATCCAACATAAACACTAACACTGTGATAGCCATCTAACATAAACACTAACACTGTGATAGCCATCTAAAATAAATACTAACACTGTGATAGCCATCTAACATAAACACTAACACTGTGATAGCCATCTAACATAAACACTAACACTGTGATAGCCATCCAACATAAACACTAACACTGTGATAGCCATCTAACATAAATACTAACACTGTGATAGCCATCTAACATAAATACTAACACTGTGATAGCCATCCAGCATAAACACTAACACTGTGATAGCCATCTAACATAAACACTAACACTGTGATAGCCATCTAACATAAACACTAACACTGTGATAGCCATCTAACATAAACACTGAACATTGTAAACAGCCATCTAACATAAACACTAACACTGTGATAGCCATCTAACATAAACACAAACACTGTGATAGCCATCTAATATAAACACAAACACGGTGATAACCATCTAACATAAACACTGAACATTGTAAACAGCCATCTAACATAAACACTAATCATTGTAAACAGCCATCTAACGTAAACACTGAACATTGTGATAGCCATCTAACGTAAACACTGAACATTGTAAACAGCCATCTAACATAAACACTGAACATTGTAAGCAGCCATCCAACATAAACACGCCATCTAACATAAACACTGAACATTGTAAACAGCCATCTAACATAAACACAAACACTGTGATAGCCATCTAACATAAACACAAACACTGTGATAGCCATCTAACATAAACACTGAACATTGTAAGCAGCCATCCAACGTAAACACGCCATCTAACATAAATACTAACACTGTGATAGCCATCTAACATAAACACTGAACATTGTAAACAGCCATCTAACATAAACACTAAACATTGTAAACAGGCATGTAATATATATACTATACACTCTAATCTCTTCAGGTATCTTTACCTTGATAGTAGCTTGTCTGAAAGCTGCTTCTCTCTCGGGTGATTCCTTGGCGTTGCTCATAGCTTCAAGTTGACTCAACTCCTGAATCTTTGATAGACCACGCCTCGCAAAACTCTGAAATAATGCACAATATTTACATTGTTATAATGCTTGCCAAGTTGAGCCCCGTCCAGTCAACTGCGCTTACATTCCAGTTATCCATGAGAGGTTGCTGATTGGTTCAAGTTGAGCACCGTCCAGTCAACTGCGCTTACATTCCAGTTATCCATGAGAGGTTGCTGATTGGTTCAAGTTGAGCACCGTCCAGTCAACTGCGCTTACATTCCAGTTATCCATGAGAGGTTGCTGATTGGTTCAAGTTGAGCACCATCCAGTCAACTGCGCTTACATTCCAGTTATCCATGAGAGGTTGCTGATTGGTTCAAGTTGAGCACCGTCCAGTCAACTGTGCTTACATTTCAGTTATCCATGAGAGGTTGCTGATTGGTTCAAGTTGAGCACCGTCCAGTCAACTGCGCTTACATTCCAGTTATCCATGAGAGGTTGCTGATTGGTTCAAGTTGTCGTTTGACATCACAAATCACAAGCATTTCTATTCTGTTGTCAATGCTACTGCGTGGTACATTAGTAACATCGTTGTTCCATTAAAGCGACACTACATTGGTGAAAACACAAATGTCTGCAGAATGTAATTTGCTATTATATGGTAATATTTTCCCCAAATATTTGCCTCAAAAACTGATTATTTCAACAAATAAACAAACGTCGTATATATGCGGTGTGTTGACATAATAAAATAATGTAAATAGGGTTGACATTCATGTGTAATACAATGCGTTTATCCTGAATAACACAAGGTATGGTACATATTTACCTGATATCTCACATTTGTGCCTAATCTGTTAAATTATCTCTAAACAAAAGTATCGCGAGTTTAGTATTGACTCCAATGACAAGCAAACGTCAATTCAGGATGTCCGTTATATGAAATCTTACTTTTACTTTTGAAAGTTTGTATACCACAAAACACTGTTTATTGGTTCAATGTTAGTGTTCGAATGTATTCAGAAGAATGTGTAGTAGCAATGCATTTATACGTGAAAATTTCCTTTTTGTGATGTAATGTCACTTTAAGTGAAACGTAACGATGTAAATGCATGTTTAGTACAACTTTTGTACCATTTATGGACAATTACAGTCTTGAAACCCTCAGCAAATGCCATTTAAATATAAACAATGAAATCAAACTGTGTTTCGTTTATTGGGGTATGTGAGGAGATGTGAAATGGATAAGGTGTCCACATTGTAATTTAGAGTTCGAACCAAGTCAGAACCACAGTGGTGATGTCTTTCGGCAAGACCATTAAATCCACATCGCCTCTTCTATCTCCCTCCTGGTGATGGATTCCATCAGGAATGAGGTCTCAAGAGCGACTAAACTAATGTTGTAGGAACTTTTTTCGCAATAGAGCAAAAATAATTTTTTATATACAGTTCTTAAAATTGTGATATCAATGATATACCTCAGCAAATTCGGTGGCCTTGCAGTCAAAGTAGCACTGACAGACAGCAGAATAGAGTGTAGACCTCCAGGAGAGGTACTTGACTGTGAGGAGAGGAACAGAGGTCTCCAAGCACATACACGCCCACAGGAGGTACTCGAGAACCTTGGCAGAGTGGCCCAGAGACATCAGGTAACGAGATATGCTGTATATGTGGATAGTACCTACAAACAGAAGTAGACATCAGGTAATGAGATATGCGGTATATGTGGACAGTACCTACAAACAGAGGTAGATATCAGGTAACGAGATATGCTGTATATGTGGATAGTGCCTACAAACAGAAGTAGATATCAGGTAACGAGATATGCTGTATATGTGGACAGTACCTACAAACAGATGTAGATATCAGGTAACGAGATATGCTGTATATGTGGACAGTACCTACAAACAGATGTAGATATCAGGTAACGAGATATGCTGTATATGTGGACAGTACCTACAAACAGAAGTAGATATCAGGTAATGAGATATGCTGTATATGTGGACAGTACCTACAAACAGATGTAGATATCAGGTAACGAGATATGCTGTATATGTGGACAGTACCTACAAACAGATGTAGATATCAGGTAACGAGATATGCTGTATATGTGGACAGTACCTACAAACAGATGTAGATATCAGGTAACGAGATATGCTGTATATGTGGACAGTACCTACAAACAGATGTAGATATCAGGTAACGAGATATGCTGTATATGTGGACAGTACCTACAAACAGATGTAGATATCAGGTAACGAGATATGCTGTATATGTGGACAGTACCTACAAACAGATGTAGATATCAGGTAACGAGATATGCTGTATATGTGGCTAGGTCAAATTTTGGCTTGAAAAAGCTGATTTTAAACTGGATCCTTCAATAAGATGAGGGTACGTTGTGAACTTATGACATTTATTACGAAAATGGTTTTTCCACTCATTTTTGAAACAAACTGAGCTAAATTTGAGATATCTGGGCCCTAGGTTATAAAACTTTTCTCAGATCTCAAACTCGAGCTCAAGTGATTTGAATAGTTGATTCTGAGTTTTACTCTCAGCTGAACCAATCAGAAGCTTGACACTGAGTTTGAGATTGGAGAAAAAGTTTTATGACCTCTGAGCCTGGTTGACTGTTTCCATTGTAATTACAAATCATAAAGAATACATACACTGATGAATAAAAATAATTCATAAA
Source organism: Archivesica marissinica (assembly GCA_014843695.1). NCBI lineage: Eukaryota > Metazoa > Mollusca > Bivalvia > Venerida > Vesicomyidae > Archivesica > Archivesica marissinica. The sequence continues at coordinate 48,530,538 of CM026398.1, read as the reverse complement.
GATTGTTTATCAGTTTTTCTATGGTTTATATTAAATCAAGTAAAATAGACATAAATAAATTTCCAGGAAAAAATAATTCCATTTTCTTTTTTTCTTATTTCTATGTATCTATATGTCTACCTAGTACTTTCATCACATAAATGAGAAAAAGGTTGACTTATGGCTGGGAATAAATGGTATATATATGTGTGTGTGTTATTTAGAGTGCCACAAGGAAGATTAGTCTTGTGACTAATGAGAGACATTTCTAATTTTCTATTACCTCCCTTGGCAGATAAAGTCGGATTGATTCCAAAATGTGAATAGGTACTTTTAGTTAGAATCCTTTGTTTTTACTGTTGTACCCTAACCAGATGTTGCGGTATGATAAATGTAATTTTATCAAAATCGTGTTAATTAACTGATAACATTATTTTACAAATACCCATTGCATATACTCATTACTATATGCGATCTGTCAAGATGAATAAGTAATTTAATACTCATAAGAAGCGATAGTGGAATAAAATTGCTAGCATGTTGTGCAAAGGAAACAATGATAGAAATGATAAAAACAGAGGAAAACACTTAATAGGACCTATCTACTATTAGGGAGTATCCAGGGATCGCAGGTTCGATCCCCTGTCTGACACTAATAAAATTAACAGTCTTTCAGATGGGACGTTAAACCGAGGTCTTGTGTCGGTGCTTTACACTGTGCACGTAAAAGAACCAGAGGAGACTCTGGAATGGGTCTCTGTCTTGTCTGTATCACTGCACTATCCTCCAAAATCTAAAATGACTAATATCTTCAGGAGGCGTCGCTCATATGGGCAGCCGGTAGCGACGATAAATAAACGTAAAACACACACACAAGAGTATTCAGGGGTAGTAACTGACAGATGTCTCTCTAGACTCTCATTGGTTCGCCCAGTAATATTCCAATTATTATTAGCAATATTCCATTCATGCATTCATTATTTCTATTACAACATTTATTGACAATTTAATTGTGTATCAAATATGTACACAGCTTGTATCATGTGCATAAACCATACAAAGTCTGTTCATATATACCGTTATAGACGAGCCAACAGAGTTTCTCTATGGGTAGGATAACTTGTGTAATGAGCCGGAGAAACACGAGTATTTGGACACAGTTGATGACGTTCTGGCCATTCTGTAGCTTGGGGTCTGAGGAACGTGCAACCTCATACATGCTGATGCTCTTTCCCATCAAGGCTCGGAACTGAAAGCAAATGGTTTTTTGTTTGTTCAGTATTTGGGATTTAACTCTTTCAACACCAAGTAACTGACATGGACTGGTCCATGATATTCTTAGACCAATAAATGAATAAGAAAATTACATTCGGACCAGTTCATTTATCAAGATGGGTAATTTTGTCTAAAATTAGTAATCCTACTTGCAAAAAGTGCAGATCCTGATGAGACGGCTCGTCACGAGCCGGCTCATCTGGATCTACACTTTTTGTAAGCCTATAAATAGAGGTCTGTGGTGTTAAAAGGGTTAAAGTTTTAGTGTCATATTGGGACTTTCCAGCAGTTGGTGGAGGAAGACTCCAGGTGCCCCAGGATGTCCAGGCAGAACCACCAGCCTTCCACAAGATAGCCTAGTCTCCTCATACAGAAGAATTTAACACGTCTAGAGGGATAAAAATGAAATGTACATATGGATGCATCTAAATACAATGTAATATGATTTGGTATATATACAGGTCTGACCTTCAATTAATGTAGTGTCATTCACCTTATTAACCTGTTGCACTCTAGCGGCAGATAAAATCACTTTTGCAAACAGCATAGACCCTGATCAGACAGAACAGAATGTGCTTAATCAGGCTCTATGCTGTTTGCTATTCAGATAGTGGAGCTAAATCACTTGGCTGAATAGCAAACAGCATAGACCCTGATCAGACAAAACAGAATATGCTTAATCAGGCTCTATGCTGTTTGCTATTCAGATAGTGGAGCTAAAACACATGGCTGAATAGCAACAGCATAGAGCCTGATCAGATGGAACAGAATGTGTTCATCAGGCTCTATGCTGTTTGCTATTCAGATAGAGGAGCTAAAACACTTGGCTGAATAGCAAACACAGAGCCTGATCAGACAGAACAGAATGTGCTCAGGCTCTATGCTGTTTGCTATTCAGATAGTGGAGCTAAAACACTTGGCTGAATAGCAATCAGCATAGACTCTGATCAGACAGAACATTCTTTAGAATGTGCTCAATCAGGGTCTATGCTGTTTGCTATTCAGATAGTGGAGCTAAAACACTTGGCTGAATAGCAAACATAGAGCCTGATCAGACAGAACAGAATGTGCTCAGGCTCTATGCTGTTTGCTATTCAGATAGTGGAGCTAAAACACTTGGCTGAATAGCAATCAGCATAGACTCTGATCAGACAGAACATTCTTTAGAATGTGCTCAATCAGGGTCTATGCTGTTTGCTATTCAGATAGTGGAGCTAAAACACTTGGCTGAATAGCAAACATAGAGCCTGATCAGACATGGCATTATGCTGCGGTCGATCAGGATTGATGTTATTTAGTGTGTGATTAATTGAAGTAGATACAAGCTTCAGTCCGCCTCCGTGGTCGAGTGGTTAAGGTCGCTGACTTGTATACCACTGTAACCTATCATCACTGATGGTCACGGGTTCGAGCCCCGCTCAGGCCGTGTCTCATTTATATGAAAAAGTTGGCAGTTTCTTACGGAGGTTGGTGCACCCAAGTACTGGTTAACCGCTGGAGCCTGCCCAGGAAAGGTGTTGTTAAGTAAACTGCCCGCCGGCGATATAGCCCAAAATGGTGCTGATGCAGGCGTAAAACCCGAAATATAACATAACATATAAGATACAAGCTTCACTATTACATCAATTTCAATTTATGAATACTGGAATTCTGCCTACATACCTCTAAGCACACCATCTGGTCACTTCCAATTACATTAATTATCTATGTCTTCTATTTTGTGTTATTAAAAGCCACAATGAACATTATAACTTCATTTGGCAAAATATAATTTACTCATACAATCTACAATCTCATACAATATCATGTTCATTGCAAGAAATTTATTGTGTTAGTCGTGATAGCGCAGTGGTAGCATGTTCGCTTCAGGTGCGAAAGGCCCAGAGTTTGAGCCCCACTGGAGCGGTTATGATTGTGCCCTTAGGCAAGGCATTTAAATTACACGTTGCCTCTTCTCTCTTATCAATTCCAGGGTTCATTCTAGGTCAGAATTTTTGGGAGAAGTGAGAAAGCGCGTGATCGCTTCCTTAAATGGTGTTCTTTAATATACTTCTGCAAAATAGGGTTAAAATGCACAGTACAACAGTACAACCATTAAATACAACATTTGAACAGAAGGAGTGCTTTATAATGGGCCAGTGTATCTTACTAGACAAAATTTTGTTAGGGAGAAGTGGGGCCCCCAGAGGGCGAAGTCAGGGTCCCTAGGGCGACAATTTCGCCCACATCGCCCTCTAAAATGATCCCTGCTTGAATTCAGAATCATTCTGCATATGCCATGATTTAGTATATTATACCATATAAAGTCCTATCTATATTTGGAGTATAATTTTCTATCATGCAAACATTTCCAAGCATAAAAAAAGAACATTTTATAGTTGCCCGATATGTTCGAATCATATTTCATTAATGAACATTGCTGACTACTTACAATATTATAACTTCATTTGGCGAAATATAATTTACTCATACATATTCACTGCAAGACATTTATTGTGGAAGTCATGATAGCGCAGTGGTAGCGTGTTCGCTTCAGGTGCGAAAGGCCCAGAGTTTGAGTTTGGACACTGGAGCCGTTACGATTGTGCCCTTAGGCAAGTCATTTAAATTACACGTTACCTTTTCTCTCTCCCTCGTGGCGATGGATTTCATCAGGAATGAGGTTTCGAGAGTGATTAATATAAGTTGTAAGAACTTGTTTTGCAATCGAGCTAAACTAAATTGTATAAACTAAAGAAATTTATTCATGAAACTCACAGTAAGGCCAGCACTGTCTCCATCAAAGCCATTTGGGAAGAAAATGGATTTGAATGTATCGACATCGGAGATCTCGACCACGTTGATATCACCATAATGCATCAAGTATCTGTCATAGCACTGCCATAGCGCCAAACTGTACTCCTGAAATAGTAATAAACACATTCACAGTCGCCTCCAGATTGCTATCAGTCATATACAAGTACTTCAGTCTTTTTATATTGACAAAATTAGAAATGTCTCTAATATTTTTATTACCTCCCTTGGCAGATAAAATAAGATTTATCCCAAAATGTAAATAGGTCCTTTTAGTTGGAGTCCTTTCTTTAACCTTCTATCTGTCTGTTAAACTACAGAGCAGAATATCTATAAATCTGGGTATATGTCTTCCTACGCATGTATTACGCATGCATGTGACCCTATTTACATTATTTTTTATTATGTCAACAAACCGCATATACGACGCTTGTTTATTAGTTGAAATATTCAGTTTTTGAGGCAAATATTTGGAAACAAATTATACCATATAAATAGGAAATTACATTCTGTATAAATATGCGTTTTCACTGATGTAGTGTCGCTGTAAATAACACAATTTAAGGACGCAATCGAACGCTATCTCACTTAAACTAGAATGAGCCCCGAAATAATTTCAAAACAAAGGTGGTGATACTGCAATTTCAAGGGATATAATATAATCCCAAACAACTGGTAGTTTAAAAAATTCTCACTGGACTGTTAATTTTACACTAGAAAGAATAAATAAAATAAAGTACAATGTAGCATGTTGTTTTTCACAAATATACAACATTGTTTCTGCCATGGTTTCTGTGAGAGAAAGTACAAATAAACAACATTGTTTCTGCCATGGTTTCTGTGAGAGAAAGTACAAATAAACAACATTGTTTCTGCCATGGTTTCTGTGAGAGAAAGTACAAATAAACAACATTGTTTCTGCCATGGTTTCTGTGAGAGAAAATACAAATAAACAACATTGTTTCTGCCATGGTTTCTGTGAGAGAAAGTACAAATAAAAAACATTGTTTCTGCCATGGTTTCTGTGAGATAAAGTACAAATAAACAACATTGTTTGTGCCATGGTTTGTGTGAGATAAAGTACAAATAAACAACATTGTTTGTGCCATGGTTTCTGTGAGAGAAAGTACAAATAAACAACATTGTTTCTGCCATGGTTTCTGTGAGAGAAAGTACAAATAAACAACATTGTTTCTGCCATGGTTTCTGTGAGAGAAAGTACAAATAAACAACATCGTTTCTGCCATGGTTTCTGTGAGAGAAAGTACAAATAAACAACATTGTTTCTGCCATGGTTTCTGTGAGAGAAAGTACAAATAAACAACACTGTTTCTGCCATGGTTTCTGTGAGAGAAAGTATATGTCGAGTCATTTGAAGCTTTATGAAATCCAACAACGGAAATTGGTGATAAAGCTGCCACAAAGGGCAAAAACAAGATGTCTCCTCCTTCTCTATGTGAGAAGCCATATATTTAATTACAAACTGACAAAATGTGCTACCTTTGCTGACATGAGGAAATCCCCCAGTTCCAGTAATTTCTCCTGATAGTAGGTTTTTGGAAGTCTTGGTTCATACTTGTTCCAGATCTCGAATAGTGTGTCAGCTCTGAAAGTACAGAACATGTATGAGGAATGTTCAAGCTTGCCTGTGAATGTGAAGCGAACACGTCACTACTGCACTTTACTGGTACATACAATTTGTGCAGGTAATTGCACTACCACTGTGCTATGGGATGGTGGCACTAGTTCTCCAGGTACTAATACTTTGGAATCGAACGGTCCCAGGTACGATACTCGGTCAGGCCACGTATGTAGTGCCATTGAGCAAGGCACCTCACACACATTGCTTAGTACTGGTTAATCGCTTAGGTCGGCTAAGCCTGCCCAGGAAAACATGTCTAATTCCCCGTGAGGGGTTTGACATTACAGGAACATACATACATACTTTAAGCTCATTCATCAAAGCTTGCATTTCCAATTATAGTAAGGGTTCATTTAAATTGATGATTTAGGATTTGTTTCCAGTAAAATGAATTAGATCATATTCCATGTGATAAGCCTCGGAAATGAGCCATATTCGTTAACAATATTCATTAGAGGTACCCTATTTTCGGGGTATTCACCGTATTGCTACGAGGCCTTATCTAGATTAGTTTATACAAATTTAATTTAGCTCGATTGCGAAACAAGTTCTTACAACTTATATTAATCACTCTTGAGACCTCATTCCTGATGGAATCCATCGCCACGAGGGAGTGACAAGAGGCAATGTAGAATTTAAATGCCTTGCACAATCGCAACGGTTAGAACTGGGCTCAAACTCTGGACCTTTCGCACCACTGCGCTATCACATCTTATCTGATGCTCTACCACGTGAATCCAAACATCACAACTTACGATCTAGAATGTGCTTCTTCAGTGGGCTTTAGATAGCCTTTGCTATTTTTCTTCTTGATGTATCCGATAAATTGTTTGATTTCTTTGTCAAGGGACTGGAATACAGGATTTGGTTTATCTTTGCTATAAAACGAACTTGGCATGCCTCTGTTATTAACAGCGGCAGCCGCCGCACTCCTTAAAATTGACGCCATTTCTTTAAATGTGTGACTGTCTTGACAACACAACCATTAATTGGTTACTAAACTAGTGCAAATTCCGCTATATCACCATTATTCGTTTTCAACTGTTTTGTGGAAGCATCCATTAAACAATTTCGTTGCCAGCAAGGTGCTCTAGTCGGGCGCTCGTCAATTTAAAACATTCTAAATATTGTTGATACAGTCTGTAATTGTATGACTAGAGTGCGGAAAGGACATCGTTTCCGCGGAAACGACATTCAACTAGGGAAACGATTCGAAACATTCAGTACTATTAATTGCAATGTGTTATTCAGAATTAAAAATTACTTAAGTTGTGTTAAAAACTATTAAATATTCAGTATCATTTTAATCCAAATAAATTTGTATTATTTGGATGTATATTTGTTGATATAATTACTTGTCCGTAGTCCAGTGGTAGAGAGTCAGATTTGGAATCGAACGGTCCTGGCTTCGATACTCGATCAGGCCACGTATGTAGTGTCATTGAGCAAGGCACCTCGCACACATTGCTTAGTACTGGTTAACCGCTTGGGTCGACTAAACCTGCCCAAGAAAACATGTATAGGTCCCCGCAAGGAGTTTGACATTAATGGAACATACATATAAAAAACTCATTTTTAAGCTGAATTTAGATCTCCCGCTGGTCCTATGTTCTATTTAAAAGGCGAATGTTCTTCTGCAGTGCATGATGCTAGTATACGAAATAATTGTAGTAATCTAAATGCCGATTTACATCATAACTACTTAATACCCAGCTCTCGATGTGATTGTGCACATGCAATTGAAGGCGCTGAACATTTCTTTTTTAGATGTACTCGTTTCATTGTCCAGCGGAGGAAACTGTTTACCAATACGCAAGTTTTCAATCATATGGCTACATAGAACTTACTGTTTCCCTGTGAAAACCTATCCGATTATCAAAATGAATCTATTTTCAACCATGTCCAACTATATATAAAAGAAACTGAAAGATTTCAACAGTAATTATTAAGCAATATGATACACACATTTATATATATTTTCCTTTTATTTTCATTTAATGATACATATAAAGACAGAAAACAAACAAAAAAGCCTACACTGAGTATACATCGTTTGGGATACATACATGTGTGTACATTATGTTTTACAAATGTGATCATACATATATAATTACGTGAGAGAAAGAGTTTGGAGGGAGAGTGAATGGGTGAAATAAAAAGGTGAACTTGCTTGAGAGAATGAGTGCAATAGAGATACATTGAAGACAGAGCGAATGTGTGAGAGAGATAGCTGTGAATTCTTGTCCGTGTTAGCGTCTTATCCAGTTACTTTTTATGTCAGTTTTTAGACTTCTAAAGGTCAAGAGCAGCAATTTCCTCACATGTTTTTAACATATAGAGAGTAGAAGACATCAGTGTCTTATCTGGTTACTTTTTATGGCAGTTTTTAGACTTCTAAGGGTCAAGATCAGCAATATCCTCACATTTTTTAACATATAGAGAGTAGAAGACATAACCATAAAATAATTATTCTCTATGAGATGAAGAACCGCATAACTCCTGATTATCTTTCTTCACTGGTACCACCTACTACGTTTTAATTACCTGTCTATAGAAAGAAGGTGTTTGCAATCGGTGGATGGGCTAGTAGTGTCCAAGTCAATCTTTGGACGGCTTAGCTCCCCGACTACCCACATATTGGAGAAACATTAATTGACCTTTTCAGGAGAGACATACTTGATTGAAGATTTCTATCTCTTAGAAGACACATGTCAATACGTACCGCGTGGACGAACCATATGTCTGAAAACTGATTAACCCAAAAGTCTTGAACAATAAATTAATCGGGCTTGATCAACATGTGACAAGTTCTTAGTTGAGACTATTTATCTACCAATATTATGGAATTGTCCCCAGCTTGCCTAGCTCGATGATTGGTATAATTATATTTACACCTTGATTTCAAACAATGATTCTCTATTATGGTCAAGTAACTAATTACTGGCTGTTCGATTAGCGCAGTGGTTAGCGCGCTCGTTTCTCACTAATGCAAACCGGGTTCGATCCTCGGACCGGGAAGTATGTGAGATGGTACGGTGGTCGCCAGATCGGACAGGTGGGTTTTCTCCGGGTACTCCGGTTTCCTCCCACACGAATGACCACATTTACGCTTTTATCCGCGCTAACGAGAGTGATTAATATAAGCTGTTAAAACTTGCTTTGCAATCATTGTAAAATAAATAAAGTTTAAACATAAATTACTACGTGTTCCAACTTCTCACAACATTGTAGTCTATATGTTCTTTCCCCATGCCTCAACCGTGTTCCGAACTTCGATATCCAATATAACATGATAGTCTGAAGTTCTATATGTTCCGAACTTCGATATCCAATATATCATGATAGTCTGAAGTTCTATATGTTCCGAACTTCGATATCCAATATAACATGATAGTCTGAAGTTCTATATGTTCCGAACTTCGATATCCAATATAACATGATATTTTGAAGTTCTATATGTTCCGAACTTCGATATCCAATATAACATGATAATCTGAAGTTCTATATGTTCCGAACTTCGATATCCAATATATCATGATAGTCTGAAGTTCTATATGTTTCAAACTTCGATATCCAATATAACATGATAGTCTGAAGTTCTATATGTTCCGAACTTCGATATCCAATATATCATGATAGTCTGAAGTTCTATATGTTTCAAACTTCGATATCCAATATAACATGATAGTCTGAGGTTCTATATGTTTCGAACTTCGATATCCAATATAACATGATAGTCTGAGGTTCTATATGTTTCGAACTTCGATATCCAATATAACATGATACGAACTTCGATATCCAATATAACATGATAATCTGAAGTTCTATATGTTCCGAACTTCGATATCCAATATAACATGATAATCTGAAGTTCTATATGTTCCGAACTTCGATATCCAATATAACATGATAGTCTGAAGTTCTATATGTTTCGAACTTCGATATCCAATATAACATGATACGAACTTCGATATCCAATATAACATGATAATCTGAAGTTCTATATGTTCCGAACTTCGATATCCAATATAACATGATAATCTGAAGTTCTATATGTTCCGAACTTCGATATCCAATATAACATGATAATCTGAAGTTCTATATGTTCCGAACTTCGATATCCAATATAACATGATATTTTGAAGTTCTATATGTTCCGAACTTCGATATCCAATATAACATGACAGTCTGAAGTTCTATATGTTCCGAACTTCGATATCCAATATAACATGATAATCTGAAGTTCTATATGGTTCAGCACTATATATCGTCTAGAATGCTGGAACTCACTATGAACTATACATGCACATAATTAAATCATATTGGAAAGACTATTGCACTAAATTTTTCTATTTTCGTATAAAATGAAATAAATAAAATTGCATAAAGCTCAAATGATTTTGGGGTATAACATTACAGGGCATTCTCTTTGTTTTGTACGATGATCTGTTTTATTATGTGTGTTGTGTAGATTGTCACTACAAAATGTAGTTTCACTGTTCGCTATCTCTATCATGCATATGTTTTGACCTCATGGGCTTTTTAGCCTAATGGTTTTGAATAAAATTTCTGTCTGTCTGTCTGTCTGTCTGTCTGTCTGTCTGTCTGTCTGTCTGTCTGTCTGTCTGTCTGTCTGTCTGTCTGTCTGTCTGTCTGTCTGTCTGTCTGTCTGTCTGTCTGTCTGTCTGTCTGTCTGTCTGTCTGTCTGTCTGTCTGTCTGTCTGTCTGTCTGTCTGTCTGTCTGTCTGTCTGTCTGTCTGTCTGTCTGTCTGTCTGTCTGTCTGTCTGTCTGTCTGTCTGTCTGTCTGTCTGTCTGTCTGTCTGTCTGTCTGTCTGTCTGTCTGTCTGTCTGTCTGTCTGTCTGTCTGTCTGTCTGTCTGTCTGTCTGTCTGTCTGTCTGTCTGTCTGTCTGTCTGTCTGTCTGTCTGTCTGTCTGTCTGTCTGTCTGTCTGTCTGTCTGTCTGTCTGTCTGTCTGTCTGTCTGTCTGTCTGTCTGTCTGTCTGTCTGTCTGTCTGTCTGTCTGTCTGTCTGTCTGTCTGTCTGTCTGTCTGTCTGTCTGTCTGTCTGTCTGTCTGTCTGTCTGTCTGTCTGTCTGTCTGTCTGTCTGTCTGTCTGTCTGTCTGTCTGTCTGTCTGTCTGTCTGTCTGTCTGTCTGTCTGTCTGTCTGTCTGTCTGTCTGTCTGTCTGTCTGTCTGTCTGTCTGTCTGTCTGTCTGTCTGTCTGTCTGTCTGTCTGTCTGTCTGTCTGTCTGTCTGTCTGTCTGTCTGTCTGTCTGTCTGTCTGTCTGTCTGTCTGTCTGTCTGTCTGTCTGTCTGTCTGTCTGTCTGTCTGTCTGTCTGTCTGTCTGTCTGTCTGTCTGTCTGGTACGTATTCTGGGATGTATCTCTATGTGTATGCGAGTTGTAACTGACAAACTCAGCAGCCTAAGGTCCTAACTACAATGTTCCAACTAAAATAACCATTCGCAGGTTGCCAGCCCTGGCTATCGTCGAAGGAACCTCTATGTAGATGGGCCTGCATGTGAAATATATCTGCAACTCTATTCTAACTAGTAACATTTGCATACAAATCATTTATTTGAAGATCATGCCATTATCTTATGCGTAGTCTTAATGTCACATGCTTATCTCAGTGTGTAAGCACCAGAAGAAAGACTCTTTCAGCAACTCAACAGACTGAACCAGGGTAAACACAATCCCTAGTGTTCTTGCTATGCTAGACAGTTCAATTATTAACCCTTTCAACACCAAGTAACTGACATGGACTGGTCCATGATATTTTTAGACCAATAAATTAATAACAAAATTACATTTGGATCAGTTCATTTATCAAAATGGGTAATATTTTTTCAAAAATAGTTATATTACTTGAAAAAAGTGCAGATCCTGATGAGACGGCTCGTCACGAGGTCTGTGGTGTTGAAAGGGTTAAACTTGACAATATGGGGTCTGGCTATGCAAGACATATATGTGAAGTTACAATAGATCGAACAAGGCTATCGAATGACGGCCCTGTCACATTCAGTTGTAAACACAATTGGTATTGATGTTAACAAGAGATCATTAGCGAACCCGACACCAGTATAATGCCGTACCATCTCTCTATTTTGACGGATGTATTTACGATACGTATCGCAATGTGTTAATCATTTGATGCATTTTTCTTGCCGTAGCTCCTTGCATGCTGGAATGGTTATATATAGTTCAAATAATAATAGTAGACGACAATTCATTAATGTGTCACAGAAAACTTTTCTTATAATTAAAACATGTAGAATATGTCATGCACACACTTGTAATACAATTCCATTGCAAATGTGACTGTATTTTGACCTCAAGCGTGCAAACTTCCAATTCGTTTTATGGACAGACGGATATGTAGTTCAGTGGTAACACGCTGGCACTGGTAATCCAGCGATCGCAGGTTCGATCCCCCGCCTGACCCTAATAAAATTAACAGTCTTTCAGATGGGACTTTAGTTTGTACACATTTATTTAGCTCGATTGCGAAACAAGTTCTTACAACTTATATTAATCACTATCGAGACCTCATTCCTGATGGAATCCATCGCCACGAGGGAGAGAGAATTGTGTGTTTTACATTTATTTATCGTCGCTACCGGTTGCCCATATGAGCGACGCCTCCTGAAGAGGTTAGTCATTTTAGATTGTTGGAGGATAGTGCATGATACAGACAGAGACCCATTCCAAAATCTCCTCTGGTTCTTTTACGTGCACGGTGTAAAGCACAGACACGAGACCTCGGTTTAACGTCCCACCTGAAAGACTGTTAATTTTATTAGGGTCAGACGGGGGATCGAACCTGCGATCCCTGGATTACCAGTGCAGCGTGTTACCACTGGACTACAGATTCGTCCGTAAGGGAGAGAGAAGAGGAAACGTGGACATTAAATGCCTAGCCTGAGGGCACAATCGTAACGGCTCCAGCGGGGCTCGAAACTTTAAACTGAGGTATCGTGTTGGCGCTTTACACCGTGCTCGTAAAAGAACAAGAGTAGACTTTGGAATGGGTCTCTGTCTGTATTATTGCTCTATCCTCCACACATCTAATATGACTAATCTCTTCAGGAGGCGTCGCTTATATGGGCAACCGGTAGCGACGATAAATAAAAGTAAAACACACGCATCGTTTTATGGGATAATTATAGCAATTCATGATTGTTGTAGGAATGTTAGGCGTGGTAAATGTTAACATGCACATGCCCATGCAATTTATGTGCATTTGCTCTTTGTGGTTTATTATTGATAAATTACATTCATTCAAAATAACGCCATCGATAGTGTACGTCTTACTGTTTCCGGGTAGACGCCCACTATGATTGAAACAACTGGTTGTGGTTTTAAAGGGTTCCATTTAAAATTAGGAGAGACCGGGGTGAATCGGTACATTCAATACATAGTTGATCATACATTTTGCATTTGATCATTATGTTGGCTGTGATCGACTCTTAATGATCAATGGTGGAAGTCGTGATAGCTCAGTGGTAGCGCGTTCGCTTCTCACCAATGTAACCCGGGTTCGATCCTCGGACCGGGAATTATGTGAGATGGTACGGTGGTCGCCTGATCGGATAGGTGGGTTTTCTCCGGGTACTCCGGTTTCCTCCCACACGAATGACCACATATACGCTTTCATCCGCGCCAATGAGAGTGATTAATATAAGTTGTTAGAACTTGCTTCTTTCGTTGTAAAATAAATAAAGTTTAAACTTTAATCAATAGAACTAGTTTCTATATTATTTTCCACTACAACACAATTTCGTATGAATGTATAAATCGTGGTTGTGCTGTGCTTTAAACAGGCTTAATCGACATGAGTATGGAATCTCATCTGGAGACGCCCTGTCATGATATCTATGGAGGCAGGCATGGACAGTGAAGATCCACGCTAGAATTAGAAAATATTCCAAAACAAATGCTCGTACTGGGACTCGATCTTCGGTCCTCTGGATCTATAAGGTCAATACTCTTCCCAATATACTAACTCTTCATCTGACAACATGATAAATTACATATATATTTGCAGGTGCGCGGAGTGTTCTTACAATGCGTTCTATTAACTCTTTCAGCGCCGAATAAATTCAGAGCATGTGCAAACAACATAGATCCAGATCAGCCGCGGCGTAACGCCGCGTCTGATCAGGATCTATGTTGTTTGCTATTCGGACAGGTGCTTCAGCTCCACTCTCTGAAGAGCAATCAGCATATAGCCTGATCAGACGGCAGGTTCTATTCTGTCCGATCGGGTTCTCTACTTTTTTACAAAGTCGCTTTAATGCGACATTGGCGCTGAAAGAGTTAAACAGAATTTTTTAAAAAATGGCAGCGATTTTTCAACGGTGTGTTATTACATTCGTTCAATTTGCATTCATTTTGTTTGCCGAAAAATGTGTATACTGTACCATCATATTGTGTTTGTTGATTTTATCGACTATTAACTAATGTTAGTAAATCTCATTTGCGTCCAGATGACATAGATTTATTTAATCTTGCCAATAAGAACGCTTCCGGACCTCGATGTAGATGATAGCTCTTTCCGGCAAATCATGCTTCCGGTACGACATGTTTAGTTTAGATATATATCGACACTCTTCTCAACTCGCGTTACTGTATTCCCTAATTGACCACCACGGGACCTCCGTGGCAAGGGGGATTAAAGTCGTTTACCGCGGTAGGTTCGAATCTTACTGGGTATGTTGAATGATTGTACGTGGAGAAGCAATCCATGTGGCTTGTAGAAGGTCGGCGGTTCTACCTGGATGCTCGTCCGATCCGAGGTGCACCCGGGGACTTCCTCCACCAATGAGTCGCTGTATGATCTAAGCTGTCCGTGCCACTTTAAAACGTCGGTAATGCTATTTTAAATGTTTCCCTGCAGTACAAGTAAAGTAGCATTACAATAATCAACAGACCGCTACATTTTATAGTATGCAAATTGTACTCCATTTCAATGTGTTGGACAGCTTCCAACTATTGAATAGCAGACGACACTTTATTATATTATCGTGCCGAAAACAATAACTCGTATTTGAAAGTAATACCTCTAAAATGAAATTAAATATTTTGCGCAGTGATCCTATGTTATAATGAGAAATAATGAACTATATTGAATATATATAGCATAAAGGTAATGCTTTTCCTATTATTAAAATTATTTCTGAATAATTATGTTGTTATAAAAGTAAAGTGTTTGTTTATTATAGTGTCAACAAACATATAATGAACCCATAACGAGGTTAGGACATTTCGACCCCTGCTTCCCAGGCGGACGCCACATATATGTTTGCACCCTTTCTTAATTTGTGACGCGTTTGTGCTTTCATATTGCTACATAATCTGATTTATGCATTGCTAAGAATCAGCGCTCAGCACTGAACAATTTAAAGCATCGAATATCACTTACATTTATTTTAGACAAATCACGATTTCCTATATTCATTGTAGTACAGGTATTGTTAAATATTTTGTTTTAAACTTTAGCTGGTCAAGTCGCAAATCTGCCATGATGTCGGAGTGGAAGAACGCAGAACAGACCGATCGAGATTCTTTGCATCTTTTTGAACTTTGTTGTGAGGTTGGCGTCTCCGCTGACGACATCAAACTGAGAAATTGGCTCAGTGATTACACTAATTCATTGTTCAGTCTTGAAGGCATAGCCAATTACGGTTCTGATGTCGACTACATGTTCCATGCTATTAATGTAGGCAGTAGTGCTGAAGGTGTTGCTCTAGAGCGGTTGGGCTCAGATACCAATATAATGATGACAGTATCCGGGACCAGGATCGCTCCACAGAGACAAAGCGAGAATCAAGGCGATGATCACCTTTTCAAGGTCATTCAGACATACCATCCATCATATGTCAGGTTACAATGCGTCTACATGAGTAGAAGTTCCAGCAGATCAATTATGCCCAGTCCGAACTGCTGTTTAGGGGACGAACAAGGTCGAATGATTTTGGCGGGAAAACTACTGATTGATGCATACAGCAATAACACAAGTGGCACTATAAGCTCACCTGCCGTTTCCGGTGTTATGCGCAGTCCAATCAAACCAATACTGTGCATACATTCACCAGTATGGCCACTTGCTGCTAGGGAATGGGCATTCCGAGTACGACGATATATTTGGCCGACTGTGGAATTAAAGAAATTCATCCTCCAGCATGGATGTCACGTGGTTCCGATAGGAAATTCGCAGAGTCCGAACAGGCACATTGAATGGAGATGGTCATTCTCGTTGGCTGAGAAACTTCTAGTTCGTACCTTTAACATTGCACAACTGCAGTGCTATTTTCTCATGAAAATGTTGGTTACATACGTCATCAATCCTATGGTTCTGGAAGGGATGACGTCATATCACGTGAAGACTATCATGTTTCATATGGTAGAAAGCACACACCCTGCAGAGTGGACTCGAGAAAAGTTAGCTTCCTGCTTTGTCGGTTGCCTACAGAAAATGCTACAATGCCTGGAGGACGGAAGTCTCTCTCATTATTTCATCCCGAGCCACAATCTGTTCCTTCCCAGGTTGCAAGGAGACACAAGGATTCGCTTGGTGACGTTAGTTACAGGCTTGGTGGAAAAAGGATGGCAGTGCATTCTTCAATGTCTACCGCCAAACATGAACATGCTTTTGGCAAGACACAAAATACAAGTGAGATGTGATTGCTACGATACACACTGGGGCACAGAAGGATGTGAACGAAACGTGGCCATGGTTGAGAGATGCTACACCATGTTCAATGCCACCATCCGAGTAGCACTCCGTCTTACAGAGAGACCAGACATTCAGGGAACGATCGATGCCATGACCATGTTTCTGGAATATCCAACCATGCGCGATCCTGTACACTTTCCAGACATTCCAACGACTGCTATTATTAAATTGATGGTCAAGAGCCACATAGGGCTCTGCTACATGGGTATGTCGAATACCTATCCATATAATAGGAAAGGCGGATCAAACACGATGCTTCCCACAGGTCAGAAATATCTAGAAGACGCAGTAGGTGTAGACGCCGCTTCAACAAAATTAAAGCTTGCCACATTTCACTACATGACTGAGAACTACGATGAGAGTATTAAGATCATCATGCAACTGTTGAGACAGTTCAACGGATACATCGTCCACACTACCGGCGATAAAACAAGACGGAAGAAATCATGCAAAAGGCCGATAGCCCTTCGCAAGCATCGGTCCGTTACATCGCTTTTAGGCAACGCTCCGTCACTTATGGAATGGGCATCTCTGGAGATGATCTTCTCTCCTTGGGAGGTTGCGTATGCGCCGGAAGCGATTCAGATGCTAAAAGAACGAGACTCGCTTACTGACGATGACACCGACCACAAGGGGTTCGTTTTTATTGACGCCCTTGTGTACGCTTATTTTCTTCTGGCGTTGGCTTACAACAGCATTCACCGTCCAGTGCACAGACAACAAGCCATCGAAAACTTGCAGCTTCTTGTAAAGAATGGGGACAATAGTGACATACATTACCCAGAAGTCGCAAAGTTTCTGCTTCCGTATGTGAAAGAAAGGAAGCACAAAAACTGCCTTCTGTGCCATGTTAGAGTGTTCTAGAATATGGACACACGTGATATAGATCGACTAAACATACTGAGCTCAATTAATGTGGCTGCACTGTGCATGTGTGTTTATACACACTGGATGTTGTATGCAAACGAACACACGCGTATGGGTTGACACTGTTTCATAAAGGGATAGTTAATACAAATATAGTTTAGCTCGATTGTGAAACAGGGTCTTACAACTTAGTTTTTAAAATAGCTCTCGAGACCATATTCCGGATGATTCCATCGCCACGAGGAAGAGAGAAGAGAACATGTGGAATTTAAGTGCCTTGCCTAAGGGCATACTCGTAACGGCTACAGCTGGTATGCGAGTACTCTTCGACGTGGCAAAGTAACATTCTTCAAGACGTGTAAGCCTACTTTTCTGATTAACTATTCCTGACGTCCTCTGACATCATGACGTGCGAAATGTCAAATATTTGAACACGAACGGATTAAATCTGCCGGCTTCTGTACTTTGCTCTAATGATGACATACGCATGCTTCAATATTTTAGACGGTAAGCTGAACATTTACACTGTAAGTTGAACATTTTACACTGTAATCTGGAGATTTTAGACGGTAATCTGAACATTTACACTGTAAACTGAACATTTTACACTGTAATCTGGAGATTTTAGAGGGTAATCTGAACATTTACACTGTAAGCTGAACATTTTACACTGTAATCTGGAGATTTTAGACGGTAATCTGAACATTTACACTGTAAACTGAATATTTTACACTGTAATCTGGAGATTTTACACTGTAATCTGAACATTTTACATTGTAATCTGAACATTTTACACTGTAATCTGAACATTTTACATTGTAATCTGAACATTTTACACTGTAATCTGAACATTTTACACTGTAATCTGAACATTTATACTGTAATCTGGAGATCTTACACACTGTAATCTGAACATTTTACACGGTAATCTGAACATTTATACTGTAATCTGGAGATCTTACACTGTAATCTAAACATTTTACACTGTAATCTGAACATTTACACTATAATCTGGAGATCTTACACACTGTAATCTGAACATTTTACACGGTAATCTGACGGTAATCTGAACATTTTACACGGTAATCTGAACATTTTACACGGTAATCTTAACATTTTACATTATAATCTGGAGATTGTTCATTGAGAAAATATGATGATATTTTGAATGTTGCTCATTTATTTCTATTGTCTCTGTTTGTTTGTCTGCTGGATTTAACATTGCACAGACTGCTAAGGACATATGGCGAATCTCAAACAATATGTGTGAAGGAAAATGCCGGGTGCCACTCCAGGCACGGTATTCCAGGCACAGACTGGCAGGGCAGCTGGAGATGAAACACATGTCCAATAGGGATTCGAATCAACAGCGGTGAGGGGCAGGCGATTTGAAGTGGACGACCGTATTTATTTCATATTATATTTCTGCAGTCGTAGACTGGTCATTTTTCTGCTGATTAAGTCTGCTGATATATATACGTTGGCACCGTAAGCGACGTATATAAAGAATCTAAGGTATCTGAGGTGATGCATGTACCTTTGCAACAGGCCGCCCGTAAGCGACGTATATAAAGAATCTAAGGTCTCGGAGGTGATGCATGTACCTTTGCAATAACTCACCTGTAAGCGACGTATATAAAGAATCTAAGGTCTCGGAGATGATGCATGTACCTTTGCAATAGGCCGTCCGTAAGCGACGTATATAAAGAATCTAAGGTATCTGAGGTGATGCATGTACCTTTGCAATAACTCACCCGTAAGCGACGTATATAAAGAATCTAAGGTCTCGGAGATGATGCATGTACTTTTGCAATAGGCCGTCCGTAAGCGACGTATATAAAGAATCTAAGGTCTCGGAGGTGATTCATGTACTTTTGCAATAGGCCGTCCGTAAGCGACGTATATAAAGAATCTAAGGTCTCGGAGGTGATTCATGTACTTTTGCAATAGGCCGTCCGTAAGCGACGTATATAAAGAATCTAAGGTCTCGGAGGTGATTCATGTACTTTTGCAATAGGCCGTCCGTAAGCGACGTATATAAAGAATCTAAGGTCTCGGAGGTGATTCATGTACTTTTGCAATAGGCCGTCCGTAAGCGACGTATATAAAGAATCTAAGGTCTCGGAGGTGATTCATGTACTTTTGCAATAGGCCGTCCGTAAGCGACGTATATAAAGAATCTAAGGTCTCGGAGGTGATTCATGTACTTTTGCAATAGGCCGTCCGTAAGCGACGTATATAAAGAATCTAAGGTCTCGGAGGTGATTCATGTACTTTTGCAATAGGCCGTCCGTAAGCGACGTATATAAAGAATCTAAGGTCTCGGAGGTGATTCATGTACTTTTGCAATAGGCCGTCCGTAAGCGACGTATATAAAGAATCTAAGGTAATAGGTGATGCATGTACCTTTGCAATAACTCACCCGTAAGCGACGTATATAAAGAGTCTAAGGTCTCGGAGATGATGCATGTACTTTTGCAATAGGCCGTCCGTAAGCGACGTATATAAAGAATCTAAGGTCTCGGAGGTGATGCATGTACTTTTGCAATAGGCCGCCCGTAAGCGACGTATATAAAGAATCTAAGGTCTCGGAGGTGATGCATGTACTTTTGCAATAGGCCGCCCGTAAGCGACGTATATAAAGAATCTAAGGTCTCGGAGGTGATTCATGTACTTTTGCAATAGGCCGTCCGTAAGCGACGTATATAAAGAATCTATGGTCTCGGAGGTGATTCATGTACTTTTGCAATAGGCCGTCCGTAAGCGACGTATATAAAGAATCTAAGGTCTCGGAGGTGATTCATGTACTTTTGCAATAGGCCGTCCGTAAGCGACGTATATAAAGAATCTAAGGTCTCGGAGGTGATTCATGTACTTTTGCAATAGGCCGTCCGTAAGCGACGTATATAAAGAATCTAAGGTCTCGGAGGTGATGCATGTACTTTTGCAATAGGCCGTCCGTAAGCGACGTATATAAAGAATCTAAGGTCTCGGAGGTGATTCATGTACTTTTGCAATAGGCCGTCCGTCAGCGACGTATATAAAGAATCTAAGGTCTCGGAGGTGATTCATGTACTTTTGCAATAGGCCGTCCGTAAGCGACGTATATAAAGAATCTAAGGTCTCGGAGGTGATTCGTGTACTTTTGCAATAGGCCGTCCGTAAATCACGAATAGAAAGGATCTAAGGTCTCGGAGGTGATTCGTGTACTTTTGCAATAGGCCGTCCGTAAATCACGAATAGAAAGGATCCAATGCGAGCACGAGAAGCAGAACACATACGCCTGGAGCTGTTTTCAATTGAACTTACTGGTACTAAAAGGTAATGGAGAGAGATGGAGAGAGATCTTCAAGGAATATATTTTATACTGTCCTCTTAATCCTGTTGAGACGCTCTAAAATGTAAACTACAATGCGTTTACATATATATATATACATGTATATTGGAAATAAAATAGGAAAAAAGGCAACGAATATCATTTATAGTACTCTCTATTATCAACATAATTAATTATAACACAATTAAATTTCAAAATTGAACAAAAAGCTGATAAGGTTAGGCCTAAGCGATGTAGGATTCATATACAAGTACTCGTATGGTTATTGTGGCCATGCATTTAGTATTAGTAACGCTAAGTTATGCTACTAACATATAAGATGAAACCATATATGACGTGTTAGAAGCTTATTGAAAAAGACTGACAAATTACGTAAGAGATTTCTATAACTTAGCGCATTATATGCATGCATTCATTGTTTTAAAAAGTTAATAAACAGAAATAATAAAATGTTTAAAAACATCTGATATCGACTTGTGCAATGTCAATATATACTGAGCAACATCATTGTAAATACAAACACACCTAAACTCATTTCATATCAATCAATGTTGACATGTTGATACGTCAGCCGTTCACTTCTGACACTCTATTGGCTGACCGTTGCCTGTTGAACATGGTTCGACGGGTTGAGCGTAACCACAAAGTGTTAGCCGCGTTCATTCATGGTCAATCCCAAGTAATAAAACGAGAAACAGGACGAACTCGTCAAATTCGTGCATTTAAAATATGTTACCTATGACACATACATCAATGGTGTGTGTGATGTTTTTGTTGGCGTTTAGTTTAGTATTTCATTCACTCTTTACCCCGTGATATACAGTATGTTGAAACTTGTATATTCTATACAAAGACAAAGAAACATGAGTCTGACAACAATGCAACATGAGTCTGACAACAGTGCAACATGAGTCGGACAACAATGCAACATGAGTCTGACAACAATGCAACATGAGTCTGACAACAGTGCAACATGAGTCGGACAACAATGCAACATGAGTCTGACAACAATGCAGCATGAGTCGGACAACAATGCAACACGAGTCGGACAACAAAGCAACATGAGTCGGACAACAAAGCAACATGAGTCGGACAACAATTAAGAAACATGAGTCGGACAACAAAGCAACATGAGTCGAACAACAATGCAACATGAGTCGGACAACAATGCAACATGAGTCGAAGAACAAAGCAATATGTGTCTGACAACAAAGCAACATGAGTCTGACAACAAGGAAGACACATGAGTCGGACAACAATGCAACATGAGTCGGACAACAACGCAACATGAGTCGGACAACAGTGCAACATGAGTCTGACAACAATGCAACATGAGTCTGACAACAGTGCAACATGAGTCGGACAACAAAGTAACATGAGTCAGACAACAACGCAACATGAGTCGGACAACAAAGCAACATGAGTCGGACAACAAAGCAACATGAGTCGGACAACAACGCAACATGAGTCAGACAACAAAGCAACATGAGTCGGACACCAACGCAACATGAGTCAGACAACAACGCAACATGAGTCGGACAACAACGCAACATGAGGCAGACGACAAAGTGTTATCAACAAGTCAATATTCTCCTTAACAGAATTTGTTTTTACATATACATCATTTATCCAATATACATCAGACTTCTGTTGGTATGCATATACAATTGTACTAGGGAAGACATAACTATTTTTGTATATGCCGGATATAACATGTCAGGCGCTGATAAGTCGAGACGTAGTGAGGGATGACTGACGTTCTTGTAGATTAGTTCTTGTTGTGGACATAGAAAACGCACACCTACATTATTTGATTATTATTGCATGCAAACGAAATAGGAAGGATTCCATCAAAGATATTTCACATCTTTATTACAAAACACAAACTGAGCAACTAAAAATATTCCAAAATGTTTAAAACTATGTATTTATATAGTTATTTTTTTTCATATAAAATTCACTTATCCGAAGTATGCGTTTTCTATGTCCTCTATGGATGAACATGGATGGACATGGATGGACATGGATGAACATGGATGACATGGATGACATGGATGACATGGATGGACATGGATGAACATGGATGAACATGGATGAACATGGATGAACATGGATGAACATGGATGACATGGATGACATGGATGACATGGATGACATGGATGGACATGGATGACATGGATGAACATGGATGGACATGGATGGACATGGATGACATGGATGAACATGGATGGACATGGATGGACATGGATGAC
The DNA here is from genome assembly GCA_014843695.1 of Archivesica marissinica. NCBI lineage: Eukaryota > Metazoa > Mollusca > Bivalvia > Venerida > Vesicomyidae > Archivesica > Archivesica marissinica. The sequence goes on along the minus strand of CM026398.1, from coordinate 48,507,655 downwards.
ATGGATGACATGGATGGACATGGATGGACATGGATGGACATGGATGACATGGATGACATGGATGAACATGGGTGAACATGGATGGACATGGATGGACATGGATGGACATGGGTGAACATGGATGGACATGGATGACATGGATGGACATGGATGGACATGGATGACATGGATGACATGGATGAACATGGGTGAACATGGATGACATGGATGACATGGATGGACATGGGTGAACATGGATGACATGGATGAACATGGGTGAACATGGATGGACATGGATGACATGGATGAACATGGGTGAACATGGATGACATGGATGACATGGATGGACATGGATGGACATGGATGACATGGATGACATGGATGAACATGGGTGAACATGGATGGACATGGATGGACATGGATGGACATGGGTGAACATGGATGACATGGATGACATGGATGGACATGGATGAACATGGATGGACATGGATGGACATGGATGACATGGATGACATGGATGAACATGGGTGAACATGGATGGACATGGATGGACATGGATGGACATGGATGACATGGATGACATGGATGACATGGATGGACATGGATGAACATGGATGACATGGATGGACATGGATGACATGGATGACATGGATGGACATGGATGGACATGGATGGACATGGATGACATGGATGACATGGATGGACATGGATGACATGGATGACATGGATGGACATGGATGACATGGATGGACATGGATGACATGGATGACATGGATGGACATGGATGAACATGGATGACATGGATGGACATGGATGGACATGGATGGACATGGATGGACATGGATGGACATGGATGACATGGATGGACATGGATGGACATGGATGGACATGGATGAACATGGATGAACATGGATGACATGGATGGACATGGATGGACATGGATGGACATGGATGAACATGGATGAACATGGATGACATGGATGGACATGGATGGACATGGATGGACATGGATGGACATGGATGACATGGATGAACATGGGTGAACATGGATGGACATGGATGGACATGGATGGACATGGGTGAACATGGATGACATGGATGACATGGATGACATGGATGAACATGGATGACATGGATGACATGGATGACACCACGGATACTGTTAACATCCTTTCTTCCGACACATCTAATGAGTTGGCAAATAAATGGACGAAACCAAGATCTAGCAATGACAGAATACAATGAATACATATACAATGTGGAAGTCGTGATAGCGCAGTGGATTCAACCCCCGCTGGAGCCGTAATTGTGCCCTTAGGCAAGACATTTAAATTCCACGTTGCCTCTTCTCTCTCCCTCGTGGCGATGGATTCCACCAGGAATGAGGTCTCGAGAGTAATTAATTGTTGTAAGAACTTTGTATAAACTAAATGTACATGTATATATCGTATAACGAGATGGAGTATTGTAAATGTAAATCAGAATACTTGATTAGTTCCAGTTTTTATGTATAAGTTGCAACTCATGTAAGAATTTATAGCCCGACCCATTTGCTTCTATTCTTTTGAATTTGATTGTATTTATTATATGCATGTGTATCTATCTACATGTAGTTCTAGAACATAGTATTATATGCATGTGTATCTATCTACATGCAGTTCTAGAACATGGTATTATATGCATGTGTATCTATCTACATGTAGTTCTAGAACATAGTATTATATGCATGTGTATCTATATACATGCAGTTCTAGAACATAGTATTATATGCATGTGTATCTATCTACATGCAGTTCTAGAACATAGTATTACATGCATATGTACAGTTATAGAACATTGTATTATATGCATGTATACAGTTATAGAACATTGTATTATATGCATGTATACAGCTATAGAACAGAGTATTATATGCATGTATACAGCTATAGAACATAGTATTATATGCATGTATACAGCTATAGAACATAGTATTATATGCATGTATACAGTTATAGAACATTGTATTATATGCATGTATACAGCTATAGAACATAGTATTATATGCATGTATACAGTTATAGAACATAGTATTATATGCATGTATACAGCTATAGAACATAGTATTATATGCATGTATACAGCTATAGAACATAGTATTATATGCATGTATACAGCTATAGAACATAGTATTATATGCATGTATACAGCTATAGAACATTGTATTATATGCATGTATACAGCTATAGAACATTGTATTATATGCATGTGTACAGTTATAGAACATTGTATTATATGCATGTATACAGCTATAGAACATAGTATTATATGCATGTATACAGCTATAGAACATAGTATTATATGCATGTATACAGTTATAGAACATTGTATTATATGCATGTGTACAGTTATAGAACATTGTATTATATGCATGTGTACAGTTATAGAACATAGTATTATATACATATGTACAGCTATAGAACATAGTATTATATACATGTGTACAGTTATAGAACATTGTATTATATGCATGTGTACAGTTATAGAACATAGTATTATATACATATGTACAGCTATAGAACATAGTATTATATACATATGTACAGCTATAGAACATAGTATTATATACATATGTACAGCTATAGAACATAGTATTATATTCTAGTTCAAACAGCATAATCAGAATGTCCAATTACGAAAATGCTGAGACCATCCTAAAACCAGAACAACCAATAACGAATGATTACGTCCATCGAGCTATGTTTTCACCTCGGTTTGTTAGTGTTGTATCTGTCTGATAGAGCAAGATTACATATACACCTAGACGGATGTTCATGGTTGGTTATTGGAAGGTCCGTCATGGACCAATCCTTTTACTGCTGATGATGGTCCGGATCTGGATGATAGCCCGGATGTTGTATGCGCTCCACCCATCGACTGCCCTCTAGTTTTATATAGATTTACTCCATCCATCGACTGTCCTCTAGTTTTATGTAGATTTGCTCCACCCATCGACTGCCCTCTAGTTTTATATAGATTTGCTCCACCCATCGACTGCCCTCTAGTTTTATATAGATTTACTCCACCCATCGACTGTCCTCTAGTTTTATATAGATTTACTCCACCCATCGACTGTCCTCTAGTTTTATATAGATTTACTCCACCCATCGACTGCCCTCTAGTTTTATATAGATTTACTCCATCCATCGACTGTCCTCTAGTTTTATGTAGATTTGCTCCACCCATCGATTGCCCTCTAGTTTTATATAGATTTACTTCACCCATCGACTGCCTTCTAGTTTTATGTAGATTTGCTCCACCCATCGACTGCCCTCTAGTTTTATGTAGATTTACAGTTACAGGGTTAATATAAACATAGCCCAATATTACGTTATTAATTACATGTAGTTTTGGTGAAACAAAGTTGTGCAAGTAGATTTGTACTTTTTGTGTATGTTCGTGCGTCAGTGTTTGTGTCATAATGATTTTCCAGCAGAATAATATTATTTGGTACAACGTGGTGCCGGGGGTAAAACCCTAGCAGCTCGCATATGACAGGCCATATATGGCAAATATTGTTCACACTAGAGTAAACACACGTCCTAGTTTAACGTAGTGTTTAGACAAGCGTGTGAACGAAGCGTACAACGTTACGTATGCATTATTATTTGTGTGAAAACGTAAGATACTGGGAGAGTTCACGGAGTGTTGTTCCGGGTTGTTAGACTGCTGTTGTATGGATATTTGCCGCGAAGGATGGTAAGTGTTACACTATCCTATTTTTAGACATTTTTGTAATTAAGGGAGAAATTTTTGAACTTATGACATCGATTGATACGTATATATAGAAGATTAGAGTTAGACTGAAACAAATTAGTATTTTGTCAAATTAATGCGTACCTTATGAAATTTATCCAAAACAATATGAAACGGTGTTTAATTAAAAAAATATTTAAGAAAGTTTGTGAGTATTATTAATAAACACGTTATTAATAATATTATAATCGTATCGATTTTTAAAAAATATTGTTAATAATATTGTCATTTTATGAATAAATAAATAATACATAATTAATTATATGACATAATAATAATAATTATTGTACATCTTTATTATTAAAGTTAATTATTTGCAATATTGATTGATTATATTCATCGATAAGCATTGTTAATTAAATGAAGACTGAATTTAATGGCATTAAACGATTTGGGATAATATACTTTGTTCGCTATTACATATTATATTTAGAATTATAAATGGTGACAGCTGATACCATTAAAAAGACACAATATGTCTAGCTTCTATTACAATGTACAATACTAGTATTTCAAAGTATCTGTCCTTCATTTAGCATAACATACTTTATTACTTCCATTTATCTTTGTTAATTTATATCAATTTAATTTAGCTCGATTGCGAAACAAGTTCTTACAACATTAGTTTAATCGTTCTCGACCCCTCACTCTTGCCATGCGGCAATGTGGATTTACGGCTCTTGCCTAAGGACACCGCCACCGTGGTACTGACGTGGCTCGAACTTGCAACATTTCGGTCACAATGCGGACACCGTATCCATTACCCCCACGGAGCCTTATCATTATTGCAAACGTCCACTGCAGTAATAATATATTCATAACATGCAACCATTTCTGTATATCAGAAAATTTACACTTTTAGCCCATATATTTCAGGCGACAACTATTCATACAATAAAATAATTGGATTTACCTTCCTTGCCATGATTACGATGTCGGAGGCAGGTTCAGTGAGGCGAGTGCGGCAATCACAGTCAGGCACAGTGCGGCAATCAGCTGGAGAAAATCCAGCCCCTTGCTTTGTTCTCAAATTAGAAGGAAGTCACGTGAGTGAGCCTGTAGAGGACACACTGCGGGATTTGGTAGCGCGTACAGAGGGAGCTAAGCGAACATCACAAGATATACAAATATTTGTAAGTAAACCTAATCTGCATTGTTTATAGTACATGGGCGTAGTTTGGCTGGAATTGATATGTAGGCCAACTTAAAACTTAAGACGGGAGGTGGGTTCGATGGTCGTCCCCAGGAAAACTATTTATAGCGTATATAATTTAATCCTGACCTCCCAGAAATTTTTGTTGCAGATTTGGCATTTTTATATTTTCGGGAAAAAGTGTAGGCCACGGCCTATAGGAAGCTACGCCAATGTAATAGCATAGATAGCCAGTTCGTAAAAGGTACATGTAATGAAAATGTTAAATCTTTACTATCAGTTGTAAATTTAAGTCGATGAACATGACTTTCGGTACAGACGGATCTGTAAACCAGTGGTTAACACGTTGGACCCAGGGATCGCAGGTTCTGACCCTAATAAAATTAACAGTCTTTTAGATGGGACATTAAACCGAGGTCTCGTGTCGGTGATTACACTGTGCACGTAAAAGAACAAGAGGAGACTCTGGAATGGGTCTCTGTCTGTATCAGTGCACTATACTCCAAAATCTAAAATGACTAATCTCTTCAGGAGGCGTCGCTCATATGGGCAACCGGTAGCGACGATAAATATACGTAAAACACACATAACTTTAGGTACGAAACACTTGTAGGCGAACTACGCCTTTAGGAAGTAAGTAAATAAATTGTGTTCACAGGCTTAATATAACCGTCTCCGTGGCTTTGTTGTTAAGGCGTCCCCATATGTAGCGGGACGTCGACTGTTCGTACCTCGTCAGGGTTTCATTCTGGTATGGCCGGTTTGTTCAAACAATATAGCATAATTATACAAATATACATTTTACACTAAATGTAGATACATGAATGAAAACTGATTAGAACCGAAAGCTATATAGCTTATAGAGGTCTTCTCCGATATTACCGATTACCTATCAACCAGGTGATAAAGGATGGTCCACAAGGATGTGATTCGGGAAGTGCTGATGTCTCATAAGCCAGTAATGGATGGCCCTTTCAATAGGGGTGACATTATAATAAACACACACTTTATTTTACTTTTACAAATGTATAACAAAATGTAATGTACACAAATACACTGACATGTATACAAATAATGACAATGCACAACAAGACAGTAAGACTTGAAAATAATTATGTTTGTTCTATACTAACTGTAAATTAAACACCCTGTCACGTGTGGGTAACTCTTGTCTATGTTTGTTTTATACTAATTGTAAATTAAACACCCTGTCACGTGTGGGTAACTCTTGTCTATGTTTGTTCTATACGAATTGTAAATTAAACACCCTGTCACGTGTGTCACGCTGGTCTATGTTTGTTCTATACTAATTGTAAATTAAACACCCGGTCACGTGTGGGTAACTCTTGTCTATGTTTGTTCTATACTAATTGTAAATTAAACACCCTGTCACGTGTGGGTAACTCTTGTCTATGTTTGTTCTATACTAATTGTAAATTAAACACCCTGTCACGTGTGTCACGCTGGTCTATGTTTGTTCTATACTAATTGTAAATTGAACACCCTTTCACGTGTGGGTCATTCTGGTCTATGTTTGTTCTATGCTAACTGTAAATTAAACACCCTGTCACGTGTGTCACGCTGGTCTATGTTGTTCTATACTAACTGTAAATTAAACACCCTGTCACGTGTGTCACGCTGGTCTATATTTGTTCTATACTAATTTAAAATTGAATACCCTGTCACACATGTCACGCTGGTGTTATCCCCAAATAATAGTATTTGAATAAAATCTTGGAATATATATAATAATGATTTTACCATTCACGTACAACAAATACGACAACGACTGAAGCATGTAATGTCTGTATGCACGCAATACATCAAATGACGATTATATGTTTGGCAGTTTTATAATTATAATATATATTTGGAATGTGAACAACGCCAGTAGTTCAAATTATTGTGCTCCTTGCAAGTTTGTGTGTTTTACGTTTATATATCGTCGCTACCGGTTGCCCTTGTGAGCGACGCCTCCTGAAGAGATTATTCATTTTAGATTTTACGAGGATAGTGCAATGATACAGACAGAGACCCATTCCACAGTCTCCTCTGGTTCTTTTACGTGCACGGTGTAAAGCACCGACACGAGACCTCGGTTTAAAGTCCCATCTGAAAGACTGTTAATTTTATTAGGGTCAGACGGGGGATCGAACAGAGGATCCTTACAAGAATATTATCCTCTAAGCCTTTGACATTAACCAACGTGTGTGGCCTCCGTGGCAGACTAGTTACGGTCGTTGACTTCAGCTCACTTGTCCCTCGTCGTTGTAGGTTCGAATCCAACTGGGGGTGTCAAATTAATTAATGTTAGTAAACTAACCAGCTGGCTTGTGTAATGGATTTTGTTCTACCTCGGTTCTCGTTCGTGCCTGAAAACTGCTCTGAATGGAACGTGCACTCTGTGTCTTCATCCACAAATAATAGATGGAGGATTGCGTAGTTACCGAAGTTGTTGGTGTGATTTTAATCCACCAATAAACAAACAAAACAAATATTTACACATGCTGTTTTGTTAAATGTTTGTGGTGAAATTTAACTACAGCGACACAATATTGTTCTAAACGTCGGATGTTTTAGTTAGGATTGGGCTGCAATACGGCAACCGCATGCCGAAAGGATGCGAGTATGTCATAGCTTATAATTGACCTGGTGACCAAGCGATAAGTAGAATCTATTTGTGGCTAATTAAAACTGTGCAATTGCACTCGTAAATGTGTGACAAAGACACATGTCAAGCCCAGTTGACATCCATTACTCAGGTATTCCATTCATTTTATGTTAATACGAAAGGATGAAATTGTTTGACGCATGCGCACCGCAGTCACTCATGCATTATCGCACAGACTCTGTCCTGTCACCAGCATGAACATGTTGTCAAATGATCGTAATAATCAATTGTTGCGGCGAGAGAAAGTATGCGGTAGCAATTTTCATGTTCCTTGTATTCTACATCAATCACGAATATAAGCTATTATTCTGAGCGCATGATGAATGTTTTGAATAGTAATGCATCTATTTATGGAAACTAACACCGATGTGTCGTTGCTTTAATTGATTTTACTTGAAAATGGAAGTTGCTAGTTCTACCTTAACAGAAACTTATAGTAGTTCTTTGTCTGTCTGTGCATATGTATCTGTTCATAAATACTGATACATTTTAAGGTTGCTTCAAATCAACATTCTGTTCTGTTCTGTTCTTTAATCATGTGTTTGAGCGAGGGGTTGTTATTTTTTCTCTGAAGTAGTGGGTGTTCCAGAATCGTTTAGTCCAAATTTATAAGTAATTATAATCTTTCTTGTTATCTATGTTTACTTCGAAGCTATAACCACCGTTTTACTTGTTCAATTCAATTTTTCTGTAATAATTCCGATCATTTTCATGACATATGAGTATACATGTATATAGTTTACACGTGTTGTGAATTATCACACGTTTTGCTATGCAAAATAAACATTTTGCGATCTTACAATTTTGGTTTATTCGCTCTCGAGACCTTATTCCTGATGGAATACATCGCCATGATGGAGAGAGAATATGAGACAGAATATTTTATTGTCGTAAACCATACACAGTTTCTTGACACATACATACAGTATAACACATGATGTGATGATCAATCCACATAGCTTGATATTCAAACACAGTATACACATATACCATATAATAGGAAATTACATTCTGTATAAATTTGCCTTCTCACTACATTCATTATGGTCCTTTTTAGGAAAAAACAAACAAACAAAAAACAACAAAATAAAAACCAAAGAACATTAGTACAGTAGTACCTTATATTATACCATATACAGTATAATCATAGCGATTTTTATTGTATTATCTTTTAACGATTATTGGGGGACTTCCCGTCTCCTAGTGTGTGGATGAACACCCACCAACTAAGCAGACCCAGGAAGTTAAACAATCGCAACACGTAATACAAAGTTCTACGTACATATTAAACAATTTAGTTAGAACGTATGGTAGAATTTATATTTATTTATGTATGTCTCATTAATGTACAACAATAACTGAACAACATTAAAATAATATAGTATAGTATATTGCCACTCATAAATGAGTTACAAGAGACTGTATTTATCAAAGTATAAAACACATCACATTATGCAGTTATAATAATATAATATGATATAACACATGTATATACATACATGTATTTGTAAACAACACATGATAAATCTGAATAGCCTACGCTAATCTAACCTAAAATAAGCTTACAATCAAAATGATATCATAAAATGCTGATGATTGTATGAGAGCACTATTGCGCATATTAATAAATGTTTTGAAAAAGCAAATATCAACTCTGATCAGATCAGAATTGAAATGATTAGCATAGACTATTCAGCTGGTATTAAAAATACATTGGATTATTAAGAAAAATTGAAACATTATGTACAAAGGTAAAAATAACGTCTTTGTAGAATATTAAAACAGGTTTTGGCACTTAATCTCATAATTTCTGCGTTGGAAAATATAAATATTAGCTTATCATTTGAAGAAAGAGCAGCAAAGTAAAAGTTCATCTGTGTTGCTTTCTTAAATAGGATTTGTCTTAAATCTTGATACATCATACATTCCAAAATCACATGAGCCTCAGTTTCAATACAATTGTCACAAAAGGGACATATACGATTTTCTAATGACAAATTTTCATATCTACCTGCCTCTAGTCTCAATGGTGCTACACCACATCTAGGTAGAATGTGGAGGCTGCACTCGTTTGCAGTAGTGCATTGTGTTAATTATAACAACAATCTAAGTTATTTGATTAATTACAGAGTTTCTTATATGTAATGTTGCACCTGTTATCCGACGTTAAGCAAAGTTACTTGCATTGTCCACACATCACAGAGAAACTATCTGTAAAAGAAATAAATTGTATGTTTTACGTTTATTTATCGTGGCTACCGGCTACCCATATGAGCGACGCCTCCTGAAGAGATTAGTAATTTTAGATTTTTGGAGGATATTGCAATGATACAGACAGAGACCCATTCTAGAGTCTCCTCTGGTTCTTTTACGTGTACCGTGTAAAGCACCGACACGAGATCTCGGTTTAAAGTCCCATCTGAAAGACTGTTAATTGTATTAGGGTCAGACGGGGGATCGAACCTGCGATCCCTGGATTACCAGTCCAGCGTGTTACCACTGGACTACAGATCCGTCTGTAAAAAGAATACAGTAAAGTTATTTGTTTATTATAGTGTCACACCTATTAAAACGGCCAGCCAGTGCTGGCTTACGAGACACCTCTTATGGACATGTAATGTTGTATATTTCCAGATAAGAACGCGAATGCCGTTATCCAGAACAGACATACCTATAAAGGTACACATCGTACCGGAGGAAGATTTCACCATAACTGAAGAAAAAAGAACATTTTCTAAACAGAACGTGAGTACAAAAATGTTGTGTATTTTAACTAAATAATTAAAAGTAATGAAATGTAGTAATACTCGAGTCTACATATATTTACTACTTTTATCGTTTCTATTCATCAGAATATAAGAATGCACAGTTACAAATGCACAGCATCATTTACATCGTCTTCAATGCCAATTTTAAATACACATGTAAGCGAACCAAGAAATGCAAAGCATTTTGTGCTCGAGTTTGCTCGCAAAAATTACGATCGGAATATGTACATCTTTCTGTTACGAAACCGTAAATCTTTGCAACTAAAACAGACACAATCATACCCCAGGACGTACGTAGCATTTAAAGAAACTACTGAACTATAGTGTTCAACAATAGTTTTTATTAAGAATAATTCTCATTCGTTACTTTGATATTTTACAGAAATATCTTCTGATAAAATAATTTTAATTTCCTATCTTCTAACACATTACATATATTTTACAAGAATAGTTCGAACTTCTTTTAGTTAATTTCGATATTGTAACTACCTCACTAATGTTTTAATTTAGTTGTTTTCCCAAGCATAGCTTTATTCTGTTTGGCGAGGTTATTAAGGATTATTTATTACAAAGGTAAACCACAAAACCAGGGCGGGATATAAAATGAGGATTTGTTTGACAGTAGTTTAAAACAAATATGTATATATTTATATTTTCAGCCCTTACCAGCCTTGAAGTCCCACTACAGCACGTTACTTACTCTAGTGAGTTATATACAATACGCCAGGACAAATGATAAAGTCAGCAAGCAACCCGGTACCAACACCCTAAAACACAAGTTAAAAAACATTGAAAATGAACTTTATCAAATCATGTGTGATATAAAGATAGCGCTGCTGGGTCAAGGTGAAGACACGCGGAATGATGCAACGGGACTGCAAGTGTCGTCTGCATTCAGGAATGCTGCATCGTCATTCTTTAATGAAACAAAAAGGGCGTATGTTCTATTGAACGATTGTGAGAGTGTTATGGTGTTCTTAAATGAAATATACACTGGTATGAATTAATGGATATATGCAAACTGTATACAGATGACATACGGTTCGTGACAAGAATATCAGTGAAAGAAGTATGCACTAGTTTTTTTAAAAACTTTATTTATTTTACAACGATTGCGAAGCAAGTTTTTTAACAACTTACATTAATCACTCTCGTTGGCGTGGATGAAAGCGTACATGTGGTCAGTCATTAGTGTGTCAACTAGTTTGTTGATGACGTAGAAACGTCTTACGCAAGATCAGTAAAGAATATCGGATTACCTGACACAAAGTGACAACATTGTATCATGTCTTTGACACTCCGCGTGAAATAAAGAAAGAAAGACAGCATTAACGTTATAGAGAACAACTCTAAATCGTGCAAGTCAGTCAACGACTGCATACCGTGTAGATATCCAATTGTTGACACGTTCATGATTGTGAACAACATGAACTTCATGTGTTTTAATTAGTCATTAGCCAAGGCGTTTGCATGATGTTTTAAATGACTAATGCTCTTTTATTTTAAATTTTATACAGACTGTGATGTATTAGTGCAATATAATTTATGTTATCTATTTATTACTTGTAAACTAAGATTTACCTATTTATTCATTTTTACATTTTACCGTCCAATGGTTAGTTTATGGATTGTTTTAACGTTGGTTCGTGTGTTGTTTTTAATATGTTTGCTATTTCGTTATATCCATCAATTCTGCTTGAGTCACACCGACCTGCTTAACCCAGTAAACGAACATGTTAACTGGCAATTAATGCAACGATGAATAATAACACTATATTCGCATCATCAATCTTTGATAAGTATATGAATGATGTATTTATTGTCTGTTACACAATATAGCAGGATTTGTAGGACATGACTGGTCATTTATCGTGTTCATCTACTTTCTCATAAGTGTTACCTACATCAACATATACACTCAACAAGATTCCTAATCGGTCACCTGTGGTCCCGAGGTTATAAAACTTTTCTCAGATCTCAAACTCAAGCTCAAGTGATCTGATTGGTTGATTCTGAGTGTTACTGTCAGCTGAACCAATCAGACGATTGAGACTGAGTTTTGAGATTGGAGAAAAGTTTTATAACCTCTAGGCCACTGGTGTTTTATAATATTTCATTATACTTGCAACCAATTGATAATCATACAATATAAACAAAATTCATATTGTAATTTAAAGCATTTTATTCCAGATAATTATACAACAGTTCATTGCAAAAAGATCTGAAATAAAATATACCAAATTAGACGATATGAATATTGTATACTATATGGTTATTAGTTTGCTACAAATACTGACCGATTAGGACTGTTGTTAAGTGTACAATCTGTCTGTCTTACATATCTGCTCAATTCTGAGTCTGAATTCCATATAAATGTGTCTATTTGTTTCACCATTGCTTAGGGAGGAAATCTCATTTTAAAGCCAGAAATCATCACATCCTCATGCCCGTATGTTAAGTACCTTTCTCAAATCTCGAACTCGAGTTCAAGTGATTTGATTGATTGATTCTGGGATATGAACTCGGCTGAACCAAATCAGAAGCTTGAGACCGAGTTTGAGATTGGATAGATAGTTTTATAATATCAGGGCATGTTGACATCAAACTTACCAATCTATTTTAGTTACCGCAAAGGTATGTCCGGGGGAAATACAACATACTTGTTAAAATAAGATTAATGGAACAATGACTAGAGGGACATTTTAACGTAAGAGGTTTTGGAGGTTATACAACTTTTCCCAAGGAACTCCGACAGTCTTAATCTAATTGCATGAATGGGTGAGAGCAAACCCCAGACTCAAGCATGCACTTATACAGCGCTTGATCTTGTGTCTGTGGAAAGTCGTATACCCTCCAAACCTGGGGGTGGGAGAGGGGTGCATACTATTACAAACATTTAGGAATAAGTTAGGTGAAGCTGAATTCACGTGTATAGTTGAGCGGGTAAGGGCATTCATGGTGCACTATTCATTAACTGTATTCCAATAAATTGTGCTTGATACAAGCAGAGGGAATGTAGTGATTAGTGGAGCGGGTAAGGGCATTCATAGTGCACTATACATTAATTATATTCCAATACATTGTGCTTGATACAAGCAGAGGGAATGTACTGTATAATTGAGCGGGTAAGGGCATTCATGGTGCACTATACATTAACTGTATTCCAATAAATTGTGCTTGATACAAGCAGAGGGAATGTAGTGATTAGTGGAGCGGGTAAGGGCATTCATAGTGCACTATACATTAATTATATTCCAATACATTGTGCTTGATACAAGCAGAGGGAATGTAGTGATTAGTGGAGCGGGTAATGACATTCATAGTGCACTATACATTAATTATATTCCAATACATTGTGCTTGATACAAGCAGAGGGAATGTACTGTATAATTGAGCGGGTAAGGGCATTCATGGTGCACTATACATTAACTGTATTCCAATAAATTGTGCTTGATACAAGCAGAGGGAATGTAGTGATTAGTGGAGCGGGTAAGGGCATTCATAGTGCACTATACATTAATTATATTCCAATACATTGTGCTTGATACAAGCAGAGGGAATGTAGTGATTAGTGGAGCGGGTAATGACATTCATAGTGCACTATACATTAATTATATTCCAATACATTGTGCTTGATACAAGCAGAGGGAATGTACTGATTAGTGGACTATTTACATGTATATAATTAAGATAATCTGATTAGTGGACTATTTACATGTATATAATTAAGATAATCTGATTAGTGGACTATTTACATGTATATAATTAAGATAATCTGATTAGTGGACTATTTACATGTATATAATTAAGATAATCTGATTAGTGGACTATTTACATGTATATAATTAAGATAATCTGATTAGTGGACTATTTACATGTATGTAATTAAGATAATCTGATTAGTGGACTATTTACATGTATATAATTAAGATAATCTGTCATTTTAAAATAAGTTTCACAAGTTTTTTATTTTTCAATTCCTGTAGGCTAAAAGGTCAATGAGTACAATACCCACATGCTATAGATGAACAGTGAATTAACGAATAAATATAGAAAATATTTCATATAGAATACATGTTCATATTAACTGATTGAATTCAATGGAGAAGGTTACATAGTTAATTTGAAATGTTTCAATGTACACTGAATTGAAATGCATGTCATATGAAATTTGAGCAACATGCATAATGCTATATATTATTATTTTACAAGAATAAGATTCATTTGACCTGTTATAGCCGTGACACTATGCCTATAGTCAGTATAATATTATGCTCTAATTCCGTGACATCGACTCAAAGAAGGAAATAAGTGATAACGTGACTCAGTACAGTATACAATCTTACATCTATTTTCTTTCAGGATTGAGTGTATGCACTTCCTGTATATACTATCGGAGGTGTTGTGATATGTAGAGATATACGAACTAATGGTATAGGACGTCTCATGATTCATGATGACAAATCCCTCTACCTGACATATGTTCAAAATACATCATTTCTCTACCAACACTCATGTTTCCTTATTTCCGTATGTTCGTTTTTGTTTCACACAGTTTCCTTTCAGGTGATTGTTTAATGTACGAGTGTTTTAAAGTAACTTTCCGTGATTAGTTCGTTCCTTCAGACATCCGTACACGTTAAAGAGGCTTAGTCACAGACGGGACAAAAGTAGCGATAAACTGTAAATCTCGGCAAATACAATGTATGAGCTATGAAATACATAGTTTGCATCAGTATTGAATAATATTTTTGAAATTGTTGCATATAAATCCTAGTTTTAAAATCCATATTTCCAAATTTAATATGCTCTTATGAAAACGCTTAGTTTATACAAATTTATTTTAGCTCGATTGCGAAACAAGTTATTTTACAAGTTATATTAATCACTCTCGAGACCTCATTCCTGATGGAGAGAGAAGAGGCAACGTGGAATTTAAATGCCTTGCCTAAGGGCACACTCGTAACGGCTTGAAAACGCTTACAACGAAATGGTGCGAAATTATTACTAAAATATTTATACATTTTAAAGAATTAGTAAACTAAATTTGACACCACTGTTAGCTTATTCGGTGTTTACAGTGTTGCGTACCTCTGTATTAATGTATAACTCACATACTGATGTGTGTTTTACGTTTATTTATCGTCGCTACCGGTTGCCCATATGAGCGACGCCTCCTGAAGAGATTAGTCAGTTTAGATTGTTGGAGGATAGTGCAATGATACAGACAGAGACCCATTCCAGAGTCTCCTCTCGTTCTTTTACGTGCACGGTTTAAAGTCCCATCCCACTCTTTTTGTTAATTTTATTAGGGTCAGACGGGGGATCGAACCTGCAAATCCTGGATTACCAGATTACTATAGATCAGTCTTGACTATAGATCGACATACTGTGCCAATTATCAATTGATTGTGTGTGTTTAATAATTGTACATTTAATGAAACACTCGAGGAAGAATAATACAGTGTACCTCATTAATTGCGACTTATTTCCTTCTTCGCGTGAGGCCACTGATGAATGATATGCTGTTATATATATATGCACATTATGCTTTGAACAAGTGTTTGATATAATTTATTTCTGAACCCAAATCTATGAGACAATGGCGTACAGATCGTAATAAAGAAGGAAACGAGTGTGTAACATAACGAGCATGGCACAGTCTCTACTTGCTAGGCGGTGACACGTCTGATCAGATGTAACTGTCTGTTCATACATCTAAATTAACTTCCCCAGGCCAGATGTTGCTAAGTCACGTTTTTGAAAAGTACACGATTTGTTCATTTTATTTCAGTTTGCTAACACTGAAAAATGTAACCTTTGTTAAATGGTTTTGGAATTGTACCAAAATATGCCAGTTTCATTTTGCCTGGTAACTAATTTGCTGTCTATATCTCTAGTCATTGTCCCGATTCCGTCTCGGCTCCTCCGGTTTATTTTTATTTATTTATTTATTTATTTATTTATTTATGTGACACACCTATATGTTTATGTTTTATATATGATTATATTAGTTTTGTTTTGGCTGTTAGCTTTGTCACTTCATTTTAATTTTGCATCTATTTATTTCTCATTAATTCATTGTTTGTCTCTGGAATATTTTATACTGGTATATCAGTAGCGTTAGATAAAAAGTACTTCATAAACGAATACGAAACGAATCTTCTGCACAGAAGAATAGACCGCCTCTGTGGTCGAGTGGTTAAGGTCGCTGACTTGTATACCACTATAACCTATCATCTCTGATGGTCACGGGTTCGAGCCCCGCTCAGACCGTGTCTCATTTATATGAAAAAGTTGGCAGTTTCTTACCGAGGTTGGTGCACCAAGTACTGGTTAACCGCTGGAGCCTGCCCAGGAAAGCTGTTGTTGGTAAACTGCCCGTCGCTCAAATGGGAAACCGGTAGCGACGTTAAATAAACTTAAATAAAAAACAGAAGAATAACCCACCAAACAGTCGTCATTGGAGGCGTGTCCTCCACGACGGGAGATACTGCTATCTATTACCACTGTCGTGGGATTGTATGATAGGGTTGTCGATATATCGTGTGCTTGTCGATGCATCGTGTTTGACAACTAAAACTAGAACCAAAATATAGAAACACGGGCATTGTTCAATCACAGTTTTGTCAACTATGGAGTCTATGATGCTCGATGGTACATGCATATATATATATATATATATGCATGTACCATCGAGCATCATATATATATCAGTAGAGATGAACTGGAAGGTATATATATATGTTGGTACAGTGTGACTCCTGTACTGACTCTATATAATTTGGTGCTTTATCCTAATCTATGGCCGGGCTGAGCATGCAAATAATATTATACATCAAACATATTCATACATCTACGAATATGAGATATGGAACAGTATAGAGTGACTCCTGTACTGACCCTATACATTATGGTGCTTGTAGCCTAATCTATGGCCGGACTGAGCATTCAAATCGTATTACTAACGCACACAACTTAATCACCTTAGTTTATAATACACCAGTGTTCCACCATAATAATAATTATGGTTCGCCGGCGGCGAAGGTAAATAAGCTCAATCATCATCATCTTAAAGGTATAGCTATAGCAGTTGAGAATAGCCGTCTCACATTAATAGGTAATTGTATTGTGTATGTTATTGTTGTCTGTTGTATGTCTGTATTAGTTGATATAAATTGAATAAGATTACTCTCACAATTAATGTAATAAAACGAATGTGTTCTCTATTCTGTCTTCGTTATTAATGTGGAATGTATACATGTATATACCTAATTGCGTTTATGTTCACCCGCTACCGGCTGTACATATGAGCAATACACCTTGACGCGATTAGTTCGTATAGAGTTTGGGTAAGTGTGCTTGATACAGACAGCTAGAGCGACACACACATCCGTATTAAGGCGTTGACAGGAGATCTCACCCGAAACACTAGGGTACGGTATTTATTGAGCGGCGGATCGAAACAACTACATCATTATGAACCCAACGCGTTAACACTGGACCGCTGGGTTAGTTTTAGCATTAAGCGAATTGTTTTAATCATTGCCCCCGCAATTTCGGGGCGACTCCTCAGCATAAGTCATTTTATTTTTGGAGAATTGTGCAAATGACAGAAGATACGCCAATTTCAGAAACATCCTTGGTTCTTTCGCATGCCAAGTGAATAGCACGGATATATGGTCATTAATAACTATGAACAGTCGTAAATCTAAAGAACAGTCGTAAATCTAAAGAAACGGCGAATGCTATTGTGGTTATTTTAAGAACCAATCATATCCGCAGTTATAACCGATTGATATAGTATAGGGATGCTATTGTTTTGTGAAACCACCAAGTACTGGTTAACCGCTGGAGCATGCCCAGGAATGATGGTGTTAGGTAAACTGCCCCGTCGCTCATATGGGCGACGTTAAACAAACAAACAAATTTAAAAATGTGTAACCAGTCCCTGGATTTGTAGTATTGATTCGTCTCGCATCCAATTGACACACCGAATCACGCCGTTGGTTTAAACAATATTTATTGCAAAGCATAAATCATATATAGCATACAATAACATAGTCCAACAGTATACAAAAGATCAAGTAGAAAGCTAATAGTAGCTTTTATAAAGCTTGTGTGTTTTACGTTTATTTATCGTCGCTACCGGTTGCCCATATGAGCGACGCCTCCTGAAGAGATTAGTCATTTTAGATTGTTGGAGGATAGTGCAGGAGGATACAGACAGAAACCCATTCCAGAGTCTCCTCTTGTTCTTTTACGTGCACGGTGTAAAGCACCACCACGAGACCTCGGTTTAACGTCCCATCTGAAAGACTGTTAATTTTATTAGGGTCAGACGGGGAATCGAACCTGCGATCCCTGGATTACCAGTCCAGCGTGTTACCACTGGACTACAGATCCGTCTGTTTTTATAAAGCTGTTTTCGAATCACGCCGTTATACACTGCAAATAGACGCCGCTTAGATCACGTGATTTGTTATCGTAGCCAATCAAGCATACAATGGCGAATTGACACCAAACTTGTCTCGGTGACATGGTGAACATGCGATGTTTTCCATTGTAAGTGTCAGTCAACGGAAACACAAAGGCCACAAGCACGCACATATAAAACTATGTCCCTCAGTAGCATTTATCTTACAGACGGATCTGTAGTCCAGTGGTAACACGCTAGACTGGTAATCCAGGGATCGCAGATTCGATCCCCCGTCTGACCCTAATAAAATTAACACGTCTTTCAGATGGGACGTTAAACCGAGGTCTCGTGTCGGTGCTTTACACCGTGCACGTAAAAGAACCAGAGGAGACTCTGGAATGGGTCTCTCTCTGTATCATTGCACTATCCTATAAACATCTAAAATGATTAATCTCTTCAGGAGGCGTCGCTCATATGGGCAACCGGTAGCGACGATAAATAAACGTAAAACACACACGCATTTATCTTGGTCCAGCTCCGTGGTCGAGACGTTACGGTCGCTGACTTGTATACCACTGTAACATATCACCACTAATGGTCACTGGTTCGAGTCGCGCTCAGAACATGTCTCTTTATACGAAATAGTTGGCAGTTTCTTACGGAGGTTGGTGCACAATGCACTGGTTAACCGCTGGAGCCTGCCCAGGAAGGGTGGTGTTAGGTAATCTGCCCGTCATTCAAATGGGCAACCGGTAACGACGTTAAATAAACTTAAATAATAAAAAATAGAAAACATATTAATTAAAGAATAAGAACATATTTAGTATATATGTCTATAGTTGAGGTATTAAAACATAAATACATTTAGGCCTACACTTTATTAACCTGCACATGTATTCAGCAATACTATCATGTATGCATATACACTGTATACATGTATATATTCAACATTTCTATGTTTCTGTTGGCTTGTTCCATCTTAAATATCGAGTTATTTAAGTTTTCTTTCGTTCTAATCCCTTTCAGTCTACTGCTGTTAAATTATATGTAAAATGTTCATTTCTTGAATACATGAACAAATACTGAAATAAATAATGTTTAAACTGAATATCGAGTTTTAAAGATATTGAGTGAGTTGGAAATTTGAATGTAGTGAGGCAATGGTATATATCATGTAACCTGGCGTCAACAAAAACATTGTTGTTATACTAAATTTAACTTCTGATTAATATAGTAAAGTTAATGATTCCTTCTTTAATGGCAATTTATATGAAAGAAAGGAGAGTGGAGTGTAATATGCTACAAATAACTCAATTTTATTCGTGTGTGTTTTACGTTTATTTATCGTCGCTACCGGTTGCCCATATGAGCGACGCCTCCTGAAGAGATTAGTTATTTTAGATTTTGGAGGATAGTGCATGATACAGACAGAGACCCATTCCTGAATCTCCTCTGTTTCTTTTACGTACACGGTGTAAAGCACCGACACGAGGACCTCGGTTTAACGTCCCATCTGAAAGACTGTTAATCTTATTAGGGTTAGACTGGGATCGAACCTGCGATCCCTTGATTACCAGTCCAGCGTGTTACCACTGGACTACAATTTTATTTCGAGACATGTCGCACTTAAATACAACATACTAACCAATGGCAGTATTTCATTGAGTTGGCCTAATCGATAGAATTTTCAAAATACAACGTTGTCTTAGCCATTTACCCACGGGAAGATTTTACATTTTAGTTTTTCAGGAAGAAATGGCATGCTTTCAGTTTAGCTTCGTTGGACAGTTGTTACTTACATTAGTAATTATAAAGGCACATGTTATACAACGAGGTAAGCTTGTTTTTATAAAATATACACTAGCTATCTCTCTTCTAATTCTATCAAATCTCTGATGGGAACCTAGAACACGGCTAAACAAGGACATAAAACGTGTGTCTGTAAGAGGCCTATATACCAACATGATCATTACGTACGCACTCAATCATATGACCATATACCAACGGTTACAAGCTCAGTCTAATCGACACTTCTCAGTGCTATCATTGCTTCCGGTCGCGCATAGTCCTCATGTTACAGTCATAGTAACCATTAACTAATATACCGTTACAAGCTCAGTATAAAAAATACTTCTCAGTGCTATCATTGCTTCCGGTTGCACATAGTCCTCATGTTACAGCCATAGTAACCATTAACTAAGATATACACATGTATTTGAGATGGATTACGAAATAAGTTCTAACAATGTTAGTATGCTCCCTCTCGATGGCTTATTCTTGGTGGAATACATCACCATCATTAAGAGAGAAGTGGAAATGTGGAGTTCAGTTGCTAGCACGACCATTTTACTTAGTTTAAACATAGTTTATTTTAAACAATGATACATGTACAAATTTACATTTTACACAACATTTAGAAACATGTAAGAAAAAGGATTAGAACCGGAAGCTATAGCTTATAGAGGTCTTCTCCTATAGTAAGGTACTTAATGTTACGGTATGACAGTGTTATAATCTTGTCTAAACTATTAATTTAAATTTGAAAAGGGTCAGTATAATTCATTATTGTTTTTAATCATGGACTGTAAGTTAGAAAATCAATAGGATAAGTACATGTAGTAATTGATGGAGAACGTTGAGATTGAGATTGACTCAGAAGAAATGGGACAGAATAAAAAGATAATAATAATAAATATATTCATTCGGATTGTTTAATGGCCGGAGCAAGCATGCTACATTTTGTGAACAGATGCTCATGAAAATCGTCTGCTTTCTCGTATGTAGTTTTGGACTGCTGCAAATATATGTGCGTTGAAATTATCGCTAAGATTCTGGTCTCCGTGTAATAGAGTGTATAGTGTTGTGGTGCAATATTTAGAGGTAGTTGCTAAGAGACGGACCCTGATGTCATTGTAGTAGAGACATTCAAAGAAGAAATGATGATTACTCTCAGTTAGATCACATTGGCAGAGGGGTGATGGAGAAATGTTTTTGCTGAACAAATGCTGGTTTAATGAGCTACAATTAGTACGTAGTCGAGCATGATATACTTGCCATTTCCTGTCACCATTGTAGAAATATTTGGGGCATTTTGAGACGTTACTCTTTAATTGCGATTTGAATGATGCCAGTGATGGTGAGTTTTGTAGTTCGTTTGAAAGTTCGTTCCAGTCCCTCAGAGCCGATGGTAGAAAAGCATTGTTGTATAGAGATGTTCTCGTCCGTATAGATTGGATATCGTCTGCATTGTGCAAATTATACCTAGAAGTTTCCCCTACAGTAGGTGGGACTAGAGAAGAAAGATAATCTGGAGTTAGGTCATTCTTCATCTTGTAAAGCATGATTAGTTTATGGTTATGTCTTCGGCCCTCAAGGGATTCCCATGGAACTTCTCTATGAAGTTCGTGAAGTGATATTAGTTTGGTAGTCCCAGAAACACGAGAAGCTTCATGCTGAATTGTATCGAGTTCCAGTTTCTCATAGTGTGTACAATTGGTGTAAGCTACGTCTGCGTATTCAATAAGAGGTCTGATGAAAGATATATATATGACTTCTAGAGATCTTCTATCTAGTTGGAACTTAAGCTTTTCCCATTTTACTTCTGACACAATCCCTTAGTTACGAGACGTACTCCATATATATTGCACCATGAAGGATTCGTTAAACACGATATATATATATATATCGATATATGTCGAAGGATCGAACAATACAGTGCAGTAGCGGGAAAACCATTTCTGAAAACTAAATGATGGAGTAAAGTTTTCAGAACTATTTTCTAAATTTAAAATGTATGGTTTTCCCGCTACTGCATTGTATTATTCGATCCTTCGACACACTAGCTTGTCGGAGGAAAATGGTCGAGAGAATCGTTGCTTGGGTTGTGCAATATCGATAGCTGACTGAATTATCGATTAGTTTGATTGACATATGGTGACTGGTCAAATATCGATTTGAACACACGTGTTATTGAAATGACTTTATTTTCAGAAATAGTGTACGTCAAACAAATTAACACCAGTCACCAGGACACCGAATACCCAGGCAAAGTATTTCTTTCCTTCCACACAGATAAGACTAATGATGCTATCTTCGAACTTCTGCTTGAGAAATATTTAGAAACTAGAGGATATTTAAACAATTCGGAGAACGATTCTAATGAAGGTTCTGAGACAATGTATCATGGTAATATAGAACCTGTTAACAGAAAGGCTACCGAAAAACATCAAAATTACCAAGTTAGAAAGGGACTGCCGTGTGTAACGTTGAAGCGACTATCTGAAACATCATTTCACTTGAGAGGAGATATATGTGTTGACGGAGACTTGGTGTCTATTGAACCAGCAGATCACAACATTGACACACTTCAGGCACACTATGTGTCATTGAAAGACCTAGATAATTCAGATTGCGCGACAATGGCAAAATATCACCAAGACGAAGACGAAGTAGAAGAAAGAAACATAAAGTTTGCCCTATCCAATGCATTTGCCACTCTTTCAGGAGAAACGGAAATGAAAGACAGAGTGAAACGAGAAACTGAACATTTGACAATTGAGCTTCTTTTAGTGATCGACTATGCCGCATACAGCTGGTGGGGAACGATGTCCCCTGGCAGCACAGACTCCGATACAATGGCACTTATCAGACAATATTACGCTTACGTATTCCAAGGGATCGACAGTAGATTTAGCAATGTTGAGAAACAGCCGTTTGCATTAGACTTGGCATTTTCTGGTCTGTTTGTTGCAAAGACGGAGCACGAGTCGTACTGGACAACAAGCAGCATTATAGACGGGGATGGGGACAGCATCCGGGTAATGGTGAACTCCTCTGAGGCTCTAGAAAAATTCCAGAAATGGCTTGATGGTGCAGATTTTCTTCCCAAGTACGACCACGCTATTCTTTTCACCGGGACAAATCTAACATATGCCGGCAGCCCTGGCAATACTGGACTAGCCTTTGCTTCATCAATGTGTCGGAATATCTCTAATTCTTCCATAGTTGAGGATATTTTCGATTTCAGAACAATTACGTATGCTACCCAACAGGTTGCACGGGCTCTTGGAACAATGGACGACATGGACAACAACGACTGTCTGGAGTTCTTTAACTACCTCATGGCACCTAAGTTTAAGCTACCACTGAAAGCATTTGCATCAAACAGATGGCAATTTTCACAATGCTCTGAGCAGTATCTAACTGATTATAATATTAAATTGAATGAAGATGGACTAACATGTCTAAGGGACACTTCTCTAGTAGAGAGGTATCCAACCGATTTAGCAAAATTAATCGAAGATCTACCTGGTATCGTATATAGCGGCAGACGACAATGCGAACATGCTTTTGGCTTGAAGTCAGTTATTTGTCGCACAAGAATAGGTACTAGATATTCTAAAATCTGTCATGGTATGTTGTGTACATATCCAGATACAGACCAGTGTGGTTATATACTTCCGGCAGATGGAACACTATGTGGCAATAAGAAATTCTGTCTGAGAGGTAATTGCGTTGAACATGAAGATGCAATAGAAACATCTGACTCGTGTGTATTTGGAAATGATCCAACAATGAACTGTTACAATATTGTCGTAAATGAACCGTATAAGTGTTATACAGAACTAATCAGGCATAAATGTTGCAAGATATGTGAACTTTTCAAAACTGGAATTGACGGCTGTGAGTACGGTGACAGATCAGACGACTGCAGCATCGGGGGTTGTGGAAATGGTGACCCAGATTATGCTGACAGTGCATGTTGCCTGACATGCTTAGATGGACCAACACCATACGCTCCATCGTTACTAAGCACAGCTACTGAAGCATTCCTTGGGAACATTGAAGTTGCAACTACTTCCTCACCGAACGAAACTTGGAATTCGTCTGTGTCTGCATCATCATCATCATCATCATCATCATCATCATCATCATCATCATCATCATCATCATCATCATCATCATCATCATCATCATCATCATCATCAACATCATCATCATCATCATCATCATCATCATCATCACAGTCAACGTCATCGACATCGACAACATCTATGTCAATATCATCATTACCGTCTGTTTCACCTTCGTTGTCTTCTTTGACATTCTCTTCGTCACCAACCACATTAGCAGATATACGAAGTTCAAACGTTATCACAGAAAATAGCAATTCGGAAACTGGTATCCCATCTTTGCAGACAATGGAAGAGAAAGAAGTAACGACAAATCCATCAACACGTCCTGCAATTCAACAAACAGAAACTACGGATATGTTTACTATGTTGAAACTTATTCCACAAAGTACGAACAATGTTGATTACGAGGTCACCGGTTCCAGTCCTACCTCAACAGTTGGTACAATCAAAAGTGTACATACAACGCATGCAGTTACTTCACATACTACTACTGATGTGACTGACAACACGAGTCATGCGCAGAAAACTTCTTCTCCTTACACACGTACTCAGACCTCTATCTATTCAAGCACTGATGTGTCTACAACCGCTGAAAAGGCAACAGATACAACTGATATAAAGAAGTATGCATCGACTTCCGGAAGAGCTAAATCCACCAAAACAACAGAAGCCACAAGCATGTCTGCTAGTAAGATGCTGTGTACTTGTCCCAGAAATGAACTGCCTAGCACCACAATATCACCGACCACACAGCCGATCACTGATACTGGGGATACTGCAATATGCAACTCAAGTCGTCTGAAAGGTAAGTTAGTACCCGTACCAATAATAGTTGCTGATACTATACATGTATATACACAGCGAAATGTTTCTATGGACTTGCTGGTAAAAACAACTGAATTACGAGGTATGATCGGCTTCTAATTTGACAGTGTTTGCGAACTAACGCTCTAGTGGATATATATTAAATGCCTTTTCCAACACCAATATTGCCTGATCGTCATTCAGTTAATTCCATGTATTGCGTACACCGTTAACGTGCATCGATTGTGACCGTGTCAATATTGAATACATGTATGCTGGTCACGCCAATATGCCTTTATATTCATTAAGTTATACGCCCATCCCTGGGCCAAATGTACGTTTGCACTACAGTTCCCATATTAGGAATAGAGTAATGTGTTTTTTCTGCTAACGTTTTAACACTTAAAGCGACATTACATTGCAAAAAGCAAATAAAATTCATTTGTTCACGTATAAATGTATAGCTACTACGCATTCTTCTGAATACATTTGAACACTAACATTGAATCAATAAACAGTGTGTGTGTGTGTGTGTGTGTGTGTGTGTGTGTGTGTGTGTGTGTGTGTGTGTGTGTGTGTGTGTGTGTGTGTGTGTGTGTGTGTGTGTGTGTGTGTGTGTGTGTGTGTGTGTGTGTGTGTGTGTGTGTGTGTGTGTGTGTGTGTGTGTGTGTGTGTGTGTGTGTGTGTGTGTGTGTGTGTGTGTGTGTGTGTGTGTGTGTGTGTGTGTGTGTGTGTGTGTGTGTGTGTGTGTGTGTGTGTGTGTGTGTGTGTGTGTGTGTGTGTGTGTGTGTGTGTGTGTGTGTGTGTGTGTGTGTGTGTGTGTGTGTGTGTGTGTGTGTGTGTGTGTGTGTGTGTGTGTGTGTGTGTGTGTGTGTGTGTGTGTGTGTGTGTGTGTGTGTGTGTGTGTGTGTGTGTGTGTGTGTGTGTGTGTGTGTGTGTGTGTGTGTGTGTGTGTGTGTGTGTGTGTGTGTGTGTGTGTGTGTGTGTGTGTGTGTGTGTGTGTGTGTGTGTGTGTGTGTGTGTGTGTGTGTGTGTGTGTGTGTGTGTGTGTGTGTGTGTGTGTGTGTGTGTGTGTGTGTGTGTGTGTGTGTGTGTGTGTGTGTGTGTGTGTGTGTGTGTGTGTGTGTGTGTGTGTGTGTGTGTGTGTGTGTGTGTGTGTGTGTGTGTGTGTGTGTGTGTGTGTGTGTGTGTGTGTGTGTGTGTGTGTGTGTGTGTGTGTGTGTGTGTGTGTGTGTGTGTGTGTGTGTGTGTGTGTGTGTGTGTGTGTGTGTGTGTGTGTGTGTGTGTGTGTGTGTGTGTGTGTGTGTGTGTGGTGCGTGCGTGCGTGCGTGCGTGCGTGCGTGCGTGCGTGCGTGCGTGCGTGCGTGCGTGCGTGCGTGCGTGCGTGCGTGCGTGCGTGCGTGCGTGCGTGCGTGCGTGCGTGCGTGCGTGCGTGCGTGCGTGCGTGCGTGCGTGCGTGCGTGCGTGCGTGCGTGCGTGCGTGCGTGCGTGCGTGCGTGCGTGCGTGCGTGCGTGCGTGCGTGCGGCGTGCGTGCGTGCGTGCGTGCGTGCGTGCGTGCGTGCGTGCGTGCGTGCGTGCGTGCGTGCGTGCGTGCGTGCGTGCGTGCGTGCGTGCGTGCGTGCGTGCGTGCGTGCGTGGTGCGTGCGTGCGTGCGGCGTGCGTGCGTGCGTGCGTGCGTGCGTGCGTGCGTGCGTGCGTGCGTGCGTGCGTGCGTGCGTGCGTGCGTGCGTGCGTGCGTGCGGCGTGCGTGCGTGCGTGCGTGCGTGCGTGCGTGCGTGCGTGCGTGCGTGCGTGCGTGCGTGCGTGCGTGCGTGCGTGCGTGCGTGCGTGCGTGCGTGCGTGCGTGCGTGCGTGCGTGCGTGCGTGCGTGCGTGCGTGCGTGCGTGCGTGCGTGCGTGCGTGCGTGCGTGCGTGCGGCGTGCGTGCGTGCGTGCGTGCGTGCGTGCGTGCGTGCGTGCGTGCGTGCGTGCGTGGTGCGTGCGTGCGTGCGTGCGTGCGTGCGTGCGTGCGTGCGTGCGTGCGTGCGTGGTGCGTGCGTGCGTGCGTGCGTGCGTGCGTGCGTGCGTGCGTGCGTGCGCGTGCGTGCGTGCGTGCGTGCGTGCGTGCGTGCGTGCGTGCGTGCGTGCGTGCGTGCGTGCGTGCGTGCGTGCGTGCGTGCGTGCGTGCGTGCGTGCGTGCGTGCGTGCGTGCGTGCGTGCGTGCGTGCGTGCGTGCGTGCGTGCGTGCGTGCGTGCGTGCGTGCGTGCGTGCGTGCGTGCGTGCGGTGCGTGCGTGCGTGCGTGCGTGCGTGCGTGCGTGCGTGCGTGCGCGTGCGTGCGTGCGTGCGTGCGTGCGTGCGTGCGTGCGTGCGTGCGTGCGTGCGTGCGTGCGTGCGTGCGTGCGTGCGTGCGGGTGCGTGCGTGCGTGCGTGCGTGCGTGCGTGCGTGCGTGCGTGCGTGCGTGCGTGCGTGCGTGCGTGCGTGCGTGCGTGCGTGCGTGCGTGCGTGCGTGCGTGCGTGCGTGCGTGCGTGTGGTATATAAACTTTCAAAAGTGAAAGTAGGATTTCATATAACGGTCATCCGCGCTCCTGATTTGACGCTTGTTTGTCATTGGAGTCAATACTAATCACGCGATACTTTCGATTAGAGATAATGTAGCTAAGATTAGTCAACAAATAAATATGCATATGCGTATACGACGTTTGTTTATTTGTTGAAATACTCAGTTTTTTAGGTAAATATTTGGGAAAAAATTATACCACATAATAGCAAATTACCTTCTGCAGACATTTGCGTTTTCACCGATGTAGTGTCGCTTTAAACACTTCAAAAAGTAGAACTAAATTGCGATTAAATATACATTAATATAGGCTGGTCTTTTTCTTATACGTGTATTTCTAAATTAACAGAAATCTTCTAAAAACCACATTAAATTATTCCGATCGATCAATAATTTACGAGCATGACTATTATGTAAACGAGAATTACACCTGATTTGATACAAACATTGGAAAGTGGATTGTGTGATTGAATAATCTAATAATAGATATACATGTATATATTTTAGATACCAATCAATTCATCTACAACAGAATATTTTTCAAAGATTTGGCTAGATCAATGAAGGATAATCAGCGATATATACGATATGGTGTTCGTCAGAAAATCAAATCGTTGTATACAGCTGTTAGCGGGCAATTGAGAGGCTTACAGCGGGAATTCGAGACAGAGAACGAGTCTGGAAGGGAAGGTAGTGAGATGCCGTCAAACGACGATGATGACGTCAACCGGAAGTTGAGACCGATATGGAGGCTGCATTATAATGATATGATGGGCGAACTGAAGAAAAATATTAGACATATGCGTTATCGAGTGCTAGCTTTAACGAATAGACATTTTAGTTACGAGTCTCAGTCAAACTGGTAGCAAACGTGATAAACACGTACGACTTAAACCGTAAGCTCGGGACCGATACGGATTTGATGCGGATGCACTGTCGATAGCTGATATCCGCTGCAAAGCTGTGGATGAAATCGCTTAACGGTAATATGTGAAGTGTTCCAAATGTCACAAACTAACTTGATTTTGCGACTCAAAAATGTATAAATTTCATAAATACTTATATATAAAATTGTAGATAAATTACTATTTAAAGAGTGCCTTATTTCGTATTATAGACATTTTAGGTACATGGGTCGGTTGAACTGTTACGAAAATTTATGTGAATATATGTGTGTGTTTTACGTTTATTTATCGTCGATACCGGTTGCCCATATGAGCGACGCCTCCTGAAGAGATTAGTCATTTTTGATTGTTGGAGGATAGTGCAATGATATAGACAGAGAACCATTCCAGATTCTTCTCTGGTTCTTTTACGTGCACGGTGTACAGCACCGACACGAGACCTCGGTTTAAAGTCCCATCCGAAAGACTGGTAATTTTATTAGGGTCAGACGGGGGATGGAACCTGCGATCCTTGGATTACCAGTCCAGCGTGTTGCCACTGGACTACAGATCCGTCTGTATGTTTTAAACCGACTCGGAGGCAACATATATAATGAGTTGACACTGAACTGAAGCATATCGGTAGACGGAAACGCTTTTAGCTTTGGATGAGTATAGTACAAATTATAAGCTTGGGGCTCATATTATATCAACTGGTAGGAAATGGAGATTCATGGTACATTGTTATTTTCAAAAACAAAAAAGACACGAACACATACGCGGCTTGATTTTGACGAGTTAATTATTGAATCTTCAAATACTACTGTATGGTCGAGTAAATATGTCGCCTGTGTGACCGCGCCCCACCCCCACACACACACTACATCGGCCAGAGGAGTATAGTGACATGCGTGCGGTCACAACCAAACAACACAGCATTACGTCATTGATGATGCAACTACAGCATTACGTCATTGATGATGCAACTACAGCATTACGTCATTGATGATGCAACTACAGCATTACGTCATTGATGATGCAACTACAGCATTACGTCATTGATGATGCAACTACAGCATTACGTCATTGATGATGCAACTACAGCATTACGTCATTGATGATGCAACTACAGCATGTATATATTTCATTAGGATTGGACTGCTTTCCTCCATAATTATGTTTTTGTGACTAACGCCGCACGCAAAATAAATAGCGCCTTTGTTAGAGCATGGTTCTCTGTTAACATATCAGGCTACAATTAAATGGTGTACACATTAATATTATAATTAGAACACGCACGATATAACCGCGGTATGAGGAGAACAACTACCAATGAGTACACTTCCGAGTGAATCCCGTCATGTGAGATGGTACGGTGGTCGCCAGATCGGACCGCTGGGTTTTCTCCGGGTACTCCGGTTTCCTCTCACACGAATAACCACATTTACGCTTTCATCCACACCAACGAGATATATAATAATAATAATATAAGTTGTTAAAACTTCCTTCGCAATCGCTGTAAAATAAATAAAGTTTAAAAATCCCGTCATTAAAGGTGTGTGTTTTACGTTTATTTATCGTCGCTACCGGTTGCCCATATGAGCGACACCTCCTGAAGAGATTAGTTATTTTAGATTTTGGAGGATAGTGCATGATGCAGACAGAGACCAATTCCAGAATCTCCTCTGGTTCATTTACGTGCACGATGTAAAGCACCGACACGAGACCTCGGTTTAACGTCCCATCTGAAAGACTGTTAATTTTATTAGGGTCAGACGGGGGATCGAACCTGCGATCCCTGGATTACCAGTCCAGCGTGTTACCACTGGACTACAGATCCGTCTGTAAATGTCCGGTTTTAATCAAATACATTGCGGTCAAACTTTGGCTAAACGACGTTAACACATTAATTATATTACAGAACCCACACTACTGTATTTAGGGAATGAATCATTAGGCGTGTTGCTGGGCTAATGAGAGACATTAGTGAGTTACTGCCCCTGAATACTCATGAAAGTAGATTGGTCCTCTTAGTTGGCTTCCTTTGTTTTTATCGTTGATTCCTTGGCACCACATGATATCTGTTTCATTAGTTTTCTTATCTTATAATTATTAAATTACTAAATCTCGAAAGATATCCTACAGCCTATCCAATGGTTATTTTACTGTAGAAATTGATTATAAATTAATTAACATGCTATTGATAAAATCACATTTATCATACCGCAACATATGGTTAGAGAACACCAATAAAAACAAAGGCTTTCAACTAAAAGGACCAATACATATTTCGGGTTAAATCGGACTTTATCTGTCAAGGGAGGTAATCGAAAACCCAGTAATGTCTCTCATTGCATAGTGAGTGTGTAGGCCACAGCTAGCCCAGGCGTCGATATAGTTTGCCTGGTCAGTCAACTAAATATATTTTAACACCGAGACCATTAATTGAGCCGTATTGAGTTTCTGATAATGTGTCCTTTTGCCAGAAGTTAAAAATCGACAGACTGGAGACCCAGGCTAGGCTACAACAAGCGAGCACCGTATGTACAAGGTAGCCTGGGTTCCAGTCTGTAGATTTTTAACTTCTAGCCAAATGACGTTGATATGTTCAGAAACTCAATACGGCCCAATTAATATTATAGATTAGCTGGAAAGTTAACCAATTTTCATGTATATAGCAATGGTCTATGTGCATGCCCATGTAAGGAAATGGACGCCTGGCATGCTCATTCTGGTGGGTGTGGTCAGGAGGGCCATGAGAAAGGAACCCCAAAATTGAGCTAGATCAGCTCATGAGTTAACCTGATGGAACTTATTGTAAAATGCCCGGCATAATCCCAGGTATCACAAATGGCCATTGCCAGACATTTTCGGTGGTGGGTTGTGCCCGCCAGACTTCTATAACCGGTACCCCAAAATTGACCTAGATCAGCTAGTATCGGTGTTAAAATATATTTATTTGACTGACCAGGCAAAATATATCGACGGCGGTTCCCAGACTGGTACAAGGTGGCGATGGAGCCATATTCCTACATTTCAACAGCTCCTGGATCAGGGTCGATGAATTGAGCGTACCGGTGTAATTCTGTCCCCCTTCGGAAAGTGACTCCCCGGTCATTATTCGCTGTAGAAAAGTGACACCAACTTTAAAAAAGTGACGCCCGTAAAATAATGACTCCCATCACAATTCTTCTCTCTTCGAACCGCACTCAAAATAAGATATATATTATTTTAAGTAATAGGTCGTTCGTCCGTCTGCACGTCCGACCGTCTGTTCGTCACAGAGCATATATGTTCAACATATCTAAATTAGGTTGGGGATGGCCTGGTGGGGAACACTAGTGAATGAATGCGCTAGGATAGGGTCTGGTGAAGTTCACCAGTGCGTAAATAGACTAAGAAAGAGCCTGACGGGGAAGCCCGGTATTTAAATAGACTTGGGAAGGTCCAGGTGGTTTACCCCGTTGCTTTAATAGACTATGGAAGGGCCTGGTGGGGATTCCACAATACTTATAAAGTACCACGCAAGGACCTGGTGGTGGTACTCCAATACTGAAGTATAATAAGGATTGGTCTGGTGGTATAATGACTAGGGAATGGCTTGGAGGGGTAACCCAGGGCGCATGCTTAAATATACTTAGGGAAGGTCCTGGTGGATTACCCTATTGCTTCCATAGGCTAGAGAAGGGCCTGGTGGGGCACCTCAGTATTTAATTAGACTAGCTGGTGAAGTACCCATTACTTACATAGAGTAAGGAAGTGCCCGGTTGGGTATCTAAGTGCTTCAATAGATTTAGGGAAGGTCCATGTTAGTTAGCACATTCATTTATTAAGCTGGGTGAATGACCTGATGGTGTGCCACAAGTACTTAGATAGACCAAAGAAAGCCATGGTTGGGTACCCCAGTACTTAATTGTCCCCCTATTGTCTAAGAAATGTATGTAGTAATGGTCTGCGTCCGTCTTTCCGTCCGTCTGTTCGTAACAAAAGGTGTCCGCTCTCTAACTGGAGTAACTATTGTCCAATCTTATTCACACTTGGCTCACATTTATTATTGTCATAATATATTGCATAAGTTAGGTAACCAGCCTGATCGTCTTAATTAGTAACACTTGAGTTATGGGCCTTAGATTGTTAAAATCCTTTGATTTGGGCTATGTCCACTCTCCAACTGTGGGAAATATTATCCAATATTCTTCATACTTGCTCATCAATGTTTGCCAGAAGTTAAAAAGTGAAAAATCGACAGACTGGAATAAATCGACAAATCGACAGACTGGGAAAAATCGACAGACTGGAACCCAGCTAGGCTACTTGTTGCCGACACATTTATTCTAAATGTTAGGAGTTACACTGGTCAACATTCTCAATTGGGCCATTATTTCTCGTGAAGCCTATGGCTTCTCATGTATACTGAGCAGAGTATTTCAACCTGAACATCTGAAGTAGCGAACATGTGATCTCATATTCATTCTGGCCGAAAGACACCGAAATATCGAAATACACCGAAAACCAGTGTATAACTACAATATAAGGGGTCAGGCTAAAACGCAGACGCTTATGCAGACGATATGTATTATATTGGAAAACGCAGACGCTTATGCAGACGATATGTATTATATTGGAAAACGCAGACAAAAGGAACATATAGAGAAAACGCAGACCAGTTGAAAATAGAGTTAAATTGTTTTAATGCAGACATATTGAATATATAGAGAAAGGCATGCCAGTTAAACATATAGTAAACTTTTTGATAGAGAACACGAATACAAGTTGAAAATATACTATAATTGTTTGCTGTTTTATTTATTTTATAGAGAAACGCAAACAAATTGAAATATAGCAAAATTGTTTTTATTTCCGACGAATTGAATAGATATATAGAGAGAAACGCAGACCAAGTGAGCATATAGTAAACATTTTTTTATTGCAGACACATTAAATATATACAGAAAACGCAGACAAGTTGAACATATAGTAATAAAACAGAAACATTTGCTCTATGTTCAACTGGGTATGCCTTTCTCTATATATTCAATGTATCTGCAGTAAAACAATTTTACTATATGTTCAACTCGTCTGTGTTTCTCTATAATATATTTAATGTGTCTGCAGTAAAACAATTTTACTATATGTTCAACTGGTCTGCGTGTTCCCTGTGTGTTCCTTTTTTCTGCGTTTTCCAATATCACTATATATAATATATGCGTTTTCCTACATATCATCTGCATAAGCGTCTGCGATTTAGTCTGAGCCCAAAATAAGAATGAAATAACGTGTAGTAGGATTAGTCTCCCTTGAAATCTACCGAAATACTCTAATAACATTAAAATAAATCACTATGCAGTGCAGATATTAAGTCCAATAAGGTGTATTTAGCTTAATAAATAGCTAAACGCAAGCTGCTTCGTTCGTATATTGTTGTTATATAGCGCAGTACGGTGATGAGTCAAGACGAAGTCTTGAGTGGTTTCTGTTCGGATTCGGACAGTCATTTTCCGAAAAAAGGCTTACCCGTTTTCCAGACTTTTCAGACTGGATCTGGATATCTCCGTTGCAGGGCCAGTTACGGCATAAGGTGCAACGGGAGAGAGTCTAGTAGAACTGGCTTAGAGCTGTCCTGAAACCGCCTATTGTCTCTGCACACACAACATTGTCACTGAGTTTATTCCAGTCTAGTACTGTTTTAGGGAAGAATGATTGTTTGTACTGCTCTTTATTACAAGTGAGTTTTGAAGCACTTTGAATTGTTTGTAATTTGATTTTCTAGAATGTTTATAGTAGCACAGTCAGTGAATTTGCATATTTTTACGTTTCGCTTTGATGAAACAGAGAATGTTTCGGCCAACAACAAGGGTAAACATTTGAAACCCAATACCATCAAGTGTGTTGTAAAGAACATGGATAAGAAAAGAAAGACTTTAGATAGTCTCGGCCCAGTGGCAGTAAAACCAAAGTAAACAAAAGCACTATTGGCAATATTGACTTGAATGCATTATCTGCAATCAGCAATGATATTTCAGGTATGAGAACCCTACTTAGTTTAGACACTAATGTACCGCAAATACAGCAGGATAGCGACAATGAGCATGTCGGGATGCATGAACATCCAGAGCCACCGAATTTAAGTTGAGATCGACGGACACGATGAGTCCGAGGGAGAAATTATTGATGACAATTATGAATTCACATGACTTTACAAAAGCATTATTTGAAGATAACGAATGGGAACTTCTCAAGTTGAAAATGCCGGTGGAAGGCAAAGCAGTCTCTGAATCCTTAGCCAAATTAGTCAATATGGCATGTACACATTGACGCGCAACATGTCTACATCCCCGCGAGGGGTTCGACATTAGCGGAAGATAGATCGATAGACGTCTCAATGTGAGACCTCCTTTTGATAAACAAGTAGATCAGATACCAGAGAACTGTAATATAATAACTGTACGTCACCATCTGTAAATACAGAAATCTGGAAAATATTAGACATGCACAGGGTCAAGATAAGTCTATTGCCGATATTCACAATCTAGTTGCGACGGGTGTTGCCCCAATCATAAAGTTAGCAGATGTGTTAAAAGCACAATTGAACCAGAACAATGAAGCAAAATCATTATTAGCAGACTCCTCGACGATATTAGGCCAGGTACAATATAACTTGTCGGTTAGGAGAAGATACATGATAAGGCCAAATCTAAGGAAGAAATATAATAGTTTGTGTCATGTATCATTGCCTATTACGTCAAAGCTATTCAGTGACGATAGAACAAAAGAAATTAAGAACTGTGATTCACTGGGTTCCATAGGGAAAGAGAACTATGGTACACATAACTATAGAGGTAGTTTTAGATCACGAGAGGAGCGATACCTTGGAAGATGTTACTATGGAAACGATAGCACTGGCTATAATACACAACAGAATAGATACCAGCCAATAAAAAATGTTGTTTTTTTATTAGGGAGAAGTGGGGCCCCCAGAGGGCGAAGTCAGGGTCCCTAGGGCGACAATTTCGCCCACATCGCCCTCTAGAATTATCCCTGGCCATACGGTGGGTATGGTCAGCATGGGCAACAGTATAAGCCATATGGAAGGTCAGCTGCAAGGACAGTAAAAAAGGGTACAGCAACAGCGACTGTCACAAGTCCTCAATAGATAGAGGCTCTAACCTTGTTGTTCAAGAAACCTAGATAAGGTAGGTGCAGTTGGTAAATTGAGATATTGTATTGATAAATGGAAACATCTTACTGTTGACACATGGGTACTTAATGCAGTATCAGGCTATTGCATTGATTTTGAAGAATGGCCTTCCCAGTCTAGAATTCCTATGGAGATTCCATTTGCGAGAGCTCAGTGGATTGTGGTCAATGACACGGTACAAGAAATGTTGCGAAAAGGTGCAATTGTTGAGTGTGAAGATGAACCTGGGGAATTTATTTCCACGTTATTTACTGTAGCTAAGTCTGTCATTAATTTGAAATGGCTGAAGCAATTTATTTGCTATAGGCACTTCAAGCAAGAAACGTTTAAAGTGATATTAGATTTGATACAAAAAGATATTATTTTACATCAGTGGATATGCAAGATGCATATTTTTCTGTACCTATTCATCCAGAGAGTATTAAAATTGTTTGAAATTTTATTGGAATACCAAATTGTATAAATACCTGGTTCTCCCATTTGGAATCTCCATTGTGCCATTTTTGTTTACAAAAATTCTTAAGCCTGTATATTCGTGGATTAGTGCACAAAACTTGCGATGTTCATGTATTTATACTATATTGATGATTCATTAAACATGAACAAAGATAATAGTGACTACCCTGCAGAAGTTGGGATTTACTATCAACAATATAAAGTCAGTTTTGATTCCGACACAATGAATGATTTTCTTTGGCTTTTTGATCGATTCGGTTCAATTTAAGGTATTTTTGACTCAAGAAAAGATTGAGAAAATCATATCAAAGGCTAGAAAATTATTGGAACAGAATTTGGTACTGGTTAGAGATATTGTGTCCTTCATTGGTCTAATTATAATTTTTTTTTATGCCATATGGGTTGCCCCATTACATTACATGGCATTGGAAAGAGACAAGTTGATTGGACTAGGTGCAAACAATAATTATTACAATATGCTACAATTAAGCGTACCAGGCATGTTTGAGCTAGAATGTTGGTGCAACCATGTACAAAGTGAATAAGGGAAACAAATCAGACCAACTGAGGTGGAAATCACATGTAGAACTGATGCAAGTCTAACAGGTTGGGGTGTTATTGATATGGAATCTGGCCAGCATTCTGGGGGCAGGTTGTGACTATCAGAGGCATCAAATGCCATCAATTTCTTAGAGCTTTTAGCCACATTTTATATATGCATTGAAGTCATTATATTGAGGTATGATTAAGAATAAACATATATATATAGACATTCAAAATGATAATATTTGTGCAATTGCTTATATAAATGATTTTGGTGTCATGCACTCTGTTATTAGATAAATTAGCAAGAGAAATCTGGATATGGTGTATTGATAGAGAGATTGTCATGTCTGCTGTGCATATTCCAGGCATTGAAAACACAGTCGATTTTTATTCTAGGAACTTCTCGGATTCAACAGAGTGGATGTTGAAAACATGTATATTTGATCGGTTATCATATGTAGTCATTTTTTCATGCCCGATATTGATCTGTTTGCTTCAAGACTTGAGCAAACATGTTAGTAGGTTTGTGTCTTGGTTTCCTGAACCAGGGGCTCTACATTACGATGCCTTTTCTGTGTCATGGAAAAAATGGAAACTGTATATTTTTCCACCTTTCAGTTTAGTGGACAGTCATCAATAAAATTATCCAAGATAAGGTGGATGAAGCAATTATTGTTTTGCTATTTTGGACGTCACAGTCATGGTTTCCGTTAATATTGGAAAATATGTCATCTTTACCCATTAGGTTACCTCGTCACAGAGACCTGCTGACAATGCTACATACGGGAGAAGCACACCCGCTGTCCAAGAAGATGAATCTAGTCATGGTGACTGTCAGGAAGGCGCTTGAAGGTAGAGGCTTTTCGGAAGAACTATCTACTTTCATCTTTAACTCCTGGAGCACAGGAACAAGTAAGCAGTATAGGTTGGCATGGATGAAGTGGCTTATTTGGAACAATCTCAGGGCATCCAGTCCAACTAGAACTTCTGAAGAAGTGATGATTAAGTATCTATTCTTTCTGGTGAAAACAAGTAAGTCGTATTCGGTTATCAACACCCACAAGGCGATGTTACTACAGATGTTACTGTATTTTGGGAATATATGGTGTTCTAACTGTATGCTTGTTCCTAGATTCATGAATAATGTGTTCTTATCTAGACCATCTAAACCTAGATATCTGGTAACATGGGATGTATCAAAAGTGTTAAGATTCTTGAAAACTTTAATGCCGTTGAAGGACTTATCTATGAAGATGTTGACTTTAAGATGGTAGCTTTATTAGCTATATCCACAGCACCCAGGGCACACACTTTAGAGGCAATGAATATAGACAATATGATTTTCTCAGCAACAAGCAGTTGTGTTTAAGTAAGAAATACTGAGTTGCTTACTCAATCTACTCAAATTGGTTCTGTTTATATAACATAAAAGTGTGTGTAACGCGCACAAAGATTCATCTTCAAAATGTTCCACCCTCATAGTACAAAATGTATATATATCACCAATCCTGGTAGATTTTAACACCTTGTCAAACTTTTATTTATGTTATATAAACAGAACAAATTCGAGTAGATTGAGTAAGCAACTCATTATTTCTTACGTGACGCAAAAGGCAGATTGTACTAGTACTATAGCTAGATATTTAAAAACAATCCTAGAACTTTTCTCAGATCTCACACTCAAGCTCAAGAAACTTGATTGGTTGAGTCTGAATGTTACAGACGGATCTGTAGTCCAGTGGTAACACGCTGGACTGGTAATCCAGGGATCGCAGGTTCGATCCCCCGTCCGACCCTAATAAAATTAACAGTCTTTCAGATGCAACATTAAACCGAGGTCTCGTGTCGGTGCTTTACACCATGCACGTAAATGTACCAGAGGAGACTCTGGAATGGGTCTCTCTCTGTATCATTGCAATATCCTCCAAAAATCTGAAATGACTCTTCAGGAGGCGTCGCTCATATGGGCAGCCGGTAGCGATGATAAATAAACGTAAATCACACACACATTTCAGGTATTGACACTACTATGTTTAAGGCACATACGTTTAGAAGTGCTTCTACTTCAGCAGCATTCTATTTAAGTGATGTTCTATACAATTGATCTTAAAAACAGCAGATTGGTCATCTGATAAAAACGTCAAGATATTTTATTTCAGACAATCAATACCGGACAATGATATGTCCTTTAATAGGGCAGTATTCAGTATGTAGACAGTAGATCAGGTTGTGTTCAGTGTAACACGAGACTATTAACTTGTTATTAATGAGGTTATTGGTTATGAAGTCATGTTTTGTTGCCTTTGAAGATGCTCAGTATACATGAGAAGCCGTAGGCTTCACGAGAAGTAATGTCCCCTCATCCAAGCTTTGGTGTAGGATGAAGGGCATTATTGAAGTGAAGCCGGAGGCTGAGCATGTATACACCCACCCTAGTTTTGAAGGGATACTTTTAGTGATGCCCTCCCTTAGTATACATGTATATCTACAACACAACACTCTGGTCTTTGAAGGTTATGAGATCACATGTTCACTACTTCCGGGTATTCGATTAGCAGAGTTTTTTATATTTAAATTTTAGCGATGAGAGAGAATATGTTCAGGATGAAATGCTCAGTATACATGCTCAGCATCTGGTTTCACTTCAATAATGCCCTTCATCCTACACTAAAGCTTGGATGACGGGACAGTTTCCTTGTGGCTAGTCATAATACGGATATTCCTAACATTATAATATTATAGGTGCTATTTCACTTTCTTTGATATATGCTGTGCATAATGTTTTTGTAATGGTGAGCATTAACCCATTCAACACCACATACCTCTAAATAGGCTTACAAAAAGTGTAGATCCAGATGAGACGGCTCATGACGAGCCGTCTCATCAGGATCTGCACTTTTTGCCAGTCATATTACTATTTCTAGACAAAATTACCCATTTTGATAAATTAACTGGTCCAAATGTAATTTTCTTATTAATTTAACGGTCTAAAAATATCATGCACCAGTCCATGTCAGTTACTTGGTGTTGAATGGGTTAACTAAGATCAAATTAAAGATGATTTTGTAATCCGACTTATGACACAATCATTTTAGTCTGAGAGTTTGCAAACACTTCATGAATATGTCACTAATCGTGTTCTTTTGCTTCTTGGAATTTCCTTTTCTTATTTATTCCATCTTGCTCCGTCAGTGCTGTCCCTGTTTCAATCATCGCCTGCAGTTTAGCTGCTTGTAAGTCTTGATCTAGTATCTGCCAACATATTAACCACACAAAAAGAAACCTTTTGCTTACCACACAATATAGTATATTAAAGGACATTTTGAAAAAGTGTGAAAGGGCTGTATTGGAATTATAGGACGACTGGAAGGGCTGTATTGGAATTATAGGACAACTGGAAGGGCTGTATAATAAATAATATAAGAGCATGGTTTTTATAAAGCATAATGTCACAAAAATAATATCAATTTAAAATAACTGTACTATATGAGCATGATTTTTATATAACATAGTATCAATATAAAATAATATCACGGTAAAATAATATCACGGTAAAATAACTGTACTATATGAGAATGATTTTTATAGAACATAGTATCAATATAAAATAAGTAATAATGTCGTTAAATAGGGTTCCCACAAATCATAAAATCCCCGATACTCAATGGACTTTAAAAAAGTAAAAAACAGTTTTCTAAAAATGTGAACAAATAGTACAGGAGCGTGGTGGAATAATTTAAATGATGGACAGTGAGTGTTTCTGATATATACTTGATCGACAGGTTGAATTGTATTTTGAATGGGCGCAGCCATATTGATTTTATTTAAATAGACTATACCGACAATATATTGAAATCTTGCAAAAGTGTACACTAGCTACGCTGAATATTTTTCGATCTATACTTCAAGAAAAAAGTATGGCATCAAATACAAAAGCGAGTGACCGCGATATGAACTCGAACACAAATGGTAGAGATGGGGATGTTTTGTCCAAGGATAATGCCTCAAATAGCAGCAATACGGAAAAAGGGAGAAAGAAAAGACCTGCCGACTCACTGAGTAGTGTCAGTGAAATGGAGTCATCCATAACAACTGAGTCAGATAAAAAAGACTCCAGGAAAGGAAAAAAAGAATAAGAAAAAGGCTAAAATAATAAACGATAAAGAATATGAAAAGGTAGAAAATGACACAGCCGACGAAATAGAAGACAATGACCCAAATGATATAAGGCGTGAAATGAAAGATATTCTCAAACAGATGAGACAGCTAAATTCAAAACTGGAAAAGGTCGAAGGGTCGATAAAAGGTATAAACACTCAAATGGGCAATGTGATGGTGAAAGGAGATGGCTCATTAAGGTCCACAATGATGGATTTATTAAGGTAGATGAAAGATGACATGCTCAAAACAGTTGTGAAGAACATTGAATCGATAGAAGTAAAGATCTTTGACAAAGAGACTGAAATTGAACGGCTACAAACACAAGTTAATGATCTTGCAAAGGAAGGCACACAACGGGCAGGTGAAAATGATACCTTAAGGAGACAGCTTGACAACCAGAAGGACCGATGGTGGCAAATGAACAATGATCACGAACAATACAGCCGAATAAACAATATCAGAATTTCAGGCATCACTGATGACAATCCGAAAGAAAATGCAGAACAAACAAGTGCCAAAGTGACAACCCTACTTAAAAATAAGCAAATATACAATCTAACAATGTGGGAAATCGATATCGCGCACAGGCTACCAAATAGAACCAACAGAAATCGAGACATCATTGTACGCTTCGTCAGTAGGCACACAAAGGATGACATATTGCGACAACGAAAGAAGCTGAAAGGAACAGGTGTGTTTATCAATGAAGACTTGACTAAGTTAAACCAACGTGTGCTGATG
The DNA here is from genome assembly GCA_014843695.1 of Archivesica marissinica. Taxonomy (NCBI): domain Eukaryota; kingdom Metazoa; phylum Mollusca; class Bivalvia; order Venerida; family Vesicomyidae; genus Archivesica; species Archivesica marissinica. The sequence continues at coordinate 48,465,625 of CM026398.1, read as the reverse complement.
TCCGTGAAGAAAAAGTCACCAGACGAAGTAGACCAAGTATGGACAAGGAATGGAGAGATAAAATACAAGGACCATACGGGGAACATCCATACAATAAAATATGAAGCATTCGATAGCTGGCTCGATTTACCATGGCCAAAGTAATCAAATATACACAATGTTAGTGCCACGTTATACACGTCGCGCAGTGTAATCTTTATCACAAATATTACCAATGTGATACAACTATGCGAGGATTATCTATTCAATTTTGTACACTGACAATGCTCCGGTTTAAAACCTACCACACAATTAACTGATTGTATACCATAACAATGTATTTCTTGTAATAACAACTGACAGAATTTTGTTTGATGATGAAGACACAATATTAGTATGTAGATAGTGATATACTACGACTTAGTACACAGAAATGTTGATGATAATAATTAGTACATGTCTCTGCTACTATTGTTTAGATAGTGATACAGTCCATACCATGATACCGTGCTCGGTTGTCACTAGGTAACTAGTATGCCATGCTTGTTTGGGTCGGTCTGGCGCATTTGGAGGGCTATGACCCCTTGATACATATATTCTTAGCATTATTGCCGTGTTCGTATGTTCGGGATCGCAGTTTGCGTGGTCCGTATATGTCTGATAGGATGTGTATTTGACAAGCTGGTAATAATGGATTATTACCCACTTGTCAATTACAGATTTTATTTAATTTCAAGATACTTCATCAACTCATCAACTAATTAGAACCCTTGACAACCGGCAGAGTAAAAACATTTCTACCTGAATCAAATGCCAGGAATGCATTCCAAATCAGCAGCTACCCTTTAAAAATAATATAAGTGTAAGTTATCCTCATATTTCGTGTTCGTACTATTTGAGGAAGCACTACATAACAACGATTACTAGCATGGTACATGCATGTTCTTACTCGTCTGTCCCTTCTTGAACACTATTGATAGTCACTTTATCCTGACATTAAATAGCTTAAAATACATTCAATTAAAATCAAGATTGGACAGTATGCGGAATGGAACAATAATACGGTGCAAAAACTACTGTATGCATTTGCAGCATAAAATTATGATTTATTATTGAATTAAAAATGAACGATGAATATGACCGGCATTATGAGTGAAGCGTGACAATACTAGAGGCATAAACGTCTCTCTTTCTGGAGTCATGGATCACTTCTATACAGGTGGATATATATAGAGATGTGTATGTATGCATGTATGTGTAATTTGTGTATGTATGCATGTATATATGCATGTGTGTGTATGTATGCATGTATGTATGCATGCATGTATGTGTAGGTACATATATATGTATGGATGTATGTGTATGTATGCATGGATGTGTATTAGGTGTATGTAGTACTATGTACATGTGTATGCATGTATGTGTGTGTATGCATGTATGTGTATGTATGCATGTATGTGTATGCATGTGTGAGAATGTGCATATGTATGTGTATGTATGCATGTATGCGTATGCATGCATGTATGTGTATGTATGCATGTATGTATGCATGTATGTTTATGTTTGAATGCATGTATGCATGTGTGTGTATGTATGCATGTATGTGTATGTATGCATGTATGTGTATGTATGCATGTATGTGTGTGTATGCATGTATGTGTATGTATGCATGTATGTGTATGTATGCATGTATGTGTATGTATGCATGTATGTATGCATGTATGTGTATGTATGCATGTATATGTATGTATGCATGTATGTATGCATGTAGATGTGTGTATGCATACATGTATGTATGCATGTATATGTATGTATGCATGTATGTATGCATGTATGTATGCATGTATATGCATGTATGTATGCATGTATATGTATGTATGCATGTATGGATGCATGTAGATGTATGTAGGTATGTATGCATGTATGTATGCATGTATGTATGCATGTATGTGTATGTATGCATGTATGTGTATGTATGCATGTATGTGTATGTATGCATGTATGTGTATGTATGCATGTATGTATGTATGTGTGTGTATGTATGCATGTACATGTATGTATGCATGTATGTATGCATGTATATGTATGTATGCATGTATGTATGTATGCATGTAGGTGTATGTATGCATGTATGTATGCATGTATATGTATGTATGTATGCATGTATGTATGCATGTATATGCATGTATGTATGCATGTATATGTATGTATGCATGTACGTATGCATGTATATGTATGTATGCATGTATGGATGCATGTAGATGTATGTAGGTATGTATGCATGTATGTATGCATGTATGTATGCATGTATGTGTATGTATGCATGTATGTATGTATGTGTGCATGTATATGTATGTATGCATGTACATGTATGTATGCATGTATTTATGCATGTATATGTATGTATGCATGTATGTATGCATGTAGGTGTATGTATGCATGTATGTATGCATGTATATGTATGTATGTATGCATGTATGTATGTATGTATGCATGTATGTATGCATGTGTGTATGCATGTATGTATGTATGCATGTGTATGTATGCATGTATATGTATGTATGCAGGTATATGTATGCATGTATGTGTATGTATGCACGTGTGTGTATGTATGTGTATGTATGCATGCATGTAGATGTATGTAGGTATGTATGCATGTATGCATGTACGAATGTACGTATGTATGTGTATATATGCATATATGAATATATGTGTAAACTATTTTAGTTCTTACACAATAATTGAGTTACAGGTAGAACAATCAATGTAATGTTCATCATTATTCGTTTTCATCATACACCATTTACCATGCAAAATAGGGGAGTCTCAGATTGTGTACTATTGTTATGAACCACTGTACTATCATAGCAGAACATACTCGTACATCCGTTTGAATATCTGACATCACTATGTGCCACTTGGCATACATGCTTTTTTATGATTATCTCATAATCATATGTGCGTCTGTCAATCAGACCTTGTGAACTATTCATATGCCATTACAGCTTTAGACTGTCTGACCTGATCAAAATTAAGTACAGTATTATACTACAGTTATGCATTGTAATAACAGAGTATTCAAACCTTAAGATAACGAATTATTTAGCATTTTTTATCACTAATTAACTGTATACAAGCACAGGGTTCATATTGACAAAATTAATCAACCCGGTTATATATAGAAACATACAACACCCGAAGACAATTTAAATTATTATGGTATACACTCGTTAATATGTTAAGACATCTACTTAGTATACTACTTGTTTTTTCTCTAACGGATGGAATGTTTTCGATATTGAAATTATTGCTTCATATGCTGATACCTAGGGACTGTCTAAGGAATATCTCAATTTTATATAATCATTGTAAATTAAATCTCCATATCGTGCATACTTTTCACAACATTCAATGACGACAGTGAATTTCGAAATATGTAGTTTTAATGTCAAGGGTTTAGCAAACAAAACAAAACGATCACAAGTATTCCAATGGTTGAAACAAAATAAGTATCATATATGTCTTTTACAAGAAATACATTGTTTATCTGAAAACATTACAACATGGAAAAAGGAGTGGCAAGGCGATATATTTTTATTTGGGGATAGTACAAACAGTATGGGAGTCGGAATATTTATTAATGACGGGCAAAACTATAAAGTAATTGAATATAAAGAAATTATCAAAGGTAGATTACAAATTCTTAAATTGGACATAGATGGAAGGATGCTAATCCTAATTAATGTATATGGTCCAAACACAGATGATGTAACATTTTTTAATAAAATTGAAAATTTACTGATAGAATACGGCGATCAAACTATTATAATGGGTGGAGATTTTAACACCGTTATCAATTTCAATATTGACAAACTAAATGGAAGAAATGATACAAATAAAAAATGTTCAGAAAAAATTAACGAATTAATATCAAATTACGACTTATGTGACGTATATAGGTACAAATATAAAAATATCGAGTGTGTTCGACAAGGTTGCCCATTATCACCGTATTTATTTATTATTTGTATAGAACTACTTTCAGTTGAAATAAACAAAAACAAAGACATTAAAGGAATTAAAATATATGGCACAGAGTCCAACAAACGCTATTTGCAGATGATGCATGTTTCACACTAGACGGATCAAGAAAGTCTCTAGAAAGCCTTGTAACAACCCTTGACGATTTTGGCAACATCTCAGGATTAACACTCAACATCCAAAAATGCACGATTTTAAGGATTGGCTCATTAAAATTAACACACATTGAATACTGTAGAAACAAAAAATTTACATGGACATCGTCAAGCGCAACAACATTAGGGATTACCTTTAGTAACAGCATGGTTGAAATGGAAGAACTTAACTTTATTCCTAAAATAGATCTCTTTACGAAATGTTTAAATAAATGGTCGAAATGGAATCTATCACTTATCGGAAAAATAACAGTTCTTAAAACATTTGCATTCCCGAAACTAGTGTATCCTTTAACTGTATTAAATAATCCATCTACAGAAAAATTAAAAGACTTAAAAAGCAAACTGTTCGACTTTTTATGGAACAAAAAACCAGATAAAATTGCTAGAAATGTAATTATACAGGATTATATGAATGGTGGTCTTAAAATGCTCGATTTAGATTGTTTTCTATCAGCCTTGAAAGCCAGTTGGGTTAAACGACTGCTTTTTCAACCAAATTCAAAATGGGTAAACATATACAAGAATCAATTAAATAAATACGGAAATACATATATATTTAAAGGGAATATTAATACCCAAGATATAAATTATTTAAATATTAAATCAACATTTTTGAAGGAAATTTTAATGTCATGGTCAAAATTTAACTATAAAAATAACATACAAACAGCTTCTAAACAACTTATATGGAACAATTCAAACATCAGGTCGCCACAAAAGAATCTATTTTATTACAAAAAATGGTTTGAAAAGGGAATCCAATTTATAGAACATATATATGATTTTCGGAAGCGAGAATTTTACAGTTTCGAAGAGATACAAGAATTATATGAGGTAAACTCGGCTGATTTTTTAAAATATTATACAATTTTACGAAGCATTCCCACCGAGTGGAAAAATAAACTAAAAATTGAAAATATGTCATACACTACACCAGCATACTTAATGGATAAAGTAAATAAACACACAAAAGTATGTAAACTTGTATATAAAGACCTTATATTAAAACAAAAACCATGCGAATTAAAATCAATTAACAAGTGGCAGACAATTTTTAAGAACGATGTTTTTAACTGGGAAAAAATATTCATACAACCACTTCACATAACAATAGACACAAAATTACGTGAATTCCAGTACAAGTATTTGATGGATATAATCCCAGATAATTCATTCTTATTCAAATGCAAAATTGTAAATTCAACTTTATGTGACTTTTGTTCCATGAAAAGTGACTCAATATACCATATGTTCTGGGAATGCCATTGTGTTCAAATGTTCTGGGTAGACCTAAAATTATATCTAAGCAATTTTATACCCAATTTAGATACAATTACATTTAAAAATGTTTCTTTCTGTAATATATGCGAACATAATAATAACATCGGACAAATTGCTAACTTTATAATTTTACTATCTAAATATTTCATTTTCAGAAACAAGTGCAACAAAATAACACCTTCACTAGACAATTTTGTGTTATATTTATATGTGCGCATTCAGGTTGAAAAAACAATTGCATCGCTTAAAGGAAAACTTAATATGTTTAACGACAAATGGGACACATTCCTTAGACATAATGCAGGTAATGTGTAATTGTGAGCAGTTTATTGTTAACAACCTTTATTACAAATTTATATCCATCCAAATAACTCGTAGTAAACTTTTCTCTTTTTTTTGTTTTGTTACTTTGTCTCTTGCATTTATCCTCTTCTTTCTCAAACCGCAAACTATATTATAAAATCCATATATACATTGTTTAAAGACACATTAGCTATGTGTACTTTGTACATCGACATGATATTATATGTATAATAATATGTATGATAATGTATATTTGGAACAATAAAATTGAGAAAATTTAAAAAAAAAAAAAATCCCCGACTTTTCCCTGACCAAACTATCGGTGTTCACAAAAGCTTAATCATTGGTCATCTAAGAGCACGATTGATGAATGTTGGCCTCCATCCTCCCCATCAGCCAACCCTTACCACCACTACATACAAAAATGTTGCTATAAATGATAACTACAGTGATTAGTAGTGGAATCGATAAAGATACAAAATTGGCGTAAGTTGTATATGATAGAGTAGAACAGTTGGAAACTTATTTGAGAAAACAAGTTGATTCAAAAATGCGTGAGAAGACGGGAAAACAGCAATCAAACAATGGCTGTTACTGTGTTAGTACATGTATCCCTTTCCACGTAGGTCAGGGTCCTCTTACTATATTGAAGTATATCAAGTCATAAACAATTTTTTATACTAAAGACCAATTCTTAAATGATCTTGATTTAAAAACTGACCTAATGACAACTAAACTTGTGGAATGGCGTGGCCGAGTGGTCAAGACTTGTAATCATATGGTTATATAGGTTGTGAGTTTGATTCCCACTGGAGCCGCCTTTGTTTACTTGATCAAGAAACTTTATCCATAATTGTTTAAGTACTGATGGGCCCAGGAAGCGGACTCAAGAGTAATTATATATGCTGCCAGCTTTCGTTGCAATCAAGCTAAAATAAATTAGTATAGAACAACTAAACTTACTGTATAAGCTTTGGATGTCAAATACCGAATTTAAAAAAGTGCTAACACAAAATTTGTAAAAATATTTGTTTACACCAAAAATGAAGCAACGTACCGTATGCAATGTATGCTGTTTTTACAAATTTGATTCCCTCTGTTCCAAAATTCCATGACTTTTGCCCAATTTTAAATTCCCTGACCGTGAACAAAATATTCCAGATGTTTTAAAAAATATTTGTGTGCCATCTTTAGATGCAAAGATATTTTGAACTGCCCTGTACGTAAAGTACGTAATGGCAGCATCTTCATCACGTTTAGAGTGACACCTCGATACAAACCCTGACTCCTTGACTTTTATATATGTGCTTGAATGTTGCGTTCATGTCCATATTGGAAGGTACTGAAAACAGGAAAAGAATAGAAATGCTCGCATAATTCTGATGTAAGTTGTCATGGTTTATTTATCATTTCGATGTAAGTTCTTGACCTGATTGCGAGCATGAACACCAACATGCATTGCTAATACTGGTTGCGAGCATGAACACCAACATGCAATGCTAACACTGATTGCAAGCATGAATACCAACATGCATTGCTAACACTGATTGCAAGCATGAACACCAACATGCATTGCTAATACTGGTTGCGAGCATGAACACCAACATGCAATGCTAACACTGGTTGCGAGCATGAACACCAACATGCATTGCTAACACTGATTGCAAGCATGAACACCAACATGCATTGCTAACACTGATTGCGAGCATGAACACCAACATGCATTGCTAACACTGATTGCGAGCATGAACACCAACATGCATTGCTAATACTGATTGTACAAACACCAACACACAACACATTGTGAGCATGAACACCAACATGCATTGCTAATACTGATTGCAAGCATGAACACCAACATGCATTGCTAATACTGATTGCGAGCATGAACACCAACATGCATTGCTAACACTGATTGTGAGCATGAACACCAACATGCATTGCTAATACTGATTGCAAGCATGAACACCAACATGCATTGCTAATACTGATTGCGAGCATGAACACCAACATGCATTGCTAACACTGATTGTGAGCATGAACACCAACATGCATTGCTAATACTGATTGCAAGCATGAACACCAACATGCATTGCTAATACTGATTGCGAGCATGAACACCAACATGCATTGCTAACACTGATTGTGAGCATGAACACCAACATGCATTGCTAATACTGATTGCAAGCATGAACACCAACATGCATTGCTAACACTGATTGCGAGCATGAACACCAACATTATAGTGAGTTTCTGTTGTCTTACCTGCTCATGAATCATGAACTTCATAGCTTGTCTTGGGGCTATTTTAACAACGTTGTTGCAGTTACCTCGCCACATAGACTTAAAGCCCTCATCCTTTATCATGTGCTTGCAGCCGCCTTTTATCGTCAAGTTGTCCTTCTTATCAACGTCCGATCCTTGTACATTGTGTACCTGATATCATATATATGCATGTATACATATTTGAAGATGTATCTAATACTGAGAGAATTAAGCCATTATTAATTAATTGCTTAATTTTCATCCCCGTTCACATTTTGGGGATCGAGAACAATTTATATCGACAACAAAACTGTATAACTGCTGGTTCAGCAGAATATCAAATTTAAATTTATGCCTTTTATGCTTTCCAACGAACTACCAAAATTCAAGGGAAGGGTGGTTAACACACTGTCGAGACGTCATACCTTTGTACTTATTTTGAACTTTCAGTCCATTAATATTAGACTACTTTCAACATACACTAGTATTATATTAAATCACTAAATGAAAGAAATTAACAGACTGGCTTTTCTATTACCTCCATTGGCAGATCTGATTAATCCCGAAATGTATATCGATCCTTTCAATTGGAATCATCTACTGTTGTTCCCTAACCACATATCGCGATATGATCAACAAATGTGATTTTATCAAAATCATGTTAATTAATGGATAACATTTATTTTACAGATAACTACCAATTGGATATAATGTAGGATATATATCATGGTAGTAATTTAATAATTATAAGATGAGAAAGTGGATGTATAATAATAGCATATTGTACAAAGGAAACAACAATACAAACAGAGGAAACAACGATAAAAACAGAGGAAACAACTTAAGAGGAGCTACATACATTTATGGAGTATTCAGGGGCAGTATCCTACCGATGTCTCTCATTGTTCTGGAATTATTGCTAAAATATAGCGATTTTGATCAGAACTATTATCTAATGGGTCGTATATTATACTAAGATTCAAGATTTTTTTCAAGATATTTTATTTTTCTATAGACAATCTGTTCATTGTGTTAACGGCAATATACTTGGGTAAATGATTGCATATGAAATTAGATTTATATCTTAGACTCACCCATTTATTTTTCTCATTCTTAGTAATTTTCGCCACTTAGCATCAACAACCTCTTAACAGCGACCACGTCTCGACACGAGTCACTTCTATGTAATTAATCTCCACATAATAACAACTTCTTCACTACGACCACTTGATCCTTCTTGACTTTATGCTCGCATCTTTATAGCTTCGTAACATTCTTTGCCCCGATCGAAATCCTGAAAACACAAAATATAACAAATTAAATGTTAACTAATTGGTCTGCACACTATCCCGCCACCAGTGGTGTAGCTCCTATTAGGCCATGTAGGCTGCTGGGCATCAATATATATACATGTATATAAATGCAAAAATCAGAGATCTAATTTTAATAAACAGATCATATGTTTTGAAGTCAATGTGACATTTCATCTCTGTATAATACATAGCAATGATAGACTATTTTACATATTTGATCGTTTTCGTCATAATTATATCCTATACATGTAAGATATTGGCACTGTGTTCAGCTTATATCTTTATATACATAATGCTTGTGGGGATTGATGATTATATTAATATTTGCCGTGTAATTCAATATTAACCCAATCCACTTGCAAGGACATATCAGTACCATCACTGATCATCCATTCATAAATAGAAGCACCTCTCCACGCCATTGCTACTGTCACATACATTGTACAGTAGTCGTCATACCAATAGAAACACACCCATAGTAAATGTCAGAATAACATAGTAGATATACACTTAAACATTCCATCTAACCTCTATGTAGAGATGTTGACTGTTTATCAGTATTTTACAATAATTGCGAAACAAGCTGAGTGTAACAACTTCTATTAATCACTCTCGTTTGCGCGGAGTACCCGGAGAAAACCCACCTATCCGATCTGGCGACCACTGTACCATCTCACATATTTCCCAGTAGGCGGATCAAACGCAGGTTGCCTTGGTGAGAAGTGAGCGTGATAACAACTGCGCTAATACGACAGCCAGTCGTATAAATGGAGATACAGTAACAAATCATATAAGCCTATGCCTTCATGAACGAAAGGGTTATCTCATATTGTACATATTGTATTATTCTTTCTATTTTATTTTGAATTTATTGAAGGGATACGCCTCCTGCTAGCCCTGGATATGCAAACGTGCTGTTCTCAATATCGAAAAACAGTAGTTTAAGTTTTAAAAAACCCACAAAAACTATATCATGAAAATGCATTTTTACCAAAAAGAAAAATGAACTATATTAGTTATTGGGACTACATTCGACTTTTCAGCCTAAAATAAAAAGAAAATTTCTTTGCTGAAGTGAACGATCGAATTATATTTCACTCAATCTCATGAACAATAAAGCTATTATCATTAGCATCATCACTATCATCCACACCGTCATCATTAGCATTGTCATAATAATCTGGAAACAAGATAGATATGGGAATCAATTGGCTACTGCCATCACCAACACCGTCATCCTCATCTTCTGCTTCTTCCAAAGTAAAATGAACTTTTTCTTCTTCCCATATTGAACTGAACCAATACTGGACTGGACCTACCTGTGACATTACCAGGTTATGGTTACCATAGCAAACACCTTCATCATCACTATCATCAACACTGTCATCATTAGCATCATCACCATATGATCACCAGGAATATAGATAGATATGTGTACCCAATGGATCCCACTTTATGTTTTCTTTCATTACATTCAGCCAAACATAAAGAATTTATCATCTAAATTCATAATTATCCTATAAGGATAAAATAAAACAATAAACACATTATAGGTGTGCTCAGCAACGGGTTTTATTTAATGCGTAATATGCAAGTTGATCATGTGGAAATATATACGCTTAGGCAATACTATGCTAATAATCAACTAACATCGTAAAGGGAAGATATGTCTTCGCCAATACAATATATTACGAGAATATAATCTCTATTCTAAAGAAAATACATTTTATAAATATAAAGACAGCGGTTCTCACACACACGTGTTTGGTGTAAAACTGTACTCGTGCACTACGGTACGTATAATACATACTTACGTAACATGTTGACTATGATAAACACCAGTAACGCGCTGACTATGATAAATGCCAGTAGCGTGCGGACTATGATAAATGCCAGTAACGTGCTGACTATGATAAACGCCAGTAACGTGCTGACTATGATAAACACCATTAACATGCTGACTATGATAAACACCATTAACATGCTGACTATGATAAACGTCAGTAACGTGCTGACTATGATAAATGCCAGTAACGTGCTGACTATGATAAACACCATTAACATGCTGACTATGATAAACGCCAGTAACGTGCTGACTATGATAAACACCAGTAACATGCTGACTATGATAAACAGGTCTGGCAGGTGTAAAACCATGTGCGGCATTGCAATACGTTCAATATAAGTATCTGCACTACTCGATAAGATCGAGACTTCAATATGAATAGGATACAAGTCTGGCAGGTGTAAAACCATACGCGGCATTGCAATACGTTCAATATAAGTATCTGCACTACTCGATAGGATCGAGACTTCAATATGGCTAGTGCAAGTCTGGCAGGTGTAAAACCATGCTTGGAACTGCAATACATTCAATATAAGTATCTGCACTACTCGATAGGATCGATACTTCAATATGGCTAGTGCAAGTCTGGCAGGTGTAAAACCATGCTTGGAACTGCAATACATTCAATATAAGTATCTGCACTACTTGATAGGATCGATACTTCAATATGGATAGGATATGGATCATAACGTTAACTCTTTACACGTACGCAGTACATCTCACTATATTATATCCGCTGCTCTATAGGATCTAGACTTCTACATGATGTAAGTCGGTCAGTTAAAATCAGTACGCCTGCATTACAATGCAAATGTACATTCAATATAATTGTCTCCAATTCTCTATAAATTCAGCACTGTACACCTACACTTGTACTAAGTAATAACTATATATGAAATCAAATATATATAAGCTACAGACCCATTATTCACTTATATTCTCGATAGGATCGTGGCTTCCAAGTCAAATTAATATAAGTTTGATCTTTTGTAAAGATGTACGCCCCTACCTACATTGCTACAGTTAACATGTGATATATGATGAAGAACACTGCTTACTTAATGCCTATTCACACATACGCTTGTCGACGACACAACACAAACAAAAATATCACTGACTAGTGAATAGTGTCCTTGCACTTATTACATAAATGTGGCGAAAACACTAAGATCACCAGTATCTGCTTTATAAAGTCCAGTGTCGCCGATCCCCACACTCGCGCACATTGTGGTTCCATAATCCGCATTGATGAGTGCATCTTGTCTTTAACAATATTTACTGTAGGAGAGGTGAATAGACCTTGTTAGTCCGAACCACAATTATTTTCATTCATACTCGTCTCAAAATTGTTTAATCTGAAACAGATAAACATATTGATAATCTTCACATAAAATACAATTGTTTTCTTGTCAGTACCAACTATAAATAAACTTCCAACTTTGAACGATCAAAGATCGGCCACATCCATTTCAAAGGGGTGGAAGCTTTCGTATAACATGGGGGCATTTATTATTATAATAACATTAGTATAATAAAATATAAACATCGCAAAATCAATAAACAGGATACGTGGCCGAACGGAGGAATACAGATACAATGTCTAGTGATATATTTTGTATTTGCGAGTTCAAATCTCACTGGGTGTATTATTACTATTTATTTTTCAAATTTATATTTTATATAAAGTGAATTGTATGTATTTTCAACTTTAATTTCATTTCAAGCAATTACAGTTGCAGTTCATTTCACAGTATCAATCAGTATCTTCGCCTTCGCTGGCTGTCTCTGTATCCGAGCTGCTGTCCCCATCGCTGTCAGAAGTGAGGTCAATAGTAAATGAATCTATGGCCTGGTCCACAGCAATGTCTGCTGCCCAATACTTCTGCTCTATGTCCTGCACGTGTTGGATGCACTTGGCCCACTCTGACGCTGTTATTGCGGACAGACCTTCTTGTATCAGTTCCTTCACCTTTCCCATGTGGAAACTGAGGTTTCGTCTCGCTATGAAGCCTGAAATCAAACGAAGATAAAAACGGTTTGTTTCTGACTGCTGACACGCAATGTACCGGTACATGTATTATTTTCCCTGACGACTTGTCAGTGGTGCTGGTCTCTCCACATATCCTTCTCACAGTACTCTTGCTGACACCAGTAAGAGACGTCACTCTTTCCCCTGTTTGATTTAGCGCCACCTGCAATCCAGACTCCTCCTTCGTACAAAATGCATGTACATTTTTAACAATTTCTTTAGCATCACAGTTATAACTATGTCGTGTTTGCTTGCTCATTGTGTACTGAATATGACTGGTATGTGTAAAAATGCACTTAAATAGCCACATAGCATGTGTATTTTAGATGTTTCGCGACTATTTCGTGCATAAAATAAATATAATTAAATATTATAATTTTTTTTTCCAAAGTAGGGCTCGACCCCACACACTCCACATTACCGCTAGTTCTTAAACTAAATGGTCTAACTGTCACAGCCAAGTATGATGTATATACATGACTGTTATAATTTTTATAATATAAATCAAATTTCCAATGCACTAAAATATTAACCACCCTATTATTGTGTATAAAATGAACCTGTCTGATCTTTGATCGTTCAGACCTGGTTGTTTGACTGTGCATGTATATGTATATATAGTAAATACCGCCGCTGGGGAGTAATTTGACATTGTTTTCGACGAACTTCTGGATATAGAAGTCTAATACTATAATGAAGTTATATTTCTTATCAGAATATATTTCTCAGAAACAGAAACAATGAAAATATAATATTAGGATATATTATTATTTTGGAGCTCATCCAATAAAAAAGTATACTGGTAAGAGACTACTATTCTCCCAATTTTCGTAGGTTTCAAGCAGGTGACACAAAAAGTGTCTGCCTAATATATCTTTGCTTAATGTATCTTCTTTCTAAGCGTATGTATATAGTGAACATATAATTATTTTAATATCTTACTGCATGTCAAACGATGGGGTGGGTGTATTCATGTATTTAACCCGTTGCTTGAACGTCGAATGGTCAATATAAACGTGTAAACCGTTTATATATGACCGATTACACCTCACTACGCTCTGTGAACAGCTTCGCTGTCCCAATAATTAACCATGCCGATGATAAATAAATATCGTCAACATCGTCACCATCGTCAACACAATGACCATCATTAGCACCAGAATCATAATCATCAGCACCGACATCATCATTAACACCAGAATCAAAATCAGCAACACAATAGCCATTGCTTGCACCAGATTCAAAATCAGCAACACCATGACCATCATTAGCACCAGATTCAAAACCAGCAACACCATGACCATCATTAGCACCAGATTCAAAACCAGCAACACCATGACCATCATTAGCACCAGATTCAAAATCAGCAACACCATGACCATCATTAGCACCAGATTCAAAACCAGCAACACCATGACCATCATTAGCACCATATTCAAAATCAGCAACACCATGACCATCATTAGCACCATATTCAAAACCAGCAACACCATGACCATCATTAGCACCAGATTCAAAATCAGTAACACCATGACCATTATCAGCACCAGAATCATAATTGTCAATACCGACAGAACAATTAGCCTCAAAATCAGCAACACCATGAGCATTATTAGTACCAGAATCAGCTACACAGCCATCATCATTTGCATCACAATCACCGTCATCAACAACTCTGGCATGAGTGTCATCAGCATGTTTGTTCTTGCAACAGCACAATAGAACACACACATTCCGAACTTTTCTAAGCAGCCCCATCTTTCTAAATCTTTCTAAGTATGTCTCTAAAAATTGTCTCCAATGACAACGTAGTTTCGTTAGCTTAATAGTGACGTCATGGTCACGTGATCATTGTGTCATAAATTCAGTATCCGGGGCATCGTTTACACGCAAATAAACACCAAGAAATATGAATTTAATCTTTCTTATTACAAATCCAACATTTTGTAATAAACAATGTATTCATTTAGCAACTTCTGTTACTTTTTTCAACTGTGTATTCTTACGCCGTATCATTTAGGTGGCCATCTTGAAAAAGTAGATCCACAATTACTTAATAAGTGTGTCCCACTGAATGTGAACTGTGTGTGTGGTGTGGTGTGGTGTGGTGTGGTGTGGTGTGTGTGTGTGTGATAAGTTAACCATGGATCTCATCCATATTTTTGACTGGCATCTAAAACTTTAAAATACATGATAGTTCTTTAGTTCAAACACAGGAAGTTCCTGGAACTTGATTTTTTATCCATGATTAAGCACATTAGGCAAAAACCATTTATTATGCACACATAACCCCGTAGTGGAGACCGGGGCATGTTGGTACATTTTTTATAATTTTATGTGTACCGTATATTCTATATTTACTCATTCTTTCAATTTATAAACATTTGCCTTTGATCACAGTTATGTTGGCTCTTATAAAGAACTGAACTTAGTACGGGAACCTACCCCGGCGCTGGGGCAAGTTAAAATTAAAACAACATCATTTTGATTATTTATTAACTAATCTGTTTTGTAATCTGTTAATTAACTCAACTCAATTATCTCAGCATATTTCTATAGGATCACAAATTCACAATAGAATAGTAATGGTGATGCAACAAGTGTTATTCATTAGAACAGTAATTATAGCACTCAATGTCATCATCCGATTCGCAGTTTTGGCATACGTAGACACCACTTTTAGCGACACCAGTACACTCAACATGTGTCAATCCCTTACAGTAATAACACTGTACCCATTTTTCTCTTGGTTAACTGTTTGAGTACGACTCTACGCAGACCAAACTGAAGCATTCTTCATCTTCTTCGGATTCTGCAACATTCCTGGACTTTGATGATTTTTTAACTGGCTTTTTCTTTAATAGGCCTAGTAGCTTCTTTTCTCTTGGACGTTTAATAGTGGTTTGCTTCTTTAGTTTCTTCTGGATTCGTGCCATTTTCTCGGCTTCAAGAGCACATTTTTCGGGCGTATCGGTAAGAACAGCAGATTTACGCTTTCTACGGCCTGGTGCAGCTTTACACGGTGGTGCTTGTGGATGAGGTCGTATAGACTGTGGTGAAAAACTACTGTCGTCCGAATTCGGTGCGTTGTTCGTCACTGCACAATGCACACGTATGTCTGTATGGTCCGCGATTTACTGATTGTCTGAGCCCAGTTATAATGGGAACTAGCATTTGCTCCACATAAAGCAAATATCTCCTTTGCGTTGGCTGCCATGATACGGGACATGAGCATTCACATTAATGCCGCATGGCTATGATGGTAAATGATGGCAGACATGCCAATAGCGTTGCATAGAGCAGCTAATATCAAGTTCCCACATACTGCTTCTCAAATATGTAGTTACGTATTGATATCATGTTCAACACCACTGTCATTCTGCATAAAGTCGCAGTAAAAAGCTTTGTTGTCTTTAATTTCTTCAGTGAGAACGGCATATATTGCCTCATTGGTTATGTCCATTATTTGTTCAGCTGCAAGACTCTTGCAGATAGCGTATAGTAAACAGTGCCCGTCACCTTTGACATATACAAGTTCACGACCTATTTCTCTCAAGTAATTGTCAATTTCTACCCATGGATCATTTGCACTCGTTCTACCTTCAACTTCAGACTGATTCGGTAAAGTAGCTACAGGCACAGTACCATTGTTGGCATCGTTCCCCTCTATCAATACATCTGTTGTGCTTGTATGTATAGTGGTACCTTCCGAATAAGTCATGTGTTCATTGCAGGGTGTTTCGTTTGGTCTGTTTCCGGGATCAGGTCTGTCAGTTACATCGCTTGGTGCGAAATCAACATCTGTAAATATGTCCTCATTTAATGGTTGTATTCCACCAACCTTGAAACCATTGCTGATATTCTCAGGTGTTGTTACCTTCTGAAAACAACCCTTAGTTAATGCAGGTAGATCATAAATTGTCATCGTCTTACCTGGAATTTGCCTCATCCAATTGTCTTGTGCAGTTGACATATACTTCTTGAAGGGCCCACATACTGACCTATCAATCGGTTGCAGTTTATGCAAGCAGTGTGGGAGGAACGATAGCATCACAATACAGTTCTCCTTTGCGAAGTTTAGGGTTTCAATTGCCATAATTATGTGATACGTGATTATCTAGAAGCACTTTTTTTCTTGTGATGGTTTGACCTGCTTTGCAAAGTGTTTTATGAAAACAACAACGTTTTCAGCGGTCATCCAACCAGATGGATGTGCGCCACCAATACAGCCAAGATTTCACGTACAAAGTGGTCATAGTACCTGACTCGTGGGGAATATGAACATCATAGGTACTGTGTTACCAGTAGTACTTACTGCTGTACATACTGTCACATGCGCGCCTCTATCTCCTGAAGTGAGTGGCCCTATTTGTTTAACTCATTTGGGAGCTACGGTATTTCTGGTCTTCTGAACTGTGCTGAACTATTGTTTTGTTTTTCTTTAACATACTATTACAATGCACAGAGGAATTATCGCCATCTGTGGCATCACTGCAACTATCGGTATCCGAACTATCGGAACTGTCCGTTCACGCTCACTTCCTTCCTGGCTTTCTGCAGTTCCTGTCGGAGACATTGTTTCTCCTTCTCCTAGGCCTGTTTTTCTTTCTTAAGCTGCTCTAGCTCCTTCAACATCTCCACCGTTTCCGCGTCATCTCCCGACTCCGGATCACTTTCAGGTAAACAACTTGGTAAACCTGGTTTTTCCTCACGCACCGGAGAAAAACCAGATTCACCTCGATCCGCCCCTTCATTATAAAGTTTAGTATGCGACTCATACTGAATCCCGTCACCATGATGCAACAGTTTGTAGTCTACACGACTCCCGTTACGTAAATTGTGTGCCATAACTAGCACACTTATGACAATTTACGACGATATTAAAGACAATTAGTCAGCGACCTATCTATCTAGCTGGCTAACATAAGTTCGGTGGTTACACCATGCTTTTGCCATGAAATACGGCTTTTAGGGCCGCACAGGATTTTCCTTCAACAAATCTTTTGAAAAGTTCCTAGGAAATAAAGTGGCGATATGTCTGGGTTAAATGCGATGTTCGCTCCCTATAGCCAGGGTCGTTTTGGTCTAGCTTTCTGCTATAGCATACACCCACAACTGTACAAAATAGCTCTGCTAATGGTATGACCATTATGACTCATATCGTATGTTTACAAATATACATGGGTAGGTCACTTACTTGTAGCTTTAGGTCTACTGACCAACCGAGAGAAGGGATAACATATTCATTCTATATATTGTATTCCTCCAACTTTAATCGGTGTTAAATAAATTTAGACACCGTTGCAACTTTAATCTCCAAAACAAACATACAGAAATTATTATTTTGTGTGTAGATCGGACCTTGGCCCTTTTAATGTAAAACTAAGGGAAGTTACTGCTAGCAGTGTCAGTGAAGGGGTACACAATGGGGCAGTTTTTCAGCAACATTATGCCACACGTCTTCCCTCATGTTACCGATGGATTTATGTTTGGAGGGTCCTTTCAGCGCTCCAAACAACAACTCTTCTTCGGGAATAATTAAATCTATTAACGTAAGTCTTCTGCCTCTGACCACCTGTGCTTTACGGCACTGCACGCATCGTCTTTTACCGATGTCGCCATTCTACGGATTGTGCGCGCAGACGATGCGTGACGCTTCCGGTTATGGCTTTTTAAGCCTCCATACGAAAGAGTTTAACTCAGTTGAGCACGGTTTCCTTGGCCCATTTTACGTATCTACACAGGGTCATTGGGGCCATCTTGAGCTCTGCAGCTACCGTCCTGATTGATCGCTTGCACTGTATGGCATATGATATCCCCTGCCGCACCACATCATCTGGGGTGTTGTGTTGGCCCTGTTGGTCTTGCGAATGTAATTACGAACCATCCTGAAAAGAGACAGGAAGTGAATGTGGAGGCATATAGGGCATAATATCAAATTAAAGAACAATACGTCATTATCAAGATTTAAACGCGATATAGACGACACCATTCGTCTTTCTGGAAACAACCAATATATAAAGCTTAAGCAAATGTACACAAATTATTGTTGCCAAAGGAATTAGAACCTTCTAATTATACAAATATAATTTCATTTCGTTTGGCCTTCTTCTGCACGGTGACATGGTAACATAACTTAACAACTCGCGCATAGCTATTGTGTACATCTATTATTAAGCTATTGCTGCTATTTTATACACTTAAAATCATTAAAATAACATCGATAGCTGGAAAGACACAACGTTCATAGGTAGTATGTATATATCATGGGATAAATTGGTACACTCAAACAATTTACCCACCCCGCATGTACCAACTTGCCCCAGGTCAGCCTTCATACTGACACCATGCGTTGTGCACAGTGGGTTTGTGGTGACCTTGTTGATTGTTTACAATTGAAAGCAGTTTGTCTGAACTTTACTATGGTCTACTTGGGAGATACATACACGGCAAATGTAAACTATACTTACGTGAGCTATTTGTTTTTTCCGTTTGTTTTTTCTTTTTGAATTTATATTACACTGCACGCTGGGTGATACTATGTTGGCGTAAGTAACGTATCCATGTATATATCCAATGATTAATAAGTGACGTACTATTCTTGTAATTGATACTGTACCAACGTGCCCCGTATAATAACTTAATCATCAACACCGACATCATCATTAATACCAGAATCAAAATTAGCAACACCATAACCATTATCAGCACCAGAATCATAATTGTCAACACCGACAGAACAATTAGCCTCAAAATCAGCAACACCATTATCATTCTTAGCACCAGAATCAGAATTATCCACACCGCCATCACCATTTGCATCCCAATCACCATCATCAACAACTCTGGCATGATGGTCATCATCATCACCATGTTTGTTCTTGCAACAGCACAATAGAGCACACACATTCCGAAATGTTCTAAGCAGTCCCATCTTTCTAAATCTGACTGAATTGTCTCCAATGACAACGTAGTTTCGTTAGCGTGACATTACCAGGTTATGTATGGTGACCATCATTATCACCAGATTCAAAATCAGCAACACTATAGCCATTACTAAGCACCATATTCAAACTCAGCAACACCATGAACATTATTAGCACCAGAATCAGAATCATCCACACCGCCATCATAATTTGCATCACACTCACTATGCTGTCTAGTTATACAGCTAGCTAACCAGCGAACGAATATAAACAAATCCAAATATATGTGGGTTTCGTCGTTTATTTAGATCTGTCTATATGTTAGAGTGCGTGTGTGTGGTAAATTCTGAAAACAGATATAACCAAGGTTCAATATTTTGTAACAAATGTGAATTCCCTGATATTCAAAATATCAGACAATTACTCTAAATACTGTTTAATCTTATCCTAACATATTGATATTTAACGGAAATAATATGTTATTAACGCTATCTTACTTAATATATGCAAGTTTACTGAAATTTCATGACGGAGGTTGGTTCGAGAATAAGGGGACGAAAGTAATTAAGAAAATAAAAAGCTAACGATTATTAATGGACAAAGTCAATATGATAGGGATAACGTACTATGTGTATATTATAACAGAAATGTATAAACTTACACCATGAGGGCTATAACTGGCTATACTTTACTCCATGGTTTTCCACAACTTCGCGGACGCTTAAGTAATGAACGGCAATATTGGGAAACTCCCAAAACGATAAATCAGAAAAGGTGTACTGCTGGTCGACATGAGGAGGTCGGGGCATCACACTCGCCGTCATCAACAACTCTGGCATGGGTGTCATCATCAGCATGTTTGTTCTTGCAACAGCGCAATAGAGCACACACATTCCGAACTTTTTTAAGCAGTCCCATCTTTCTAAATTTTTCTAAATCTGACCGAATTGTCTCCAATGACAACGTAGTTTCGTTAGCGTCACATTACCAGGTTATGTATGGTGATCATCATTATCACCAGATTCAAAATCGTCAACACCATGAGCATTGTTAACACCAGAATCAGAATCATCCACATCGCCATCATGATTTGCATCACACTCACTATGCTGTCTAGTTATACAGCTAGCTAACCAATGATCGAATATAAACAAATCCAAATGGTTTTCGTCGTTTATTTAGATCTGTCTATATGTTTGAGTGCGTGTGTGTGGTAAATTCTGAAAACAGATATAACCAAGGTTCAATATTTTGTAACAAGTGTGAATTCCCTGATATTCCAAATATCAGACAATTACTCTAAATACTGTTTAATCTTATCCTAACATATTGACATTTAACGGATATAATACCTTATTAACGCTATCTTACTTAATATATGCAAGTTTACTGAAATTACATGACGGAGGTTGGTTCGAGAATAAGGGGACGAAAGTAATTAAGAAAATAAAATGCTAACGATTATTAATGGACAAAGTCAATATGATAGGGATAAAGTACTATGTCTATATTATAACAGAAATGTATAAACTTACACCATGAGGGCTATAACTGGCTATACTTTACTAAATCATTTGCAAAAAGCAAAATGTCTGGCTTCATACCACGGTTTTCCACAACTTCGCGGACGCTTAATTAAGTAATGAACGGCAATATTGGAAAATCCCAAAAAGATAAATCAGAAAAGGTGTTCTGCTGGTCGACATGAGGAGGTCGGGGCATCACACTCACCGTCATCAACAACTCTGGCATGGGTGTCATCATCAGCATGTTTGTTCTTGCAACAGCACAATAGAGCACACACATTCCGAAATTTTCTAAGCAGCCCCATCTTTCTAAATCTGACTAAATTGTCCCCAATGACAACGTAGTTTCGTTAGCTTAATAGTGACCATAGTCACGTGATCATTGTGTCATAAATTCAGTATCCGGGTCATCGTTTACGCGTAAATAAACACCACGAAACATGTATTTAATCTTTCTTATTACAATTAGACATATAATTCCAACATTTTGTAATAAACAATGTATTCATTTAGCAACTTCTACTGTTGTTACTTTTTCAAATGTGTATTCTTACGCCACTTTTTTCAACTGTGTATTCTTACGCCGTATCATTTAGGCGGCCATCTTGAAAAAGTAGATCCTTAAAAAATTACTTAATAAGTGTGTCCCACATTGGATGTGACTAGTGTAGTGTGTGTGTGGAGCGTTAAGTTAACCATGGATCTCATCCATATTTTGACGGGCATCTAAAATACATGATAGTTCTTTAGTTTAATCACAGGAAGTTCCTGGAAGTTGATATTTTATCCATGATTAAGCACCGCATTTGACAAAAACCATATATTATGCACCAATAACCCCGTATACTACCTATATCATAGGTCATATATTCTGCTACTGCTGCATACGTGTATTAATAGAGTGTTGGAACCTATGCTCGGCGTAAATCCAGTATAAAATGTTAATTGCATTTGCCGTATATTATTATTTGTATATATAAGTCGTGAAAACAACTTTCAAAAAACTCTTGTTGACAGTTTTAGCTTCATCACGTAACCTTGCTGCTCAATTCAGATATCGCAACGATGTCGGTCGACACCCGTTTATATGGGGAAATCAAGACTTCAGGGCACCTATGCACGGCATACTTGTTATTTTTTTTATTTATCCACCATAACTTGTTGAATATCTTATCTTATAGTACATCATTGAATAAAAACACTTATTGATCTTAATCGGAAATGGTACAGAAACTATACTCTAACACAACTAGAAACGTCCCTGTTTTATAGCCGGTGTAGCTATGTCGGTGTATGTGCTACATGTTCAATGTACATGCATTTTAAACCCTGGAGATGTTCAGATGATTAAGACAAGTAAGCAGAAACACTTTAATACTGCTTGAAATAAAAATAAATGAGTACTGACTTCAAAATGGCTTTTGTGTTAAAATGTATCAATATTATAAGTGTTGGCTGTTACATGAAGGAACGCTTTGTGTTACGGCAAGGAAATGTGGATAATACATTACAAAAATGTTGCCAGATCATAAACTGTAACTGAAGCGTTACTGACCTTAATTATAATATACATTCAAGACAAATGTATTAAACTGAATCTAAAAGCTATTTTGAGTCTCCATAAAACACAACTGATCTGAAAGAACCTGAAAAATAACTGACTAGAGCCTTAAAATTAAAGAAAACAAAAACAATGTCAATATGGATGCTTTCCATGACGAAATGATGGCATTATTCAGCAGTGTGAATAATATATAACCCAGGTTTTGTCATCAAGTTTGTACTTGTTTTTGTGTCCTGGAATGCTAACACAGCCAATAAGAGCAACGACACTGCTAAGCTGATACGATCTCTGATCTGTTTACTTTCTAGGCCAACAGAAAGAGTTTTGATTGAGTTTACCATTTCGACACATACAATCCACAAACACACTGGATAAACTTGACTTTCTTACAATACCGACATAAGGCTTTCCATTAAAATCAACAATGACATATTTTCCAACGTAAGACTCAATGGTTGCGCTTTCTGGAATCATTTCACCATCACATTCACTCCTACAATCTGTCTCGCTATTACCCACATCACCACTAAACTTCTCACCACTCCCCTCGCTTATACAAGCTGTGTCGTTCATCATCTACATCACTACCTAAATTCTCACCAACCCCACCACACCTACAATCTGCATCGCTATCATCTACATCAACAACTACATGTTCACCAACCCCATCACCCATACAAGTTGTCTCGCTATCAACTACATGACCACCTACCTACCTTCTCACCAAACCAATCACTCCTACAAGCTGTCTCGTTATCAAATACATTACCACCTACCTTCTCACCAACCCCATCACTCCTACAAGCTATCTCGCTGTCCCTTACATAACCACCTCACCAACCCCATCTCTCCTACAAGCTGCGTCGCTATAAACTACATCACCACCTACCTTCTCACCAACCATATCACTCATAAACGCTGTATCGCTATCACCTACACCACCACCTACTTTCTCACCAACTTCATCACTTTTACAAGATGTTTCGCTTTCACCTACACCTACACTATTATTATTATTATTATCTATTACTTCATCTTTTGTCGCAGCACAATAATCCTGTTCCTTTTTCACTCATTTCTATTGTGTCATACAATTTCTCATCTATTTCACCTTTCTCTGTTAGTTCATCTTTTGTCGCACTCTTGTTAATCTCAACTGTTCTTTTTCACTCATTTATTTTGTGTCATACAAAATCTCATTTATTTCTAATTTGTTTGTTACTTCATCTTTTGTTGTATCATTCGAACTATTAAGGTTTTCTTTTTCACTCATTTCTGGTTTAGAATCCTCTACAACATCACTTGACTCTTCCTGCTTCAGGATAGATTCATGCAGCGGTTCACTGACTCTTTTTTCATAGGTTAAATCTAAAACGCCATTTTTGTTCTTGTAAACATACTCATCATCAGCCTCCGTCCATCTTATGAGACGATGGATTGCGCTCTTGTTGAGGAACATCTTCTGCGGTGACTGAGTGGGCCTATTCTTGAGTGGCAGTCTCTGTTGCAGTCATCGCAGGTGAAGATCGATTCATCCCGTTTGATTGATGCCTTTCGCTTCTGTCGTTTCTGCTCACGAAGCCGAGTTCGCTCAGCCTCGGCTCGTCTGACCCCAGCTTTCACAACGTGTCTCCATGATGACCGGTTTGATGCTGTGTCCTCCCATGACTCTATGTCGATTTGTGCTGAACGCAGGTCCCTCTTACAAGCGTCCCTGTATCTTAGGTGGGGGCGACCAGTTGGACGTGATCCTTGTTCAAGTTGACCATACAGTAGATCTTTGGGGATGCGTCCTTTGTCCATGCGTCGGATATGACCTAGCCAGCGCAGGCGGCGTTCACTGAGCATTGAATAGATGGTTGTTGAACTCGCTCTGCTGATGACTTCTGTATTGGTGACCCTATCTTCCCAAGTGATTCCCAAGATCCTGCGAAGGCACTTCATATGATATGAGTTCAGCTTTGTCTCTTGTCTGGCATATGCCGTCCATGACTCGCTGCCGTAGAGGAGCGTGCTGAGTATGCAGGCCTGGTAGACCTTCAACTATATACTGTAAACATACACAGTTACAGTTAGAGTATTTGTTTAAATCAGTTTTGCTAGCAATGCTTACCTTTGGAAAGCATGTTTTTATCAGTTATTTCTTTAAATCCATGACAAAGTAAAACATGTGTATCCTACGGCAGCCATTTTTCGGAAGTACTTCGATAGAAATCGCATTGCATTGTGGGTAGTTTTAAACTGTCATTTCTCAGAGATTTTATTCAGAGTCAAACATTGAATAGTATTTATACACTGGAAACAGTCCAGATATTTATCACAAGGTAACATTAATACAATATAATGTTTATATATTAATCTCATTATAAGAATTTCGATGTTTTCATTCAGTTTTATCATAGAAACAGTGTTTGGAACCAGGTAGCCACATTGTTGACATGGATACAGCGCAGTTACGAACGGGTGCTATTGTGCGCACTATGTGCGCTTTTCTTGTGCGGTTTGTGCTTACATAGATATGCACATTGTATTTTGTGCGCAGTATAAATAGGCTTGGGAGCTTTTCATTAAGGGACTCTGAACTTTATTTCTTAGGTATAAGACCTATTTTTGTTAGGTTAAAAAATATTCTTTTATTTCCTTAGGAATACTTACAATAAATTACATTAGTAACATATTACATGTTATAGAGATATGTGCACAATATACAGCTGTTTTTTAGTATATTTAAGAGATGTATAATAAGGTGCAAATGCAAGATATTTGTTAATGTGAAACTGACGATTGTTATGAATTCATGATAGTAAAACATTACTAGTCCGTCTTGATATGTAACCAAATTGTTCTAGCTATTGAATAAATCGTGTTGAATCATTTAAATCTTTATTTCTTTTATTATCTCAGCAAACCTGTAGGGCGCTTCCCCTTGGATTAATCGTTTAGTCGGCCTTAATCAGAGTCCACTTTAGTTCATTTTTACTTCTGAAGTTGACAGACGGACCCCTATTTTAGTAGGCAGTCTGAGTTGGCGTGAGTTGAGGGAATAGTACGCTACCAATTATCCTATCACCCCTCGGCACTTGACATTTATGGTTGTAGCGGTGGGATCTTTGTTTACAACTTAGATCCAGAGATCGACACTCTCGCCTTTTATACTTAGATGTCGGATTCAGAAACAGAGCAAGAACATGATGTATGCTTCAGTAGAACAGACGTTACAGTACATCAAGAAGGGTCATTCACTCATCAAGAACAGGGAGGTATCTACCCAACAAATAGAAAGCAAATTGTAACCAGATCATCAGAAGGAGAGCTTGACTCCGAGTGTGAAACAGGGAGTCAATCTGCAAGCCGTAATTCCAATCGTTCGGACAAATCGATGAAGGACGCTCTTCAAGACAAAGCACACACCAGGCGCGACTGTAGAACAAGAAGAGAGGACCTAGTGCGAAGATGTTTGGATGGTCTGAGAGATGAAGCATTAAGGTGGGAAGTTGAATAAATAAAGGAGCCTGAGGACATTAACATTAAGTCTATCATGTAGTAAACTATATACAAACTTGAAATAGACATATGTACACACCAAATCTCGAGAAGAGAAGACCATTTGTTCATAGGACTTATTCATTTTTGCATAAAGATGAAACTTCTGATAGCGGTGAACGTGAGAACGATATTGTACGAACTGGTGAGCATGTATACCGGGTCCCAGTAAAGGGTTTTGGCGAGAAATGCAAACAAGACAATCAAATATCACCAATCCAAGATAACACTATGGTCAAAGGGATTGCATGTAACACAAGTAGTGCGAGTAAATTACCCACCAAGAATACAGAAATACTGCAGCAAGTGCTGGACACATTAAACGAGATCACCCAAAACACACAAACTGACCAAGGCATGAGGAAAACGATTATACGGTGTTATTCCTGTAATCAAGAACACCATTTTGCACGCGACTGCCCATTGAAGGAGCAGAGACTCCAGCGTGGCTCATACAACAATCAAGAAAGAATTGATAGTAGCTGGGTATTGACATATTACAAAATGACGATGGCGGGCCTGCAGACATACTGTTGACCAAAGGTATAATTATTCTTAAAGGGAAAGCGGTTCATTGCATTCAAATAGGCATGGCAAATGAAATAAGGAAAGTGAGAGCAGCAGATCACTGTACCATACCAGGACAGTGTGAAGCAGTTATTGATATGCTAGTAGATCGACATGAAGCAGATGATTACCTGGAAAGAGCCGATATTATTATTGAACCTACAGAGCACTTTAAAGACACATATCCCTTACAAATGGTCGCCGTCCTAGTGGATATTAATGGGAGACACACCAGCATAATACGTGTGCTGAATCCATTCCCCACATCCGTTTCTATTAACCAGAATGCAATATTAGGTCAAGCAGAAAAAATAAACCGGATAAAAGGCACACTTAAAAGCCAGGAACATCCGGAAGAAGAAAATAGCACTGATTATGTACGTAGGGTGACAGTAAATGAAGGTATGGGGACAGACCCAATTAAACCATTGATGGAAGACAAAATAGCCACAGAAAGCGAAATCCCTACCCATTTAAAGTCCTTATACGAAATATACGAAAGTGCTTCGAAGAGCCGCAGTACACAAGAAAGACGTGCAATTGCAAAGCTTCTTATAAGATTCTCGGGCAGTTTTTCGGTAAATGATCATGATCTGGTCCTCATCACGCTGACCGAGCACTCAATCAATACAGGGGATGCTTACCCAATAAAGCAACCTCCAAGAAGAGTTCCTATGGGCCTATGCCGAACACGAAAAGAAAGCTGTAGCAGAGCTATTAGCGAAGGGTGTGATACGGAAAAGTACATCACCATGGGCGAGTCCCATCGTCCTTGTACCAACAAATCTGGCGAGATAAGACCTTGCATTGACTATTGTAAGGTAAATGCACTTATTAAACCAGAGGAATTTCCATTGCCACGGGTGCAATATTGTTTAGATGCTGTCGCTGGCTGAACCCTTTTTTCAACTTTTGATTTGACAAGTGGGTATTTTCAGATTCCATTGAAGGAGGAAGACATCTGAAGAACAATGCAGCGGCAACATTTCAGCTAACAATGGGGATAGCGCTTCAAGGGTTACAGTGGGAGGGAGACTTGTTTAATTTATATAGACGATAACGTGATACACAGTACAGATTTAACCAAACATATGAACAGAGTGACATCAGTTCTCGAGAGAATAGAGGCAGCAGGTCTCAAACTCAAACCTGAAAAATGCGAATTGTTACAAGAGCAAGTCGTGTTTCTTGGGCATGTAGTGTCGGGAAGCGGCATAAAATCAAACCCAGTCAACAAAAATAGTCGAGTGGCCAGTCCCAGCCAATGTCAAGCACATGAGACCATTTGTTGCCATTTGCTCGTATTACCTTACGTTTGCAAAAGGTTTCGCAAACAGTGTACGACCAATGCTGGAACTTACTAAAAAGGGGAGATAATTCAAATGGGATGACGCCTGCCAAAAGTCATTTGAAGCTGTGAAGAGTATCTTGGTCAGTCCAGAAATAATGGGGTATCCCTTACAGAACGGCGGAGAGTTTAATTTGGACCTTGACTCATGTGATCTAGGAATTGGCGGAGTATTGCAACAGATACAAAACGGACGCGAAAGAGTTATCTCATATGCCAGCAGGGCCCTAAATAAAGCTGAACGTAATTATTGTATCACAGAAAAAGAGCTGCTAGCAATCCGCTATTTCATAGAGTATTTCAGACAATACTTATTGGGTAGGAAGTTCCTAGTACGAAGTGATCACCAGGCGTTAACCTGGCTATTCAAATTGAAAGAACCAAGGGGGACGATAGCCAGGTGGATAGAGATACTCTCCCACTATGATTTCTCGATAGAATACAGGCCGGGACGCAGACAGGGTCACTGTGATGCACTATCGCGTTGTGAAAATCCGCGTGAATGTGCATTACAGGACATGGACGAACCTCTGAATTGTGGTCCATGCAAAAAATGCACCAAACGAGCACAGGATATGGTCCTACGGGGCATGTGTGATAATGTTGTTCATCCAACAGCAGATAATACGTCATCTGAAATTCAACACGAGCGCAATGACACAGAAGTGGTGAGAGCAACAGTACATAATGTTAATCAGCCAAGCACCTCTAAAGCTGTCAGCCAAGTGGATGCTACCGACAATAGACTACATCGTCTGACGTGGGCAGGTGGTAAGTGTCTTGATGACATAAGAACGCTACCGGAGAATGACATGGATATAGGTCCAATATTAAAAGCAAAACTACAGGGCAATAGGCCAAGCAGTCACCTGGGGTGCAAGGAGACTGCATAGAAGATCCGCCAGAGGGATTACTGGTATGCCATGAAAGGATATGTGGATCTACACATTAAGCAGTGTAATGTGTGTGCAGCAAACACAAGACCCCGAGAACTCCAATGGGTACGATTACAACAGGTGCTCCTTTTGATGTCGTGGCGACAGATTACCTAGGACCACTACCTCGAACAAACAGGGAAACCATTACATGTTAGAATTGACGGACCATATCAGCAAATACATAGAGGTTCTAGCAGTTCCAGACCAAACCGCGGAAACATGTACTTCACAGATTCTGAATGATTTCGTAGCCAGATGGGGATGTCCTCTATCCATACTTAGGGACCAAGGTCGTAACTACGAGAGCAGATTGTTCAAGGAACTATGCCGAATGCTTGAAATTCGACAGTTGCGCACAAGCCCGAGAAATCCCCGATGTAATAGCCAGTCGGAACGCTTTAATAAAACACTGGTGCGGATGATAAAGGCATTCTTGAACAGTGAGCAGGATCAATGGGATCGTAACTTAGGTTGTCTCGCGGGCGCTTATCGACACCCAATCTTCTGACGATGGAGCGCGAAGTCAGACTACCCTCCGAGTTAGTATTTGGAAGCTCTACGATAATTGATGGTCAAGATATAACCTCCTATGGGGAATATGTGGAGACACTGAGGTCAAGGATGTGACAAGCTCATAGCATAGCCCATGACCATTTAGCTGTAGCGGCAAGGAGATACAAGGCCATGTATGACACTAAAGTATCGGTGAATACATATGAAGCTGGTGATACAGTATGGTGTCTAGCTGAGGCACGCAATGTGGGGGTAGCTCCAAAACTAGAACGGATATATGGTGGTCCTTATCTAGTCAAGCAGGCTATAGTGGTGTGAATTTCATCCTGCAGTTAGATAAGCTTGGGCATGAGAAATGAGTTCATCATAACATACTGAACCCGTATGATAGGGATAAGCCGCCCAAGTGGATAGAGCGGGCAAAGAGGAAATTAAAGAGGGATTAAACGGTAGAAGATATAATGACGACACATGCGGTGACGCCAAGCTATGCATTTTTGTTATTTGTGACATGTATCAGTCATGTCAAACATGTATGCTTTGATTAATGTAATACAAATGTATTTTACACATTTTTAATTTAAAAATTAACGGACTGGTATATATAAATATTGCTGATGGCTGATGAGAGCACAGTGTGTAAAAATGTGTGTATACATTTGCACATTTGCACCGCAAATGTTTGATTTCAAAATGTGTTGAAGCGGCAAAAGGGTATAGATGTTTGGTAAACGTATTTGCGCCATATAATCATTGTAAAGATAACAGCACACATTTGTAATATACTACTATTTATACCTATGGTTCATTAATGTGTGATACATATAGGTATATGTAACTGTCAGCACAAAGTTCCGGGCACACTTTAGCAGAAGGTTCCAGGGAAGAATACTATGATTAAAATTAGAGCATAGAGAACAGAGGATAGGAAATGGTGGTTAGAGAGTAGTGGAAAAGTATCGTACGGGTTAAGCAGAGGTTAAGAGAAAGGTTTGTCCACATGGTTGGTCGGGATCGAATCACTTTGGTGAGGGGCAATGAGCCGGTAAAGTATGAAACGACATAGAAGTACGCACATAGGACGGGTTTATAAGTCTAACACCGGAGAGTAAAGAGTTTTAGCGGTATTCAATGAATAGATACAGTAACTTCACAGTGGAAAGGGGAAACTGACATATGTACGGGAAAGAGAAGCACACCTTGCGATAGAGGTGCGTTTGCAGTTCAGGAAACATAACTGACAGCAACCGAACGCATAGGTTATCATAATTCGACGTGGGGTTTATTTGGGTTTTTTTATTCAGGATAGATATTTTGTATCATTTCAGCCAACAGAAACGTCAGCAATAATGTCCAAAGGCAGTTCATCCGCAGACCACAGGCGAAAGGCATACCAGTGCCTGAAGTGCCTGCACAAGAGCAACAAAGTGTTCATCGAAGCACGGTACCGGGTTTATGACCACTACTTGAGGGAGCATCTGAGCCTGGATGATGCACCCTTCTACTGTAAATTGTGCCTTTTCCGGTCGTTCAAGGGGGAGGATCTGGACAAGCATGTGGTGGCTTATCAAAGGCACATGCTTATACTGAGGGAAAAGGGTGTCGTGGATTCGGATGACATGCTGATAGAAAATCCGAGCCTTTACCGAATCACAGAGAGAGAGACATTGCCACTCTGTCGGGTGATGAGAGCAGGAGAAACTGGGAGAGCCGAACACCTGCCAAGAAGGATGCATTACGAAATGCCGTGGAGATGAACTTCCATCAAGGTTTGGCGGAGGCAACATTCAGTCCAGCTCGACCAGCGTCAGCCCTGAGCATCACTTCACCATTGCCTGACCAGGCATTGATGCAACCCACAGCATCAGAGACTTTGGGACCTGTGATTTATCCTCCAGGTGTCCAGGGCATGTCACCACTTCAGGATCTGGCTGCGCTGAGCCCTTCTATCCAGCAGGTTATAGACATATCACAATACATTAATCCTCTACAACAGCTGGTGAACTTATTTGGAGCATCAACTGTTCCAGCAACTGCAACGGAGATGCTGGTTCCGGCTTCTACCAATCAACCCGATAGTTCAGTGCCGTATGTGAGTCCTTGTACAGCGCAACCGGCAACAGTTGCTCACAGTGTTACAGTAGCAAGTGGCAACGCACACACAGCTCCCAGCGTAGCATCCCATCTGGACTCGGAGAGGGGTGACATCTTGAACTCCCTACCGACTAGAGAAGAGTGTCATGCCATCGGAAGGAAGACAGCGACTCCCTCAGTAGCATCTTCGTCCAGCAACTCCAGCTCGGATTCGTGTGGTGGCCAGGAGAGAGCAGAAGAGAGGCATGGATAATTGATGAAATCCATCAAGGGGCTGAACGACACGGTTCAGACAGTGCAGGACATACTCACTAAGCAGTAGCAAAGCACGGAGTACCTGGCCAGGTGCGTGCTGGAAATGCACAGTACACTGGCGAAAGCTCTACCAGTAGTAGTACCACAACCCCCATTCACTACCTCAGTACCCCCTCCCCAGGTATGTCCTCCTGTCCCAGAATCACCAAGACAAATCTCAACACAGACAACTGTAGATAGACATTATAATAGGGATAGGTCGCCCCTACGTGTACAAAGGAATAACATGCACGGTGACTACCGTAGAAGAGATAAGGAAAACGTCAGACAACCGAAGCGTAGCCCGGTGTAACGTGAGCCCCGTAAGTCCATGAGAATTGAAAGTTCGCTAGTTGCGACTTACGGGGCTCGCGCTACGGGTATAAGAAATGTAAGGTGTGAGAATTGAATCTTTCCTCCACTTTAGTGTACTTTTACTTCTCAATTATTTACTGAGATAGATGATAGTAGATAAAAGCTACTAATGAGACTCCAATTTCCAGTGTATGAGATTTAAAAACGCTCGTGTTTGTGTATAACCATGACTTACATAATACGCGGTCAATTGATGGAACAGCCTATTGGTATCGATCACGACACCTGTCAATCAAACTATAATGGATAATCCAATCTGCTATCGTTATTTCACACATCCTCAAGTAAGTTTGTCTATCCCAATACTGCAGTTTTAAGTTGATTGTAAGATTAGCCAGCTAATTTAAATGCAACTATGAAATCGATTATGGATTAATAATCTAGATTTTATCCTACAATAAAGACTGCCGTTGTCATTACCGAAAATGTATTAGTTAGGCCACAACTACTAATATTGTGTTGTCGTAATATTTGTATGAACGTCTGGAGTCTTCCTCCATGCCAGCCGGAGAATTACAATATGACCTAAGCTGTTGATGCGGCACCCCTACATGTTCTAATACAATGTGAATGTATTAATAATTCACACAATTCTACCAACAGACATAAAATTATTGGGCAAAAACAAAATCGTATCTGTATAATTATTGTTTATGGCCCTTTTGACTGTCATAAATAATTTAAAGGTAGATAAATCGAGATAGATTTTTGCATGTAGCTTCTTCCACCAATCATGTCAATTTAGTTTATACACATTTATCTTAACTAGATTGCAGAACAAGTGTTTACTACATTATATTAATCGTCCTCGAGGCCTCATTCCTGGTAGAATCCATCTCCATGAGGGAGAGAAGAGGCAATTTATGTCCCCTTGCTAAGGGACACAATCATAACAGCTATAGCTAGGCGCGAACTAGGGGCGTTTCGTACCTGAAGCGAATGCATACAGGCATACATGTAGAATGTGACTCCCATAATGTAGATTATCTGATTGAGGGTAGGTCACTTTTCCATGCCATAGAATAATGACCCCCCTATATGTAGATTATCCGAGTGAAGGCAGGTCAAATTTCCAATGCCATAGAATAATGTCCCCTATAATTATGTAAACTATATGATTGAGGGGGGGGGGGTAACTTTTCCATGCCATAGAATAATGACCCCTCTGTATGTAAACTATGAGTTAGGGGGTCACTTTACGATGCCATAGAATAATGACCTACCTGTGTGTAAACTATATGAATGAGGTGGGTCACTTTTCCATGCCATAGAATAATGACCCCCTATATTTACACTGTACGAGTGAGTGAGGGGGTCACTTTTCCATGCCATAGAATAATGACCCCCCTATGTTTAAACTGTACAAGTGAGGGGGGGGGTCACTTTTCCATGCCATAGAATAATGACCCCCCTGTGTGTAAACTATATGAGTGAGGGGGTCACTTTTCCATGCCATAGAATAATGACCCCCTGTATGTAAACTATAGGAGTGAGTGGGTCACCTTTCCATGCCATAGAATAATGACCCCCCTATGTTTACACAGTACGAGTGAGGGTGGGGGGTCACTTTTCCATGCCATAGAATAATGACCCCCTGTATGTAAATTATAGGAGTGAGTGGGTCACCTTTCCATGCCATAGAATAATGACCCCCCTTATGTTTACACAGTACGAGTGACGGTGGGTCACTTTTCCATGCCATAGAGTAATGACCCCCCTGTGTGAGTCAGAGGGTCACTTTTCCATGTCAAAGAATAATCACTAAGTGATATATATGAGTGGAAGGGTGTCACTATCCATATAGGATAATCACCCCCATATGTGTAGATTAAATGAGAGGGAGGGGCTCACTATCCATATCATAGGATAATCACCAACATATGTGTATATTATATGAGTGGGAGGGTGTCACTATCCATATCATAGGATAATCACCAACATATGTGTGGATTATATGAGTGGGAGGGGGTCACTATCCATATCACAGAATAATCACCCCCATATGTGTAGATTAAATGAGAGGGAGGGGCTCACTATCCATATCATAGGATAATCACCAACATATGTGTAGATTATATGAGTGGGAGGGGCTCACTATCCATATCATATGATACTCACCCCGCTATGTGTAGATTATATGAGTGGGAGGGTGTCACTATCCATATCACAGAATAATCACCCCATATGTGTAGAATAAATGAGCGGGAGGGGCTCACTATCCATATCACAGAATAATCACTCCATATGTGTAGATTAAATGAGCGGGAGGGGCTCACTATCCATATCACAGAATAATCACCAACATATGTGTAGATTATATGAGTGGGAGGGGGTCACTATCCATATCATAGGATAATCACCAACATATGTGTAGATTATATGAGTGGGAGGGTGTCACTATCCATATCATAGGATAATCACCCCCATATGTGTAGATTATATGAGTGGGAGGGTGTCACTATCCATATCATAGGATAATCACCAACATATGTGTAGATTATATGACTGGGAGGGGCTCACTATCCATATCATATGATAATCACCCCCCCCATGTGTAGATTATATGAGTGGGAGGGTGTCACTATCCATATCACAGAATAATCACCTACATATGTGTAGATTATATGAGTGGGAGGGTGTCACTATCCATATCATAGGATAACCACCAACATATGTGTAGATTATATGAGTGGGAGGGTGTCATTATCCATATCATATGATAATCACCCCCATATGTATAGATTATATGAGTGGGAGGGGCTCACTATCCATATCATAAGATAATCACCCCCATATGTGTAGATTATATGAGTGGGAGGGTGTCACTCTCCGTATCATATGATAATCACCTACATATGTGTAGATTATATGAGTGGGAGGGGGTCACTATCCATATTAGAGGATAATCACCCCCATATGTATAGATTATATGAGTGGGAGGGGGTCACTATCCATATTAGAGGATAATCACCCCCATATGTATAGATTATATGAGTGGGAGTGGGTCACTATCTATATCATAGAATAGTTTTGCAATGCTCAATGACGAAATCTGCAGACTAATTGGCATCGACCATCGCAGGACAAGTGCATATCACCCCCAAACAAATGGTTTAATGGAAAGGTTTAATCAAACACTTGTCCAAACATTGTAAAATATACCAATGATGAGCACACTAATTGGGACGACTTCATCCATCCCGCTTTACTGGCTGATCCATCCCGCTTTACTGGCTGATCCATCCCGCTTTACTGGCTGATCCATCCCGCTTTACTGGCTGATCCATCCCGCTTTACTGGCTGATCCATCCCGCTTTACTGGCGATCCATCCCGCTTTACTGGCTGATCCATCCCGCTTTACTGGCTGATCCATCCCGCTTTACTGGCTGATCCATCCCGCTTTACTGGCTGATCCATCCCGCTTTACTGGCTGATCCATCCCGCTTTACTGGCTGATCCATCCCGCTTTACTGGCTGATCCATCCCGCTTTACTGGCTGATCCATCCCGCTTTACTGGCTGATCCATCCCGCTTTACTGGCTGATCCATCCCGCTTTACTGGCTGATCCATCCCGCTTTACTGGCTGATCCATCCCGCTTTACTGGCTGATCCATCCCGCTTTACTGGCTGATCCATCCCGCTTTACTGGCTGATCCATCCCGCTTTACTGGCTGATCCATCCCGCTTTACTGGCTGATCGATACGGCATGGACAAGTGATCCCCCCTCACTCATATAGTTAATATACTGGGGGGTCATTATTCTATGGCATGGAAAAGTGACCCCCTTCACTAATATAGTTAATATACAGGGGGGGTCATTATTCTATGGCATGGAAAAGTGACCCCCTTCACTCATATAGTTAATATACAGGGGGTCATTATTCTACGGCATGGAAAAGTGACCCCACCTCACTCATATAGTATATTTACATGGGGGTCATTATTCTATAGCATGGAAAAGTGACCCCCTTCACTCATATAGTTAATATACAGGGGGGTCATTATTCTATGGCATGGAAAAGTGACCCCCTTCACTCATATAGTTAATATACAGGGGGTCATTATTCTACGGCATGGAAAAGTGACCCCACCTCACTCATATAGTTAATATACAGGGGGTCATTATTCTATGGCATGGAAAAGTGACCCCCTTCACTCATATAGTTAATATACAGGGGGGTCATTATTCTATGGCATGGAAAAGTGACCCCCTTTACTCATATAGTTAATATACAGGGGGGTCATTATTCTACGGCATGGAAAAGTGACCCCACCTCACTCATATAGTTAATATACAGGGGGGTCATTATTCTATGGCATGGAAAAGTGACCCCCTTCACTTATATAGTTAATATACAGGGGGTCATTATTCTATGGCATGGAAAAGTGACCCCCTTCACTCATATAGTTAATATACAGGGGGTCATTATTCTATGGCATGGAAAAGTGACCCCCTTCACTCATATAGTTAATATACAGGGGGGTCATTATTCTATGGCATGGAAAAGTGACCCCCTTTACTCATATAGTTAATATACAGGGGGGTCATTATTCTACGGCATGGAAAAGTGACCCCACCTCACTCATATAGTTAATATACAGGGGGGTCATTATTCTATGGCATGGAAAAGTGACCCCCTTCACTAATATAGTTAATATACAGGGGGGTCATTATTCTACGGCATGGAAAAGTGACCCCACCTCACTCATATAGTTAATATACAGGGGGGTCATTATTCTATGGCATGGAAAAGTGACCCCCTTCACTTATATAGTTAATATACAGGGGGGTCATTATTCTATGGCATGGAAAAGTGACCCCCTTCACTCATATAGTTAATATACAGGGGGGTCATTATTCTATGGCATGGAAAAGTGACCCCCTTCACTCATATAGTTAATATACAGGGGGTCATTATTCTACGGCATGGAAAAGTGACCCCACCTCACTCATATAGTTAATATACAGGGGGGTCATTATTCTATGGCATGGAAAAGTGACCCCCTTCACTCATATAGTTAATATACAGGGGGTCATTATTCTATGGCATGGAAAAGTGACCCCCTTCACTCATATAGTTAATATACAGGGGGGTCATTATTCTATGGCATGGAAAAGTGACCCCTTCACTCATATAGTTAATATACAGGGGGTCATTATTCTATGGCATGGAAAAGTGACCCCCCTCACTCATATAGTTAATATACAGGGGGGTCATTATTCTATGGCATGGAAAAGTGACCCCCTTCACTCATATAGTTAATATACAGGGGGTCATTATTCTACGGCATGGAAAAGTGACCCCACCTCACTCATATAGTTAATATACAGGGGGGTCATTATTCTATGGCATGGAAAAGTGACCCCCTTCACTAATATAGTTAATATACAGGGGGGTCATTATTCTATGGCATGGAAAAGTGACCCCCTTCACTAATATAGTTAATATACAGGGGGGTCATTATTCTATGGCATGGAAAAGTGACCCCCTTCACTCATATAGTTAATATACAGGGGGGTCATTATTCTATGACATGGAAAAGTGACCCCCTTCACTCATATAGTTAATATACAGGGGTCATTATTCTACGGCATGGAAAAGTGACCCCACCTCACTCATATAGTTAATATACAGCGGGGTCATTATTCTATGGCATGGAAAAGTGACCCCCCTTTACTAATTTAGTAATATACAGGGGTCATTATTAATGGCATGGAAAAGTGACCCCCTCTACTCATATAGTTAATATACAGGGGGGTCATTATTCTACGGCATGGAAAAGTGACCCCACCTCACTCATATAGTTAATATACAGGGGGGTCATTATTCTATGGCATGGAAAAGTGACCCCTTCATTATAGTTAATATACAGGGGTCATTATTCTATGGCATGGAAAAGTGACCCCCTTCACTCATATAGTTAATATACAGGGGGTCATTATTCTATGGCATGGAAAAGTGACCCCCACCTCACTCATATAGTTAATATACAGGGGGGTCATTATTCTATGGCATGGAAAAGTGACCCCCTTCACTCATATAGTTAATATACAGGGGGGTCATTATTCTACGGCATGGAAAAGTGACCCCACCTCACTCATATAGTTAATATACAGGGGTGTCATTATTCTATGGCATGGAAAAGTGACCCCCTTCACTCATATAGTTAATATACAGGGGGGTCATTATTCTATGGCATGGAAAAGTGACCCCCTTCACTAATATAGTTAATATACAGGGGGGTCATTATTCTACGGCATGGTAAAGTGACCCCACCTCACTCATATAGTTAATATACAGGGGGGTCATTATTCTATGGCATGGAAAAGTGACCCCCTTCACTTATATAGTTAATATACAGGGGGGTCATTATTCTATGGCATGGAAAAGTGACCCCCTTCACTCATATAGTTAATATACAGGGGGTCATTATTCTATGGCATGGAAAAGTGACCCCACCTCACTCATATAGTTAATATACAGGGGGTCATTATTCTGATCATGGAAAGTGACCCACCTCACTCATATAGTTAATATACAGGGGGGTCATTATTCTATGGCATGAAAAGTGACCCCATTCACTAATATAGTTAATATACAGGGTGGTCATTATTCTACGGCATGGAAAAGTGACCACCTTCACTAATATAGTTAATATACAGAGAGTCATTATTCTATGGCATGGAAAAGTGACCCACCTCACTCATATAGTTAATATACAGGGGGTCATTATTCTATGGCATGGAAAAGTGACCCACCTCACTCATATAGTTAATATACAGGGGTCATTATTC
>CM026398.1:48294795-48424923 GCA_014843695.1 Archivesica marissinica | reverse complement strand
AAAAATATTGTTTAAACTAACACTTTAATAGCAACTACAAGCATGGCTTATCGGATAATACCATCTCATGCCCTATAGTTTAACAACTTCAAGCTTAGCTCGATTGCGAAACAAGTTTGTTTTGCAACACTAGAATAATCACTCTCGAGACCACATTCCTGATGTAACCCACTGCGATGAGGAAGAGAGAAGAGGCAATGTGGAATTTAAGTGCCTTGCCTAAGGGCACACTCGTAACGGCTACAGCTGGGGCGAACGCGTGACCTTTAGGACATAGACTATTGTGCAATCCCCCAAGCACACCCATTGATAGTGTTAGCAAGACCCAGACTCTATATGTGTTCTCCAGAATATATACTGGCACTAAAAATAAAATATGCACTTTCCTTAGCTGTAAAATTTATATCCATTTAGAAAACAATATAGGCAAATTTGGTATCAAAATGTGCGAACTATTGTGTCAATTAGTGCAATGTGTGAAGGATTATTTTCTTCACTCATGGTAGTAAAATCCATAGCTATAAAATGTGTAGCGAACATGTGACGCTCAATATAAAAGTGCACAGTTTTGATGGTGTTAGTATATGTAAAATACAGTAACAAAGGTTAAAACACTGTCGTGACGGCATACCTTTGTACTTGCAGTCCATTATTATTAATATTGGACTGGTGTCAAAAGGCCATCGTATTGTATCAAATACTAAGCTTAAATGCAGGAAATTAACAATTTTAATTAGTAGGATCTTGTTATATAAATGTGTGTTGTTTTAAGTAAGATATTAGCCTCAAACGGATCCAATATGTAAAATATTGGTACTGTCTTCGGCGCTACGCCGATATTCTACATATGTGTGTGGGTGTTTTACGTTTATTTATCGTCGCTACCGGTTGCCCATATGAGCGACGCTTCCTGAAGATATTAGTCATTTTAGATTTTGGAGGATAGTACATGCTACAGACAGAGACTCATTCCAGAGTCCCCTCTGGTTCTTTTACGTGCACGATGTAAAGCACTGACACGAGACATCGGTTTAAAATTCCCATCTGAAAGACTGTTAATTTTATTAGGGTCAGACGGGGGATCGAACCTGCGATAAATATGTTGCCATTGTGCAATATTATTTATATATGTTTTATCTTATAGCCCGCCTTTGGTCTTGTTGTTATAGTTGTCTCACCGGAGATAGGTTGTATTTGCACTGTCTTGTTCTTCGTGGCCAAAATGGGACAAGTGTGAGGTTCGGCTAACTACCGGTTTACACTATATCAGAAGTCTTCATATTTAGACTGCTGGCGGTTCTAAGTTGGTACACCTGTTTCCAACCTGTTATTTTGTTTTGTCTAATTATTCAATGTTACGTGTATTGCGTAAGATTCTTGATAGCTTTAATACAGTAATTTTACATATAATATATTCTTTTGTTGCTCTACAAACTATGCCTAGAGAAGCTGTACAAGCTATGCCTGGAGAGGCTGTACAAGCTATGCCTGGAGAGGTTGTACAAGCTATGCCGCGATAGGCTGTACACATTATTTCAGATAAGGCTGTACAAGCTATGCCTGGAGAGGTTGTACAAGCTATGCTTGGAGAGGCTGTACAAGCTATGCCAGGTAAGGCTGTACAAGCTATGCCTGGATAGGCTGTACAAAATATTCCTGGAGAGGCTGTACAAGCTATGCCTGAAGAGGCTGTACAAGCTATGCCTGGAGAGGTTGTGCAAGCTATGCTTGGAGAGGTTGTACAAGTTATGCATGGAGAGGTTGTACAAGCCATGCCTGGAGAAGCTGTACAAGCCATGCATGGAGAGCCTGTACAAGCTATGCCAGATACAACAGTACAAGCCATGCATGGAGAGGATGTACAAGCTATGCCATATACAACGGTACAAGCCATGCATGGAGAGGCTGTACAAGCCATGCCTGGAGAGGCTGTACAAGCCATGCATGGAGAGGCTGTACAAGACATGCATGGAGAGGCTGTACAAGCCATGCATGGAGAGGCTGTACAAGACATGCATGGAGAGGCTGTACAAGCCATGCATGGAGAGGCTGTACAAGACATGCATGGAGAGGCTGTACAAGCCATGCATGGAGAGGCTGTACAAGCCATGCCTGGAGAGGCTGTACAAGCCATGCATGGAGAGGCTGTACAAGCCATGCATGGAGAGGCTGTACAAGCCATGCATGGAGAGGCTGTACAAGCCATGCCTGGAGAGGCTGTACAAGCCATGCCTGGAGAGGCTGTACAAGCCATGCCTGGAGATGCTGTACAAGCCATGCATGGAGAGGCTGTACAAGCCATGCATGCATGGAGAGGCTGTACAAGCTATGCCTGGAGAGGATGTACAAGCTATGCCAGGTGAGGCTGTACAAACCATGCCTGGAGAGGCTGTACAAGCTATGGCAGATAAGGCTGTACAAGCCATGCATGGAGAGGCTGTACAAGCCATGCATGGAGAGGCTGTACAAGCCATGCCTGGAGAGGCTGTACAAGCCATGCATGGAGATGCTGTACAAGCCATGCATGGAGATGCTGTACAAGCCATGCATGGAGAGGCTGTACAAGCCATGCATGCATGGAGAAGCTGTACAAGCTAAGCCTGGAGAGGCTGTACAAGCTATGCCTGGAGAGGCTGTACAAACTATGCCAGATAAAGCTGTACAAGCTATGCCTGGAGAGGCTGTACAAGCTATGCCAGATAAGGCTGTACAAACCATGCATGGAGATGCTGTACAAGCCATGCATGGAGAGGCTGTACAAGCCATGCCTGGAGATGCTGTACAAGCCATGCATGGAGAGGCTGTACAAGACATGCATGGAGAGGCTGTACAAGCTAAGCCTGGAGAGGATGTACAAGCTATGCCTGGAGAGGCTGTACAAGCTATGCCTGGAGAGGCTGTACAAGCTATGCCAGGTGAGGCTGTACAAACCATGCCTGGAGATGCTGTAAAAGCTATGGCAGATAAGGCTGTACAAACCATGCCTGGAGATGCTGTACAAGCCATGCATGGAGAGGCTGTACAAGCCATGCCTGGAGATGCTGTACAAGCCATGCATGGAGAGGCTGTACAAACCATGCCTGGAGATGCTGTACAAGCCATACATGGAGAGGCTGTACAAACCATGCCTTGAGATGCTGTACAAGCCATGCATGGAGAGGCTGTACAAGTCACGCATGGATATGCTGTACAAGCCATGCATGGAGAGGCTGTACAAGCCATGCCTGGAGAGGCTGTACAAGACATGCATGGAGAGGCTGTACAAGACATGCATGGAGAGGCTGTACAAGACATGCATGGAGAGGCTTTACAAGACATGCATGGAGAGGCTGTACAAGACATGCATGGAGAGGCTGTACAAGCCATGCATGGAGAGGCTGTAGAAGCCATATCTGGAGAAGCTGTACAAGCCATGCATGGAGAGGCTGTACACAAATGCACGGAGAGGCTGTACAAGCCATGCATGGAGAGGCTGTACAAGTCATGCCTGGAGAGGCTGTACAAGCCATGCCTTGAGATGCTGTACAAGTCATGCCTGGAGGGGCTGTACAAGCCATGCATGGAGAGGCTGTACAAGCCATGCCTGGAGTTGCTGTACAAGCCATGCATGGAGATGCTGTACAAGCCATGCATGGAGAGGCTGTACAAGCCATGCATGCATGGAGAGGCTGTACACGCTATGCCTGGAGAGGCTGTACAAGCTATGCCTGGAGAGGCTGTACAAACTATGCCAGATAAAGCTGTACAAGCTATGCCTGGAGAGGCTGTACAAGCTATGCCAGGTGAGGCTGTACAAACCATGCCTGGAGATGCTGTACAAGCTATGGCAGATAAGGCTGTACAAACCATGCATGGAGATGCTGTACAAGCCATGCATGGAGAGGCTGTACAAGCCATGCCTGGAGATGCTGTACAAACCATACCTGGAGATGCTGTACAAGCCATGCATTGAGATGCTGTACAAGCCATGCATGGAGAGGCTGTAAAAGACATGCATGGAGAGGCTGTACAAGCTATGCCTGGAGAGGATGTACAAGCTATGCCTGGAGAGGCTGTACAAGCTATGCCTGGAGAGGCTGTACAAGCTATGCCAGGTGAGGCTGTACAAACCATGCCTGGAGATGCTGTACAAGCTATGGCAGATAAGGCTGTACAAACCATGCCTGGAGATGCTGTACAAGCCATGCATGGAGAGGATGTACAAGCCATGCCTGGAGATGCTGTACAAGCCATGCATGGAGAGGCTGTACAAACCATGCCTGGAGATGCTGTACAAGTCATGCATGGAGATGCTGTACAAGCCATGCATGGATAGGCTGTACAAGCCATGCCTGGATAGGCTGTACAAGCCATGCATGGAGATGCTGTACAATCCATGCATGGAGAGGCTGTACAAGCCATGCATGGAGAGGCTGTACAAGCCATGCATGGAGAGGCTGTACAAGCCATGCATGGAGAGGCTGTACAAGCCATACCTGGAGAGGCTGTACAAGCCATGCCTGGAGAGGCTGTACAAGCCATGCATGGAGAGGCTGTACAAGCCATGCATGGAGAGGCTGTACAAGCCATGCATGGAGAGGCTGTACAAGCCATGCCTGAAGAGGCTGTACAAGGCATGCATGGAGAAGCTGTACAAGCCATGCATGGAGAGACTGCACAAGCCATGCCTGGAGAGGTTGTACAAGCTATGCCTGGAGAGGATGTACAAGCTATGCCTGGAGAGCCTGTACAAGCTA
This sequence comes from Archivesica marissinica, assembly GCA_014843695.1. Lineage (NCBI taxonomy): Eukaryota > Metazoa > Mollusca > Bivalvia > Venerida > Vesicomyidae > Archivesica > Archivesica marissinica. The sequence goes on along the minus strand of CM026398.1, from coordinate 48,420,187 downwards.
TGCATGGAGAGGCTGTACAAGCTATGCCTGGAGAGGCTGTACAAGCCATGCATGGAGAGGCTGTACAAGCTATTCATGGAGAGGCTGTACAAGCTATGCCAGATAAAGCTGTATAAGCCATGCCTGGAGAGGCTGTACAAGCCATGCCTGGAGAGGTTGTACAAGCTATGCCTGGAGAGGTTGTACAAGCCATGCCAGAAGAGGCTGTACAAGGCATGCATGGAGAAGCTGTACAAGCCATGCATGGAGAGACTGCACAAGCCATGCCTGGAGAGGTTGTACAAGCTATGCCTGGAGAGGATGTACAAGCTATGCCTGGAGAGCCTGTACAAGCTATGCATGGAGAGGCTGTACAATCTATGCCTGGAGAGGCTGTACAAGCCATGCATGGAGAGGCTGTACAAGCTATTCATGGAGAGGCTGTACAAGCTATGCCAGATAAAGCTGTATAAGCCATGCCTGGAGAGGCTGTACAAGCCATGCCTGGAGAGGTTGTACAAGCTATGCCTGGAGAGGTTGTACAAGCCATGCCTGGAGAGGTTGTACAAGCTATGCCTGGAGAGGTTGTACAAGACATGCATGGAGAGGTTGTACAAGCCATGCATGGAGAGGCTGTACAAGCTATGCATGGAGAGGCTGTACAAGCCATGCATGGAGAGGCTGTACAAGCCATGCATGGAGAGGCTGTACAAGCCATGCCTGGAGAGGCTGTACAAGCCATGCATGGAGAGGCTGTACAAGCCATGCCTGGAGAGGCTGTACAAGCCATGCCTGGAGAGGCTGTACAAGCCATGCATGGAGAGGCTGTACAAGCCATGCATGGAGAGGCTGTACAAGCATGCTGGAGAGGCTGTACAAGCGGAGAGACTGCACAAGCCATGCCTGGAGAGGTTGTACAAGCTATGCCTGGAGAGGATGTACAAGCTATGCCTGGAGAGCCTGTACAAGCTATGCATGGAGAGGCTGTACAAGCTATGCCTGGAGAGGCTGTACAAGCCATGCATGGAGAGGCTGTACAAGCTATGCATGGAGAGGCTGTACAAGCTATGCCAGATAAAGCTGTACAAGCCATGCCTGGAGAGGCTGTACAAGCCATGCCTGGAGAGGTTGTACAAGCTATGCCTGGAGAGGTTGTACAAGACATGCATGGAGAGGTTGTACAAGCCATGCCTGGAGAGGCTGTACAAGCCATGCATGGAGAGGCTGTACAAGCCATGCATGGAGAGGCTGTACAAGCCATGCCTGGAGAGGCTGTACAAGCCATGCATGGAGAGGCTGTACAAGCCATGCATGGAGAGGCTGTACAAGCCATCCTGGAGAGGCTGTACAAGCCATGCATGGAGAGGCTGTACAAGCCATGCCTGAAGAGGCTGTACAAGGCATGCATGGAGAAGCTGTACAAGCCATGCATGGAGAGACTGCACAAGCCATGCCTGGAGAGGTTGTACAAGCTATGCCTGGAGAGGATGTACAAGCTATGCCTGGAGAGGCTGTACAAGCTATGCATGGAGAGGCTGTACAAGCTATGCCTGGAGAGGCTGTACAAGCCATGCATGGAGAGGCTGTACAAGCTATGCATGGAGAGGCTGTCCAAGCTATGCCAGATAAAGCTGTACAAGCCATGCCTGGAGAGGCTGTACAAGCCATGCCTGGAGAGGTTGTACAAGCTATGCCTGGAGAGGCTGTACAAGCCATGCATGGAGAGGCTGTACAAGCCATGCATGGAGAGGCTGTACAAGCTATGCATGGAGAGGCTGTACAAGCCATGCCTGGAGAGGCTGTACAAGCCATGCCTGGAGAGGTTGTACAAGCCATGCCTGGAGAGGTTGTACACTCTATGTCTGGATATAGTGTTCATTATATGTCGGGGGGTGTACAAGACGTCTCTGCGGATATTGTACAAGACGTGTCTACGGGTATTGTACAAGACGTGTCTGCGGGTATTGTACAAGACGTGTCTGCGGGTATTGTACAAGACGTGTATGCGGATATTGTACAAGACGTGTATGCGGATAGTGTACAAGACGTGTATGCGGGTAGTGCACAAGACGTGTCTGCGGGTATTGTACAAGACGTGTATGCGGATATTGTACAAGACGTGTCTGCGGGTATTGTACAAGACGTGTCTGCGGATATTGTACAAGACGTGTATGCGGATATTGTACAAGACGTGTATGCGGATATTGTACAAGACGTGTATGCGGGTATTGTACAAGACGTGTATGCGGATATTGTACACGACGTGTATGCGGATATCGTACAAGACGTGTATGCGGATATTGTACAAGACCTGTATGCGGATATTGTACAAGACCTGTATGCGGATATTGTACAAGACGTGTATGCGGGTATTGCACAAGACGTGTCTGTGTATATTGGTCTGCTACTTGATATTCCAAATTTATCAAATGAATTACATTCACGCGGATTTAAAGTGGAATTCTATCGAATCTACATCAGATATTGAAACAAAATAATTACTTTGGAAATAAAACGATATCGCCATATGTGTTTTATAAAATATATGAATGAAACTTTCTTGCCAAATGTTCTCGAAATATGTATATTGCATGCTTTTCCCCCAAATCAGTTATATAATTACAACAATCTGAACAAACAGGAAGTTCCTATAAATGTAGGCCGGGAAACACAGTGGAGGTTCCTACGGATGTAGCAAGGGAAGCACAGCGGAAGTTCCTACGTGTGTAGGCAGGGAAACACAGCGGAAGTTCCTACGGGTGTAGGCAGGGAAAACATAGATATTTCATAAAGATGTCGACAAGGATATACACCGGAAGTTCCTAAAAATAGCACATATTGTCAGCACATCGAAATGTAACAAATTAATAAACAGCGCTATAACACAATTGTCCAGCATAGATATATTATTATTATCATTATTATCATTATTTTCAGCAGTATAGGAAGCAACAATCTTACTCTAAACCCATAAAAATCATAGCAGACCGGACGACTGACACGAATTTCACAGAATGCACCGAAACCCAGAGAAAATATACAAACCAATGACCAAAAACATACAGAAACCCAGAGAGCGTATACCAACCAATGCACAAGAACATACAGAAACCCAGAGAACATATACCAACCAATGTCCAAGAACATACAGAAACACAGAGAACATATACCAACCAATGTCCAAGAACATACAGAAACACAGAGAACATATACCAACCAATGTCCAAGAACATACAGAAACACAGAGAACATATACCAACCAATGCCCAAGAACATACAGAAACACAGAGAACATATACCAACCAATGCCCAAGAACATACAGAAACCCAGAGAACATATACCAACCAATGCCCAAGAACATACAGAAACACAGAGAACATATACCAACCAATGTCCAAGAACATACAGAAACACAGAGAACATATACCAACCAATGTCCAAGAACATACAGAAACACAGAGAACATATACCAACCAATGTCCAAGAACATACAGAAACACAGAGAACATATACCAACCAATGTCCAAGAACATACAGAAACACAGAGAACATATACCAACCAATGCCCAAGAAAATACAGCAAACCAGAGAACATATACCAACCAATGCCCAAGAACATACAGCAAACCCAGAGAACATATACCAAACAATGCCCAAGAACATACCGCAAACCCAGAGAACATATACCAACCAATGCCCAAGAACATACAGAAACCCAGAGAACATATACCAACCAATGCCCAAGAACATACAGCAATCCAGAGAACATATACCAACCAATGCCCAAGAACATACAGCAAACCCAGAGAACATATACCAAACAATGCCCAAGAACATACCGCAAACCCAGAGAACATATACCAACCAATGCCCAAGAACATACAGAAACCCAGAGAACATATACCAACCAATGCCCAAGAACATACAGCAATCCAGAGAACATATACCAACCAATGCCCAAGAACATACAGCAAACCCAGAGAACATATACCAACCAATGCCCAAGAACACATACCGCAAACCAGAGAAGCCCACTGAGAGGATACTCTGGAATGGGACTCTGTCTGTATCATTGCACTATCCTCCAACAATCTAAAATGAGTAATCTCTTCAGGAGGCGTCGCGCATATGGGCAACCGGTAACGACGATGTCGATGAATACACGTAAAACACACACACGCTACAGACGCCTTACACAGAAACCATTATGCCCACAGAAGCCATAAATAAGGGTCTTGTAAAACAAAATTTCTCTTTTGAGACCGCTGAAATGTTAATTCTTAGTTATTTTAGCAGAATCTGTGAATAACATCATATTAATGATTAATTTGATATAACATAATACAACCCTTGTCAACAGAAGAGCTAAGTACACACCATATCTATTTCGCAAAATAATGAAAGGAAACTTATACAAATGAAAATAGCTATTTTATGTTACAAATTACTACATGTATTACGCAAATAACTATTTAATCAATTTCTAATTGCAAAATGTATCTAATAATAGAAAATTATTCAATAAAATCACACCTATCTTATGGACATGTCGGCGTCTAGCATACCAATGACACGACCACGTTCTTGTAGCGTCATCAGCGCCATCTTGCCAACGTGTTTTTATGTCTTTTTTTCCAAACCGGTTTCTTAAATATACATGACCTAAATTGAAGAGATTGCCACACCTGGGAGCGATGCACGAGAAAATCGGGTGTTTCGGTATTTTCGTTACGGCTCAGCGGGTTTGAGCACATAGGTCATGTTTCCAATAGTTGAAGTAAAACTGACTCGATACTAATATATTACACTTTTAATTGAAAATAGATTGTTATTTCTTCAAATTATTCAATGTCTAAAAGTGTGTATTTAGCTCTGTTGACAAATGTACATGCGGTATAACTTAATACGTGAATAAGTCGACATACACTGTTCTTATGAAGAATTGACATTGATTTCCCTTTGGTGGCATAGCGCCGTGGATGCGCGTTCGCTTCAGGTGCGAAAGGTCCGGATTTCGAGCCCCGCTGGAGCCGTTACGAGTGTGCCCTTAGGCAAGGCATTTAAATTCCTCGTTGCCTATTCTCTCTCCATCGTGGCGATGGATTCCATCAGGAATGAGGTTTCTGATTAATATAAGTTTAGAACTTCTTCTGCAATCGAGTTAAACTATATTTGAATAAACTAAGGATACACTCGTAACGGCTACAGCTGGGCGCGAACTCCTGGCCTCTCACACATGAACGCGCTATCACGACCTCCATTATGCGCAACTGGTCGGCCAATTCTGCAATGTCACTGCTGTGGGTTGTTTTCCAATTAATGTCTAGCCAACGCCCGGACAAAACGCTTGACACAAACCATCCAATATCACATGAATTTGAAGACCTAGGTTCTATGTATCTCGTTGGCTGATGTATCTCGTTGGCTGATGTATCTCGTTGGCTGATTTTATTGACCATGATTGTTTAAATACTGATATTGATGATATTGATTATTTACCAGATGGTTACCTGAACAATGGATACTACGTGTAATAGTTGTGGGATCAAACTGCTTGATCTTTGCAAATCCTCGGGCTTTCGCATAGCTAACGGTCGTCTATTCAATGCTATGGATGGTAGTTTTACTTATGCAAACAAGCTAGACACGTCTGTAATTGAATTATTGTTATTGAAAGAAAATGATTTTCATATATTATGTAACTTTTGTGTTAATACTTTTAACTTATTTAATTTAGTGACTATGCAGGTATAGTGTTTTCATTAAAATGTAATGTTAGTGTTGAAGGTGAGCATGGTGAAAATGTGTCTCGATTTGTATGGAACTACGATTTAAAATCTGTTTTAATAGTATGACACATGATATCAATTAAAATAGTCGAGATTCTGTTAATAATGTATTGAAGAATCTTGCCAATACTATTCGCGATGTAGCGGACCCGTTATTTGTGAAATCATTTAAAAGAAATAAGCCACAATCGTCTTTTAGTGATAAACCTGTGTAGTCAGTCATGCAGAATGGTTTGATAACGAATTATGCAAGCTAAATCGTTGTATGTAAATGCCCTACATGTTTTTAATAGACTGAACTCTAGTTATAGTCGAGAACAATTTTGTCATTTCAAAAAGTTATATAAAGATTTATGTGAGAAAAAAACGAAATGCTTTCAAACGAAATAAATTGATAGAAATTGAAAAATTAAAACATGCCAAGCTTAAACAGTTTTGGAAATATTTTAAACGAAATAAGAAAAAGTCCACATCTCATAATATTAGTTTGGACGAATTTAAAACATACTATTCTGAATTAGGAAATGTTTTACATGATCAAAATACAGAAGCTGAATCTTTTTGTGACAACCACGTGTTTGATCATTTAGACTGTGCTTTTGAAGAACTTGATAAAAGTATAACTATTGAAGAAATTTTAAATGTTGTTAACAGTTTAAAAACTGGTAAAGCCACAGGTAGTGATTATATATTACTAATATATTATATAGTATAGGCATTTACTATTTACGGCTGGCAACCACATTTTTAGACGTATTTATATGCTCTAAATCGATCTAGGGGGTTTGCCCGACTGTACTTTCAACGGTTAACCCATAAACATGATAAATTCACGATCATTGATCAAATTTGCCTTATGGGAGCCATATTGATTTCTTGGCATATTTAGGGTTAAATAATTATCTCAATGGATTCCTCCTACCTGAAAACATACAAAATTATGTTTCATTTATATACTTACCGTGTTTGGCACCACAGCTATGACCCTTTTCGGTGGCGGCCATTTTGTATTTGTCACGCGTGAGGGTTAATTGTTGAAAATACAGTCGGGCAAATCCCATAGTGTGTGTGTTTTACGTTTATTTATCGTCGCTACCGGTTGCCCATATGAGCGACGCCTCCTGAAGAGATTAGTTATTTTAGATTTTGGAGAATAGTGCATGCTACAGACAGAGACCCATTCCAGAATCTCCTCTGGTTCTTTTACGTGCACGGTGTAAAGCACCGACACGAGACCTCGGTTTAACGTCCCATCTGAAAGACTGTTAATTTTATTAGGGTCGACGCTGCGATCCCTGGATTACCAGTCCCGCGTGTTACCACTACATATCCGTCTGTAAATCCTTTAGATCGAGTTATAGCATATAAATACGTCTAAAAATGTTAACATTTTCTGAAATTTGGTCTAGTCTATTAATATTTAGATTTATCATTTGGAAAACAACACTCGCAATTTTGTTATCCCCCCCCCCCCACCCATACACTGAATAGCTTCCTCGCATGAAACATATCTACACCCCTGGTGGGATACGAATCTACAGCGGTGAGATGCAGGTGAATTAAAGTCAACGACCAAACAATTACGCCGACGGAGGTCACCCTAATGATGGTAATTTATATTAGGAATGAAAACATTGGAAACTAAAGTGGCCATTGATTCACAGATGAACTATTTATTTGTTATTTCCAGCAATTATACGTACAGCATGAAACAACCTCAACTATTTGAAATATATAATATTGAAAATCATAAGTGTAAAGAAGTAATAAGACGATGTGTTATTTTACTGTTTTCATCCAGTTAAATAACATACTCTATATTACTGATAATGTTCTGGATGTGGAAGTCGTGATAGCGCAGTGAATTGGCGTTCGCTTCAGGTACGAACGGTCCGGAGTTCGAGCCCCGCTGGGGCCGTTACGATTGAGCCATTAGGCAAGGCATTTAAATTCCACGTGCCTCTTCTCTCTCTCTCTCTCTCTCTCTCTCTCCTTCATGGCGATGGATTCCATCAGGAATGAGGTCTCGAGGGTGATTAATATAAGTTGAAAGAACAAGTTTCGCAATCGAGCTAAAATAAATTTTGTATTACCTCCCTTGTCAGATAAAGTCGGATTTATTCCAAAATGTGAATATGTCCTTTTAATTAGAATCCTTTGTTTTTACTGTTGTTCCCTAACCAGATGTTGCGGTATGACAAATGTGATTTCATCAAACTTGTGTTAATTAACTGATAACATTCTTTTATCAATAAGTACCCATTGCATATAAGGTATGATGTCTGTCGAGATATAGTAATTTAATAATCATAAGAAGCGATAGTGGAATAAAATTGCTAGCATGTTGTGCAAAGGAAACAACGATAAAAACAGAAGAAACACTTAATAGGACCTATCTACTTTTATGGAGTATTCAGGGGCAGTAACTGACACATGTCGTTCATTGATCAAATATATATAGTGACCATAATAGCCACGTAAAAGAACCAGAGGAGACTCTGGAATGGGTCTCTGTCTGTATCATTGCACTATCCTCCAACACTCTAAAATGACTAACCTCTTCAGGAGGAGTCGCTGATATGGGTAACTGGTAGCAACGATAAATAAACGTAAAATACGCATATAAATGTTTTAATAGAATTGTTTATAAATCGATATCTAACGGCCTGTGGTCGTAAACAGGCAGTCGATAATACAAACTAGTGAGCGCCGTTTAAAAATACCCGTTACGTTATAATACCTCCAACTTAGCTATGGCATGCATACATATTTGGCTCTGTGGCGCAACGGTAGCGCGTCTGACTCCAGATCAGAAGGTTGCGTGTTCGAATCACGTCAGGGTCATAATTTTTAAATCAGTGGTGTATAAATTCAGTTTGTTTTATTTGATATTTTCGAATGAATGTTATATAGACATTTATTAGTAAAATAACAATAACTGTGGATGGAAAATACTTGTCGGTTTTATAATGGAAAAATGTGTGGGTGAAGTTAGCAGTGAGCAGTGTACTGCTGTACTGCTGGCAATGAGCGCATTGTACTGCTGTACTGCTAGCAGTGAGCAGTGAACAGTGAGTATTGTAATCCAGCAGTGAGTTATGTATTCTAGTAGTGAATGATATGTATATGCCAAATTTCGAGAAAAACAAATATTAAAAAATAATATTTATTTTTTCCAGTACTTGCTTTTTCTGGCAGTCAGCAGTGGGGAATATACGTGTATTCCAGCAGTGAGTGGTGTATTGTTTTTTGTGTATCTTTTTCCGTACTTGCTTATCTGGCAGTGAGCAGTGGGGAATGTACGAGTAGTGTATTCCAGCAGTAAGTTATGTATTCTAGTAGTGAATGATGTGTATATTGTGGCAAACCTCTCTTTCTTCTTATATATATTGTTCGATATAAATGCTCTAACCAGGGTCTATCCTATCGTAGACTCGCTGGAGTTGTCTAGGGTTTTTTTCTACGGTCCTTCAATAATGCTCTAACCAGGGTCTATCCTATCGTAGACTCGCTGGCGTTGTCTAGGGGGTTTCTCTATGGTCCTTCACTAATTTATAACTCAACACAGTCTATCATTTTCTTTTGTATAATATAATTTATAACAATCGCCTTTAATTTATATCTATACATGTATCATATCTTCGTGATATCTCGTATCTTATTGTTCGCCTCACTATTTCAATGTGTTCATAATAGTCCTATGACTATACTAATTTCCTTCCTTAAAGCAGCATTACATCGTAATAAAGGATGTTTTGGGTAAAATATAATACTAATGTGTGTGTGTTTACAAAATCGAAATAGTCGCTCAGAAACGATAAAATTCCAATAAATATAAACCGTCGTATACGAGAATTGTTTACAACACACGAAATGTAAACACGCACAGCGCGCATGTGAAAACAGAGGATGTAGAAAACAACGTATATATTTTGAATATGAAATACTATCTATCTATCTTCCTCTAAGGTCGAACCCCTCGCGGGAATATAGACATGTCACTAAAAGACTTAGATAACAGAGGTATGAATCAACATGTCAAGTAATTTAATTAAAAAAGACAACGTGGGTCAAATGGGGACGATGCATTCCGAATATAAACAAGTGCGGATGTGTTCTGGTTGTAAACAAATGCGTGACCGATCGACTCGGAGAGTCCTACTTTCGGTTTCGAGTTTGTTTTATCGCAAAAAAACATTGTTTACCAATTAAACATAAGTATACACAGTATAATGTTAGAATGTGTAGCAGCATTGCTACCCATACGTAAAATTTGAATTTTTCAAATATCTTTTTATTTCATACGATGTAATGCTGCTTTAATCAAACTATTCCAATAGATATATTAGCCAAAACAATTGTTTCTTACAAGGCCTAATTATCTTCCGTTCACGTATTTAATACGACTTTAATATTTAAGAGTTAATACTTCTTTAAATATTAATTTTTCTAGCTATCATAGAAACAGTTTATATCTTAAACGTTATTACATCATTTCCTTAATGCCTCCTTGGCTGGATAAAAATGCACTAATGTCTTCATCATTTCTCATTTCTAGTGTGACGTCCGTGGTCCAGTGGTAGAGCGTCGGATTTGAAACCGAACGGTTCCGGGTTCGATACTTGGTCAGGCCATGTATGTAGTGTCATTGAGCATGGCACCTCACACACATTGCTTAGTACTGGTTAACCACTTAGGTCGGCTAAGCATGCCCAGGAAAAACATGTCTAGGTCCCCGCAAGGGGTTTGACATTAATGGAACATACATACATTTCTTAAATAGCAGAATTAACATATATAACAGACATAACGGCGCCAAACATCTGTGATGTTATACAATATTATTACATGTTTCTCTGTCATCAATAAAGCGGCGATTATCTTACATAACTGACCCACCTGCACTCGGTAGTGTCAACATATATTGTTCCCGCGCAAACAGAGAACTGATCATTTAGGCGCGAAAATAATAGCAGACGATTATACATATTACATAAAAATCATAATCTTAAGCCCCAGTCCCATCTATCCAGACTCAAGACTCCCCTCTCTATCTCAGCTCTCAGCGTCCCGCTAACTCCTAGCCCGCTGTATCCAGACTCAAGACTCCCCTCTCTATCTCAGCTCTCAGCGTCCCGCTAACTCCTAGCCCGCTGTATCCAGACTCAAGACTCCCCTCTCTATCTCAGCTCTCAGCGTCCCGCTAACTCCTAGCCCGCTGTATCCAGACTCAAGACTCCCCTCTCTATCTCAGCTCTCAGCGTCCCGCTAACTCCTAGCCCGCTGTATCCAGACTCAAGACTCCCCTCTCTATCTCAGCTCTCAGCGTCCCGCTAACTCCTAGCCCGCTGTATCCAGACTCAAGACTCCCTCTCTATCTCAGCTCTCAGCGTCCCGCTAACTCCTAGCCCGCTGTATCCAGACTCTCGACTCCCCTCTCTATCTCAGCTCTCAGCGTCCCGCTAACTCCTAGCCCGCTGTATCCAGACTCTCGACTCCCCTCTCTATCTCAGCTCTCAGCGTCCCGCTAACTCCTAGCCCGCTGTATCCAGAATCAAGACTCCCCTCTCTTTCTCAGCTTTCAGCATCCCGCTAACTCCTAGCCCGCTGTATCCAGACTCAAGACTCCCGTCTCTATCTCAGCTCTCAGCGTCCCGCTAACTCCTAGCCCGCTGTATCCAGACTCAAGACTCCCCTCTCTATCTCAGCTCTCAGCGTCCCGCTAACTCCTAGCCCGCTGTATCCAGACTCTCGACTCCCCTCTCTATCTAAGCTCTCAGCGTCCCGCTAACTCCTAGCCCGCTGTATCCAGACTCTCGACTCCCCTCTCTATCTCAGCTCTCAGCGTCCCGCTAACTCCTAGCCCGCTGTATCCAGACTCAAGACTCCCCTCTCTATCTCAGCTCTCAGCGTCCCGCTAACTCCTAGCCCGCTGTATCCAGACTCTCGACTCCCCTCTCTATCTAAGCTCTCAGCGTCCCGCTAACTCCTAGCCCGCTGTATCCAGACTCTCGACTCCCCTCTCTATCTCAGCTCTCAGCGTCTCGCTAACTCCTAGCCCGCTGTATCCAGACTCAAGACTCCCCTCTCTATCTCAGCTCTCAGCGTCCCGCTAACTCCTAGCCCGCTGTATCCAGACTCAAGACTCCCCTCTCTATATGAGCTCTCAGCGTCCCGCTAACTCCTAGCCCGCTGTATCCAGACTCAAGACTCCCCTCTCTATCTCAGCTCTCAGCGTCCCGCTAACTCCTAGCCCGCTGTATCCAGACTCAAGACTCCCCTCTCTATCTCAGCTCTCAGCGTCCCGCTAACTCCTAGCCCGCTGTATCCAGACTCAAGACTCCCCTCTCTATCTCAGCTCTCAGCGTCCCGCTAACTCCTAGCCCGCTGTATCCAGACTCAAGACTCCCCTCTCTATCTCAGCTCTCAGCGTCCCGCTAACTCCTAGCCCGCTGTATCCAGACTCTCGACTCCCCTCTCTATCTCAGCTCTCAGCGTCCCGCTAACTCCTAGCCCGCTGTATCCAGACTCTCGACTCCCCTCTCTATCTCAGCTCTCAGCGTCACGCTAACTCCTAGCCCGCTGTATCCAGACTCTCGACTCCCCTCTCTATCTCAGCTCTCAGCATCCCGCTAACTCCTAACCCGCTGTATCCAGACTCAAGACTCCCCTCTCTATCTCAGCTCTCAGCGTCCTGCTAACTCCTAGCCCGCTGTATCCAGACTCAAGACTCCCCTCTCTATCTCAGCTCTCAGCGTCCCGCTAACTCCTAGCCCGCTGTATCCAGACTCAAGACTCCCCTCTCTATCTCAGCTCTCAGCGTCCCGCTAACTCCTAGCCCGCTGTATCCAGACTCAAGACTCCCCTCTCTATCTCAGCTCTCAGCGTCCCGCTAACTCATATCCCGCTGTATCCAGACTCTCGACTCCCCTCTCTATCTCAGCTCTCAGCGTCCCGCTAACTCCTAGCCCGCTGTATCCAGACTCTCGACTCCCCTCTCTATCTCAGCTCTCAGCGTCACGCTAACTCCTAGCCGCTGTATCCAGTCTCGACTCCCCTCTCTATCTAAGCTCTCAGCATCCCGCTAACTCCTACCCGCTGTATCCAGACTCAAGACTCCCCTCTCTATCTCAGCTCTCAGCGTCCTGCTAACTCCTAGCCCGCTGTATCCAGACTCAAGACTCCCCTCTCTATCTCAGCTCTCAGCGTCCCGCTAACTCCTAGCCCGCTGTATCCAGACTCTCGACTCCCCTCTCTATCTAAGCTCTCAGCGTCACGATAACTCCTAGCCCGCTGTATCCAGACTCTCGACTCCCCTCTCTATGTCAGCTCTCAGCGTCCCGCTAACTCCTAGCCCTCTGTATCCAGACTCAAGACTCCCCTCTCTATCTCAGCTCTCAGCGTCCCGCTAACTCCTAGCCCGCTGTATCCAGACTCTCGACTCCCCTCTCTATCTAAGCTCTCGTTGTCCCGCTAACTCCTAGCCCGCTGTATCCAGACTCTCGACTCCCCTCTCTATCTCAGCTCTCAGCGTCTCGCTAACTCCTAGCCCGCTGTATCCAGACTCAAGACTCCCCTCTCTATCTCAGCTCTCAGCGTCCCGCTAACTCCTAGCCCGCTGTATCCAGACTCAAGACTCCCCTCTCTATATCAGCTCTCAGCGTCCCGCTAACTCCTAGCCCGCTGTATCCAGACTCAAGACTCCCCTCTCTATCTCAGCTCTCAGCGTCCCGCTAACTCCTAGCCCGCTGTATCCAGACTCAAGACTCCCTCTCTATCTCAGCTCTCAGCGTCCCGCTAACTCCTAGCCCGCTGTATCCAGACTCAAGACTCCCCTCTCTATCTCAGCTCTCAGCGTCCCGCTAACTCCTAGCCCGCTGTATCCAGACTCAAGACTCCCCTCTCTATCTCAGCTCTCAGCGTCCCGCTAACTCCTAGCCCGCTGTATCCAGACTCAAGACTCCCCTCTCTATCTCAGCTCTCAGCGTCCCGCTAACTCCTAGCCCGCTGTATCCAGACTCTCGACTCCCCTCTCTATCTCAGCTCTCAGCGTCCCGCTAACTCCTAGCCCGCTGTATCCAGACTCTCGACTCCCCTCTCTATCTCAGCTCTCAGCGTCCCGCTAACTCCTAGCCCGCTGTATCCAGACTCAAGACTCCCCTCTCTATCTCAGCTCTCAGCGTCCCGCTAACTCCTAGCCCGCTGTATCCAGACTCAAGACTCCCCTCTCTATCTCAGCTCTCAGCGTCCCGCTAACTCCTAGCCCGCTGTATCCAGACTCAAGACTCCCCTCTCTATCTCAGCTCTCAGCGTCCCGCTAACTCCTAGCCCGCTGTATCCAGACTCAAGACTCCCTCTCTATCTCAGCTCTCAGCGTCCCGCTAACTCCTAGCCCGCTGTATCCAGACTCTCGACTCCCCTCTCTATCTCAGCTCTCAGCGTCCCGCTAACTCCTAGCCCGCTGTATCCAGACTCGACTCCCCTCTCTATCTCAGCTCTCAGCGTCCCGCTAACTCCTAGCCCGCTGTATCCAGACTCAAGACTCCCCTCTCTATCTCAGCTCTCAGCGTCCCGCTAACTCCTAGCCCGCTGTATCCAGACTCAAGACTCCCCTCTCTATCTCAGCTCTCAGCGTCCCGCTAACTCCTAGCCCGCTGTATCCAGACTCAAGACTCCCCTCTCTATCTCAGCTCTCAGCGTCCCGCTAACTCCTAGCCCGCTGTATCCAGACTCTCGACTCCCCTCTCTATCTCAGCTCTCAGCGTCCCGCTAACTCCTAGCCCGCTGTATCCAGACTCAAGACTCCCTCTCTATCTCAGCTCTCAGCGTCCCGCTAACTCCTAGCCCGCTGTATCCAGACTCAAGACTCCCCTCTCTATCTCAGCTCTCAGCGTCCCGCTAACTCCTAGCCCGCTGTATCCAGACTCAAGACTCCCCTCTCTATCTCAGCTCACAGCGTCCCGCTAACTCCTAGCCCGCTGTATCCAGACTCTCGACTCCCCTCTCTATCTCAGCTCTCAGCGTCCCGCTAACTCCTAGCTGCTGTATCCAGACTCTCGACTCCCCTCTCTATCTCAGCTCTCAGCGTCCCGCTAACTCCTAGCCCGCTGTATCCAGACTCAAGACTCCCCTCTGTATCTCAGCTCTCAGCGTCCCGCTAACTCCTAGCCCGCTGTATCCAGATTCAAGACTCCCCCCTCTATCTCAGATCTTCCCAAGTTAACAACCAATATTCCTTATTAACATTATTTTAGACTACATGCAGAGAGACAGGCCGATACCCAATCGTGCGTACACTTCTATGTATAGACATCTTACCTATTATTTAGCCTGAAGAGCATTTAAAGTCCCAATGTGTACAACTCATAATTAGCACACAACCACCCTATATTCACAACACCATTCCTGTCCGAGCTGTGTGGTTTTCGACGGTCTGGAATAGTACATGTATACAATAACTTCATGTAAAATCCAAATATATGTTTGGATCGACCACGGCAATATGGAACTCTGCGGAACTCCTCAGTGAACTCAGGACATACATCGGATCCACCGCTGTAATATTTATCTCCCAATAGAATTCCACATGCAAGAAATGCATCGGATTCACCGGTAACTCCGTGGTGACCTTCACATGTAAGAAATGCATTGTGTGTTTAAGCCCCAGTCCCATTGAGATACGGTATAGGTACGGCAGGGAACGGTTGATCACGGTTGATCGCACTAGAACGCGCTCTACCGTATGTCAAACGGATAGAAAAATGGTGTTTTCGATGGGACTGCAATGAAATTTAGCAGTTCATGGCGGTTGACACCGACAGAAATACGGTACATACCGGTACATACCGGTTAACATAAGGTAGAGTTGCGGTTGAAAACGGTAGAGATACGGTAGAGATAGGTTAATGTCCGGTTGGTATCCAGTTTAGTTACGGTACACAGCGGTAGATTTACTGTTGACAGCGGTTGCTATACGGTAGACATGCGGTACACCCCGGTAGACATGCACTAGACCGCGGTTGATCGCGGTTGACACAGCTAGATATACGGTTGATGGCGGCTGACATGCGTGGTTCAGAGCGGTAGACATACGGTATGACCGGTATACCGCGGTAGAATGGTGACCTATTATATAAGAAATCGCTTTTCTGGATCTCCATCATTCCAGATACAGAGCTCCGACAGTTCACATCGCTATAAAGTATAAGAAGAAGCCAAGATGCCGCCAAGAAAGACAGCTGCCAAGAAGAAGATGGTGGTCAAGGTCGCCAGGAAGAAGGTTCGAGAAGAAAAAGAAGTGTCGGAAGATGACGAGTCCTACCATTCTGAAGCAGAAGAACCAGTGAGGTCTCCATCCCCACCTCCTAGTTCAGAAGACGAAGCCACGTCCCGAAACCAATCGACCGAGAGGGTCTCTGAGAAGAAGGCATCCGAGAAGGCAGAGTCGTCACAGAAGAAGGCATTCGAGAAGGAAGAGTCGTCACAATCATCCCAGAAGCCGAAGCGGAAACGAAACTTTGGCATCATTCTGACGGGTGAACAAGAGGTCGAGATGGGAGAGTGGCTGCGATCGTATCCCATTTTGTACATCCGTACAATGTCCTCCTTCAAAGATGCGGTGAAGAAGAAGACGCTGTGGAACGAGAAGGCCGAGGAGTTGGACGTTGAATCGGGAGAAATGCTGGAGACATGGTACAAAAGCATCCGCACCAGAATCAGCAAGATGATGAAATACAAATCTGGTTCGGGAGTTATACACAGAACTGACAGAGACAAGTTCATACAAACTAACTTTGGGTTCCTGCAGGGCTACATTGTCCGAAAAGAAGGTCGTACAGCCGTCCAGCTGAAGATGAAGTCAGCACCAGCACCAGAGCTCTCCGGATCTGAGATGGATGTCGAGGAGGTCGTGGAAGAGTTGTGAAGGGCAGGAGCAAGAGGCCGATAGATGACGGTAGCGATGACGAGGAAATAACGGGAATGCTGCAACAACTGTCACAGCAGCAGAAGACAGCCGCTCAAATCCAGGGACGTATTGAGGGTTTACTGACACGAGATCAGCAATCGTCTGCCTCAGCCTGGGGAACGTGGATGGGGACATTGGCACAGCAAATAGACATCCGATTACACCCTACCCTCTATCGCCAGGCAACAGAGATGATGATCTCCTTCATAGAGGCCAGCTCTAAATTGCCTCCACATGTCCCCGGTCAAGCCCTGGAGATAACTCAGCAAACGACTCAACAGCTCCCTCAACAGCTCCCTCAACAGCCCCCACAAGATGGTCAACAGCTGCCTCAACAGGGTCCCCAGCTGCCTCAAGATGGTCAACAGTCTACCTTTCAACCGTTGGTGATCCAGGACGTTCGCTACCAACATAGGCAAGAAGCTCCAACTCAATGGCCGCAGTGGAACCAGAAGCGTCTCGTCCATCCAGCACGCCGAACATGTCACTGGGATCCTTCGGCAACATATCTGGTACTATCGGAAACATCTCTGGTGGGACTCTGACTGACATGCTTCTGAACAATCCGACGCTGTGAAGACAAGAAAAGAAGACAAAGGTTCTTTTAAGAACCCACATCCCTCCCCTTGTTATGTGTTTATGTTTATTTTATGATATCCAAGTTGTCATTAAAGAAAAGAAGATAAAAGAAGAAAAAAAAGAGAAAAAAAGATAAAAAAAAAGTGTATAAAAAAGGGTTCCAGTTGGAACGTCCCCTTCACCTGAAAGAAAAGAAGGGGAAAAAACAAAAGGACAAAAAACAATGTTTATTAAGTGTTCCCGTGTTCCCATTCCGTTGGAACGTCCCCTTCACCTGAAAGAAAAGACGAACATATATAAAACAAAATTACAAGAAACAATGTTCAGCAATAAGTATTCCCGTTGGAACGTCACCTTCACCTGAAAGACAAAAAAGAACATATATAACAACAAAATTACAAGCAGCAATGTTCAGCAACGTCCCATTCACCTGAAAGAAAAGAATAATGTATAATTACACAATTGAATAAACATATAATGACAATATTAACTTGTATAAAAGTTGTAAAACATTACCAGGAATTTGATATTTCATCTGCCATGGCACTGATCCAGCGTCGGAGTTGTAGTAGGCGCACAGATAATCCCGTTGCAGCTTCGCTCCTGTTGCAGTGTTGGTGGCGAAATCTGACACTCCATCTGTGAGAGGTGGATCGTTGCGCCAAGACCCTGGGATAACATTGTGATCATCATCTTCCTGGTCCTCAACTGCTGCCTCCCTCATTGAGTTCGTCCGGAGCATATTGTGTATAATCACACACGTCAGCGCGATGGTCGCAACATTTTTCGGTTTCTGCTGCATCGTAGTCAAGAGACAGCGGAAGCGATGTGCCAGAATGCCGAATGCATTCTCGACAATACGTCAGGCCCTGGAGAGTCTGTAGTTGAAGATTCTTTGGTCCCGGCTCATATTCTTCAAGGAAAAGGGCTTCATCATCCATCTCTTCAGTGCGAAGGCGTCGTCCCATATGATGAAGTATGGCATCTCCATGTCATCATGCGGAGGTGGGAAGTTGAGAGCATCTGTTTCGATAGCTTCCTTCAGCTGTCCACAGTTGAACACTTGTGCATCTCCAGCGCAACCGTTACTCCCGACATCAACCCATATGAACCTGTAGATGGCATCCACAAGAGCCATCAGGATCAAGGAATGGAAACCCTTGTAGTTGTAGTACAGTGAACCCCCTCCTGATGGACACCGCATCTTGATGTGTTTGCCGTCCAACGCTCCCAGACAGTGATGGAAATTCCATCTGTTGGAGAACACCTTGCTGACTTCCTTCCACTGCTCCGTCGTAGTAGGGCATAGTACCATCTCCTCAGCATATTCAGCGATGATGGCTTCACAGACCTGGATTATCACTTTAGATATTGTGTTGTGAGCAACTCGGAAGCGGTACATGAGTGAGTGATAGCTATCGCCAGATGCCAGGTAGCGCAAAGTTATCGCCAACTTGATACCAGCAGACAGAGGTTTTCGATAGTTATTGGCAGTTTTCGTGATACGACCCGTGATACGATCCAGTATTTCAGAGAACGTATCGTAATCCATGCGAAGGAAATTACGAAATGCCTTGGTATCTTCTCTGTTCAGCTCGTTCATGAGTTTAGTATATTGGCCCAGCCTCGGTCTTCTTAGCAGCCATTTTCGCACCCACATACGTCTTCTCTTCTTTCTTCTATTCTCTTCTGCTCTTCTTCTCTTCTGTTCTGCCTTCTCATCTGCCGTTTCCTTTGCCTTCTGTCTTTGCTTCATTCGTTTCATCTTGATTTTAGACATCAGTTGTGCGTTCTGGCTCATCACCTCGGTCATCTGGATCTGCATCAGCATCAGTTCCCGTTGCCTCGCCACCGTCATCTTCAAATCCGCCATGCTTCACGCTCAGCAGTCGAAGCAGTAATGATTAGAAATGCAAAATGCACCTTCATTTATAGTGTGCTGTGGGTCCTACCGGGGTCTACCTTTTGTACAACGGTGTCTACCGGTCAATACCGTATCTTAACCGGGACTACCGTAAATCAACCGTGTCCAACCGTATCTTTAACACGTTCAACCGTATATCTGCCTTGCTCTTACGGATCTTACCGCGCTCAACCATATCTATACCGTCATCTTAACATATCTCTACCGTATCTATCGTATCGGTACCGCGGTCTGCCGCTTACAAGCATGGTGTACCGTGTCTTTCACGCGGTGAACCGTAAGTCAGCTTCAGCCTACCGTAAGTCAACCCTGACCTTAGTTATCTCTACCGCGGTCTAACGGGGGTCAACATTATAGATATGTTAGCTCCCGGTATATCACGGTACATCATGGTTGAGTTACGGTACATGCGGCGGACATACGGCTCACCGCGGCAGACTTGGGTTAGAATGGCGGTTGAACACGGTAGACGCGGTTGACTGCGGTTGAAGGAATTTTTTAAGTCCCTCCTTAAAATTAAAAATAGTTCTCCGGTAGAATTACGGTTGATACCGTTACACCAAGGTTGAACAAGGTTCATCGCGGCTGAGATAAGTAGAGATAGGTTAGCTCACGGTTGATGCAGGTTGACCACGGTACCTTCTACCGCGGTCTACAGTTATCTACCGGTATCTCGATGGGACTGGGGCTTTAACATGGTTAACAATGTGTCATATATATAAATAAATAAATGTATTTATATAATACATTTCTATTTATATATGACAATACTTTATTCGTGCAAATAGATGTTTGTTTTTTCTATCTTTTGCACAATATGCCAAATTTCGAAAAAATATAAATAAAAATATTTATTTTTTCCAGTACTTGCTTTTTCTGGCAGTGAGCAGTGGGGAATATACGTGTATTCCAGCAGTAGGTAGTGTAATCCAGCAATGGGAAATGTAATCCAGCAGTGAGTGGTGTGAATGAAGTGTAAATGCAAATTTTCGAAAAAAAATAATACATTTTTTTTTATCGTTTTCCGTACTTGCTTTTCTGGCAGTGAGCAGTGGGGAATGTACGAGTAGTGTATTCCAGCAGTAGGTAGTGTAATCCAGCAGTGGGAAATGTAATCCAGCAGTGAGTGGTGTATTGTAGTAGTGAATGAAATGTAAATGCAAATTTTCGAAAAAAAATAATACATTTTTTTTTATCGTTTTCCGTACTTGCTTTTCTGGCAGTGAGCAGTGGGGAATGTACGAGTAGTGTATTCCAGCAGTGGGTAGTGTAATCCAGCAGTGATTGGCGTATTCTAGTAGTGAATGAAGTGTAAATGCTTTTCTGGCAGTGAGCAGTGGGGAATGTACGAGTAGTATATTCCAGCAGTGGGTAGTGTAATCCAGCAGTGATTGGCGTATTCTAGTAGTGTATGAAGTGTAAATGCAAATTTGTGAGAAGAGAAAAAAATAATAATAATTGTTTTTTATCTTGTTTACATGCTACTTTTCTATAGGAAAACCGTGACTTTCTGTGCCTGTTTGTCAACGTCAAATCGCAATATGTCTGTCTGGCCTGATTTACTCATCCGTTCCTGGGAAATTGCTGTCTTAAGAGGTGCATATATCAAGGTGCTTTCGGATTTTTACGCTATGGCATTTCAGATTGAATATTTTTATAGAAGATACATTACTAGTTTTATTGCCATCAATGGGCCTTAGTGGCCGAGTGGTTATGGTCGCTGACGTCAACTCGCTTCAAATCAGCTGTCCTATCACCGCTGTAGAGTGATGGCTAATACCACCGTATGTTCGAATCCCACTCAATTGTGAGGAAGCTATCCAGCTGACGTACATAATGTCGTTGGTTCTCGGACGGGCACCCGGTGGTTCTCGGACGGGCACCCAGTGGTTCTCGGACGGGCACCCGGTGGTTCTCGGACGGGCACCCAGTGGTTCTCGGACGGGCGCCCGGTGGTTCTCGGTCGGGCACCCGGTGGTTCTCGGACGGGCACCCGGTGGTTCTCGGACGGGCGCCCAGTGGTTCTCGGACGGGCGCCCAGTGGTTAACCGCTGGAGTCTGCATATTGTGTGTTTTACGTTTATTTATCATCGCTACAGGTTGCCCATATGAGCGACGCCTCCTGAAGAGTTAAGTAAACTGGGCTCAAATTGGCAACAGGTAGCGTAAAATAAACATAAACTAAAAATTAAATAAATTAAAGCAAACAACAAAGATAACAAAAAAAAATAAACAGTTACATAGACTAGTGTATAAATACATGTATATGCAAATTGTAGGATAGATTGTCTAAGTTGTGTTAATGTCAAATTACGGTGTTATTCATACACAAGAGACTCAGCTGATTTATCTATTACCTCCCTTGACAGATAAAGTCCGATTTATCCCTGTATATGTATATGTATAACTGTATATTTGTCATTTTAGTTGGAATCCTTTGTTTTTACTGTTATTCCCTATCCAGATGTGGCGGTTGATCAATGTGATTTTATCAAAATCATATTACTAAATTGATATCCATTGTTTTCAGTCTCCATCTTCACCCGAGAAGATGGAGGGTAATTGATAGCATACTATGCAAAGAAACAATGATAAAAACAGAGGAAACAATTTAAGAGTTCCTATCTACTTGTCTACTTGTAGTAGTATTCAGGGGCAGTAACTGACTTCTATATACTCACACTATAGCAAACACAACAACATGAATTAGTTGCAAATTGTATTATTTATAAGACAGCTGTCGCTGGAACTTTTGATAATCTGTTGCTTGTGTCCATTGTATGCTCACCGTACGTTATATAGGCTTGTACTCGTTCTTGGAGACAGCTTCCTTCTCTTTGTGTCCGGTGCGTCAGAGCTGTACTTGAAATTTGTAAAATCCTCGTCTCCATCTGCATGCTTTCTTTTTCGTTCATATTGATTTGGTGTATCGCATTCTCTTTGGTTCAACCAGGAAATTATGTCATCTTCTTTCATTCCAGTTGCTTCGTTCCGAGCAATTTCTACATTCGGAATATGGACGGGTTCTCTTACCAGTTGAGGTGTAACCAGGAATCCAAAATGGCATTGTTCATTGTGTTGCAGTTCATCTGTATATGAACTGAACTCTGATACATTACTCATGCTGGAAGAGGAACCGGCAAAACCGGAATCGGACGAATGATCTGTGAGTGAGAACTCGTCCCAGTTAACTTCCGCTTCCTCATCTACATCGAACTACATTTCTGGTGCGGCGACTGTTATTTCGTAGAGTGATTGTAGCATACGCGTACAATTGTCTCTCTCAGACTCTTCCATACCGTCTATAAGGTCCAGTAACCATACCATCATTTCGTCATGAGTGAGGGAGTCACTTGCTAATCTATCGGCTGCATCAGGGTCATATTCCCTTTCTAAATACATCGCCATCTCAGCTGCATGGAGATCTATAGAAGAGAAGATATCCACTATTGGCAAATAAATATTATAAATTGTGATACTAGTGAAGAAATATACATATGTTTATACAGATTTATCATTCAGTACAGTAGCAGCTGGACGCCGTCGGGTTCTAAGGTCACGGCTCTAACCAGTCCTAGATATTGACCCAACAAAAACTGAATCATTGACTGCATGGGTCTGGAAACGTGATTCCTAGGTGCCGAGCGAGCGACACTCTTAACATCATATGTTCAAAAAAAGAACAAAGAAACGTTATCATACACCATAACACAACCTATTTAGTGGATCTCTGCGCATGTTTTTAACATTTACACCAAACATTACCAAAGCCCAAAACGTAATGACAAAAGTAGGCATTGAGAGTGATGAATAGTTTGAATACCTCTCTCATATTATATGATGGCGCTGTCCGTCCGTTTGTTCGTTTCGTTTTTGCTCACTGCCAGAAGAAGCAAGTACATGTACTGGAAAAAATTAATATTTTTTTAAAATTATTTTTTTATATTTTTTCGAAATTTGGCATATACACATTATTCACTACTAGATTACATAACTCACTGCTGGATTACACTACTCACTGCTAGCAGTACAGCAATACACTGCTCACTGCCAGCAGTACAGCAGTACACTGGCAGTACATTGCTCACTGCTAACTTCACCCACATCTGCTGTCAATGTTTCGTGTTGCTAAGTAATATATACGCTAGGAACACGTGCCCGGTCAACGAAAAGTACAACCATTATAGTCACGACGTGTATTCCAGCAGTAGGTAGTGTAATCCAGCAGTGAGTGGTGTATTGTAGTAGTGTATGATGTGCAAATGCAAATTTTCGGGGGAAAATAATAAAAATAATAAAAATATTTTTTATCTTTTTCCGTACTTGCTTTTCTTGCAGTGAGCAGTGGGGAATATACGTGTATTCCAGCATTGGGTAGTGTAATCCAGCATTGAGTGGTGAATTGTAGTAGTGAATGATGTACAAATGCCAAATTTCGGGGAGGAAATAATAATAAAAATAATAAAGATTTTTTTTTCGAAAATTGCTTACGGGTAGGTTGGGTAACCGGAAACAGGCAAATATACTTTACTTCAGCGATGAGGGCTGTGATTTAGCGATGAGAGGCTAATTCCAGTTATGTTGTGCTGTACTGTTGGCAGTGAGCAGTGGGGAATGTACGAGTAGTGTATTCCAGCAGTGAGTGGCGTATTCTAGTAGTGTATGATGTGCAAATGGCAACTTTCCGGGAAAATAATAAACACATTTTTTATTATTTTCCATACTTACTTTTCTGGCCCTAATAAACACGCTTTACACAGTGCACGTAAAAGAACCAGTGTAGACTCTGGAATGGGTCTTTGTCTGTATCATTGCACTATCCTCCAAAACTTTAAACTGACTAATCTCTTCATGGAGGAGTCGCTGATATGGGTAACCGGTAGCGACGATAAATAAACGTAAAACACACATATAAATGTTTTAATATTGAATATTAATATCTGTTAACAAATCGATATCTAACGGCCTGTGGTCGTAAACAGGCAGTCGATAATACAAACTAGTGAGCGCCGTTTAAAAATACCCGTTACATTATAATGCCTCCAACTTAGCTATGGTATACATACACTTTTTTATATTCGGCTCTGTGGCGCAACGGTAGCGCGTCTGACTCCAGATCAGAAGGTTGCGTGTTCGAATCACGTCAGGGTCACAATTTTTAAATCAGCGGTGATTTTTTAAATTCAGTTTGTTTTATTTGATATTTTCGAATGAATGTTATATAGAAATGTATTAGTTAAATAACAATAACTGTGGATGGAAAATACTTTTCGGTTTTATAATGGAAAAATATGTGGGTGACGTTAGCAGTGAGCAGTGTACTGCTGTACTGCTGTACTGCTGGCAATGAGCACATTGTACTGCTGTACTGCTAGCAGTGAGCAGTGAGTAGTGTAATCCAGCAGTGAGTTATGTATTCTAGTAGTGAATAATGTGTATATTGTCGCAAACCTCTCTTTCTTCTTATATATATTGTCCGATATAAATGCTCTAACCAGGGTCTATCCTATCGTAGACTCGCTGGAGTTGTCTAGGGTTTTTTTCTACGGTCCTTCAATAATGCTCTAACCAGGGTCTATCCTATCGTAGACTCGCTGGCGTTGTCTAGGGTTTTTTCTACGGTCCTTCAATAATGCTCTAACCAGGGTCTATCCTATCGTAGACTCACGGGCGTAGTGTAGGGGGTTTCTCTATGGTCCTTCACTAATTTATAAATCAACACAGTCTATCATTTTCCTTTGTATAATATAATTTATAACAATCGCCTTTAATTTATATCTATACATGTATCATATCTTCGTGATATCTCGTATCTTATTGTTCGCCTCACTATTTCAATGTGTTCATAATAGTCCTATGACTATACTAATTTCCTTCCTTAATCAAACTATTCCAATAGATATATTAGCCAAAACGATTGTTTCTTACAAGGCCTAATTATCTTCCGTTCACGTATTTAATACGACTTTAATATTTAAGAGTTAATACTTCTTTAAATATTAATTTTTCTAACTATCATAGAAACAGTTTATATCTTAAAAGTGAGTTACATCATTTCCTTAATGCCTCCTTGGCTGGATAAAAATGCACTAATTTCTTCATCATTTCTCATTTCTTAAATAGCAGAATTAACATCTATAACAGACATAACGGCGCCAAACATCTGTGATGTTATACAATATTATTACATGTTTCTCTGTCATCAATAAAGCGGCGATTATCTTACATAACTGATCCACCTGCACTCGGTAGTGTCAAAATATATTGTTCTCGCGCAAACAGAGAACTGATAATTTAGGCGCGAAAATAATAGCAGACGATTATACATATTACATAAAAATCACAATCTTACATGGTTAACAATGTGTCATATATATAAATAAATAAATGTATTTATATAATACATTTCTATTTATATATGACAATAATTTATTCGTGCAAATAGATGTTTGTTTTTTCTATCTTTTGCACAATCCTCCCTACCCAATTTGAAGTTTGAAATCGGCGGCCTGTTGTGCATACTAGCTTCACGTAACGCTTCAGCTAATCTATGACACAATTCTTGTACATAGTTTTCTATAGGGATCCCCTCGGTCCGCTCATTTCTAGCCCACCGGTCATAAGTGGAATCTAGATTATCTATAGGTTCGCGCCCATACAGAAGATAGAAGGGGTAGTATCCCGTACTAGAGTGTTCTGCACTTCTGTATGCATTTCATCCCAAGGCTCTACTGTGGTTTCTCCCAGAATCCTCAGCATGGTTTTCAACGTGCCATTATATTTCTCAATAGCTCTGTTGGTTTGAGGCCTATAACTGATACTAGTTAAGTGGCATATATCGTTCTCGGCTAGGAATCGTGTAAATGAGTCCGCTAGAAATGCACTTCCTCTGTCAGTCAACAGTGTTTCGGGTTTTCCATGTCGAGATATAGTCTCAATTAGTGCCTTCTGAACAGTATCAGCTGTCGCACCAGCGAATGGGAAAGATTCAGAATATTTAGTGGCATGGTCAATAAAATTCAAGATATATTGGTTCCCGTTAATAGTTTTTTTCATGGATCCCACGAAATCAGCCGATATGAATCTGAATGGGTGGGATATAATGGGCAGAGGTTTCAATGGTGCTACAGTGGACCTATGTCCCTTACCAGCTCTCTGGCACGGCCCACAGCTATGGCAGAATCGCTTAACATCCGCTCGGATTCCTGGCCAAAAGAAGCGACGCTTAATTCGCTTAAGGGTTTTACTAGGTCCAAGGTGTCCCGTACTTAAACTATCATGTGCGAGTCCGGTTATATGAGTCCTGAATCCTCGTGGAACTACCACCTGATCATATATTTTCCAGGATCGAACCTTGGATGGGTCCTGAGGTTGTTCTCTCTTCACAAGTAAGCGGGATTCGGGCTGGATGTAATATCCTTGTTTCATGGGGTTTTCTTCATGCGCCATTTCCCATAGTAGCAATAATGACGTGTCATTTTTCTGTTCTCGCAATAATTTATCAGGGCTCAAGTC
Source organism: Archivesica marissinica (assembly GCA_014843695.1). Classification (NCBI taxonomy): domain Eukaryota; kingdom Metazoa; phylum Mollusca; class Bivalvia; order Venerida; family Vesicomyidae; genus Archivesica; species Archivesica marissinica. Next base: position 48,393,434 of record CM026398.1, on the reverse strand, counting down.
ATCAATAGATGGACTATCTTGGGGTGTCTCCGTACTGGCTTTCTCAGAGGGGGAATTGATATCAATAGTATTCCGGAAAGGTAATACATATTCCTCAGTATCGGGCGTGTTTTCTAAGTCTGGTATAGATGCGACGGTTTCATCAACGGGGATCGTTTTCTTATTGGAGCGTGTCACAACACCACACGTAATTAAATCAGTGACAGGGACGGTTTCGCAATCGTTACCTATTTTCAGATCAAACCCTGCGGCGCATCTATGTGTCAATATAGCCACGGTCAAAGTGCCTCGATATATTGGACAGTTAACGTTAATCTTTGCCACGGGATAATTACCAGGTATATAATTGACACCTCTAATGGTCTCGTGTTCACCTGTGTATTCCAACTGATTAGCCGTTTGCTCGTTAGCAGTCAACAAACTGATAGTAACACCAGTATCTCTTAAATATGTCACGTATGCAGCATTATTGTTAATTCGAGCTTGCCCTGTATATTTGACGAGTAATGGATTTACCCTTTCTTTATACTCAGATGAGTTGATTGGTTCGTTTGTTATAAAGGCGGAGCTATGATTAGCGTTTGAAATGTGCCCGTTCGCGAGATTTCTAGTACCTCGGTACCTTGGGTCGATACATGGGTGTGGGGTGTATGGCCTTGGGGCTGGAGGTCGGTGTTCCGTATCTCTGGGTTTCATACTCGGATTCGAATTAATCCGCGTTATGGGCGCCAATCTGCGCTGGAGATTATATTCATCGGCCAATGCAATACATTCCTGGAGAGTGGATGCTCTTTTATCCAGAATGAACAAATTAAGTTCATCACTTAGCTGGAAATCGAACCTATATCTCAAGAACAGCTCGACACAGTTGACTTCGTTCGGATCATTGTTCTCCGTCCATAGTGTCATTTGCTCCCTTAATTCCTTAATGAATTCGGAATAGGTCTGCTGAGGTTTCTTTATCCAAGAGAAGAATTTTTTTCTGTATACAGTGGGTGAGAGTAGATATTCATCCAAGATGGCGGCCTTCAGAGTATCATAATTATTAGCATCTTGGACAGGAAGCGTGGCATATATATTTCTGGCCTTGTCAGATAATTTGTCTATAATATGCCCCACCCAAGTTTGTTTGGAGATCTGGCTAGCTTCAACAGTCTCTCACATGTTGAGAAGAATTTATCTGGCCTCATAGTAGGGGTCCAATTAGGAACAGATATGTTGGTCTTAAGGGGTCTATTATCTGTAGGGAGGGGGTTATTTTGCTGAGATTCCTGATCCCTCTGAATTTCTCTCAGGCGAATCTCCATATTAATCTTGTCTCTATTCATCCTTTCTTCTCTGTCCATCTCTCTTTGTTTCTCTTCTCTCTCTCTCTCTTTCGTGTTCTCTCTCTTTCTCTACTCAATGCTATGATTTAGCGATGAGCGGCTTATTCCAGTTCTGTAGTGCTGTACTGCTGGCAGTGAGCAGTGAGCAGTGGGGAATGTACGAGTAGTGTATTCCATCAGTGAGTGGCTTATTCTACATTTTTTTAATTATTTTCCATACTTACTTTTCTGGCCCTAATAAACACGCTTTACACAGTGCACGTAAAAGAACCAGAGGAGACTCTGGAATGGGTCTCTGTCTGTATCATTGCACTATCCTCCAAAAATCTAAACTGACTAATCTCTTCATGGAGGAGTCGCTGATATGGGTAACCGGTAGCGACGATAAATAAACGTAAAACACGCATATAAATATTTTAATAAAATTGTTAACAAATCGATATCTAACGGCCTGTGGTCGTAAACAGGCAGTCGATAATACAAACTAGTGAGTGTCGTTTAAATATACCCGTTACATTATAATACCTCCAACATAGCTATGGTATACATAATTGTTTATATATTCGGCTATGTGGCGCAACGGTAGCGTGTCTCACTCCAGATCAGAAGGTTGTGTGTTCGAATCACGTCGGGGTCATAATTTTTAAATCAGCGGTGTATAATGTCAATTCAGTTTGTTTTATTTGATATTTTCGAATGAATGTTATATAGAAATTTATTAGTAAAATAACAATAACTGTGGATGAAAAATACTTGTCGGTTTTATAATGGAAAAATTAGAATGCATTACACAATATTCCTTTATTGCCAAGGCAGTGCTGGAAAATGGCAACCAATACTTTCTAGCCGAGGCCAGGCCCAGAGGTTATAAAACTTTTATCAGATCTCAAACTCGAGCTCAAGTGATCGGATTGGTTGATTCTGAGTGTTACTGTCAGCTGAACCAATCAGACGATTGAGTTTTGAGATTGGAGAACAGTTTTATGGGACGTTAAACCGAGGTCTCGTGTCGGTGCTTTACACCGTGCACGTAAAAGAACCAGAGGAGACTCTGGAATGGGTCTCTGTCTGTATCATTGCACTATCCTCCAAAAATCTAAAATGACTAATCTCTTCAGAAGGCGTCGCTCATATGGGCAACCGGTAGCGACGATAAATAAACGTAAAACACACAAGTATACAAGACATCCCGATCTTAAATTAGGCGTTGTGTCCATCCTAGTTTCCAATGAAGCCAACATGTATATGTTAGTTGTAACAACGGCATTAAAAATTTTAAAACATCTCATTAAATTCACTTCATAAGTAAGACCCGTGTTCTGACAAGTACATCAAATATGAGTTTAAGACGTTTAGCGGAATTAATTAGGACGTTTAGCGGTCATTTGACGTTAAGCGGTCGGTGTGTGTATAACCACGGTGAAATTAATCCACGATAGATGCCTATGTTGTTTTACACTCAACGCGCATGCCTCGCAGGAAGGCGATCGTACGATGGCGATGACACGATGGAAAGATGACGATTGTACTATGACGATATGATACGATGGAAATATGACGATTGTACGATGACGATGATACGATGCTAAGATGACGATTGTACGATGACGATGATACGATGGTAAGATGACGATTGTACGATGACGATGATACGATGGTAAGATGACGATTGTACGATGACGATGATACGATGGAAAGATGACGATTGTACGATGACGATGATATGATGGTAAGATGACGATTGTACGATGACGATGATACGATGGTAAGATGACGATTGTACGATGACGATGATACGATGGTAAGATGACGATAGTACGATGACGATGATATGATGGTAAGATGACGATTGTACGATGACGATGATACGATGATAAGATGACGAATGTACGATGACGATATGATACGATGATAAGACGACGAGTGTACGATGACGAGGTTAAGATGACGAGTGTACGATGACGATGACACGATGGAAAGATGACGATTGTACTATGACGATATGATACGATGGAAATATGACGATTGTACGATGACGATGATACGATGGTAAGATGACGATTGTACGATGACGATGATACGATGGTAAGATGACGATTGTACGATGACGATGATACGATGGTAAGATGACGATTGTACTATGACGATATGATACGATGGAAAGATGACGATTGTACGATGACGATGATATGATGGTAAGATGACGATTGTACGATGACGATGATACGATGGTAAGATGACGATTGTACGATGACGATGATACGATGGTAAGATGACGATTGTACGATGACGATGATATGATGGTAAGATGACGATTGTACGATGACGATGATACGATGATAAGATGACGAATGTACGATGACGATATGATACGATGATAAGACGACGAGTGTACGATGACGAGGTTAAGATGACGAGTGTACGATGACGATGACACGATGGTAAGATGACGATTGTACGATGATGATATGATACGATGATATGACGACGAGTGTACGATGACGATGACACGATGGAAAGATGACACTATCACCTTCCTGAATTCATAATAATATCGTGATTGCACTAACAGAACACCATACAAAGCAGCCAGGGTGAAACGTTTTATTCCACTGCTTTTAAATAGTGACATAACACACTTTATTTCACTGATAAATCTCTATTTTTCAGTTGAAAGATAATACAATGAAAGTGAAAGTTTTCATAAAAATAGTCTGGTGTTTATTACTACAACAATCCACAGACCGCTATCTACCGATATGGGCGGTCTGGAATCATGCAACCCTCGATAAATACAAGATAGGTACAGTGGAATGTCATATTAGATAGTAATAAATTAATAACACAAACAGTTTTGGCATATACCCGCCCCTGTGGCGCAATGTTCACCCGTCTGGCTCCAGATCAAAAGGTTGCATTTTCGTATCAAGTCGGGCTCATATATCTTCGCACATGGATAATGCAGTCATTCGAACCATGGATCGCAAGTTCGATCCCCCGTCTGACCCTAATAAAATTAACAGTCTTTCAGATGGGACGCTAAACCGAGGTCTTGTGTCGGTGCTGTACACCGTGCACGTACAAGAACCAGAGATGGGTCTCTGGAATGGGTCTCTATCTGTACCATTGCACTATCCTCCAAAATCTATAATGACTAATCTCTTCAGGAGGCTTCACTCATATGGGCATCCGGTAGCGACGATAAATAAACGTAAAACACAATACATATAACATTTGCATTGTGTATTACTTTAGATATGTAATATATTATTTTATTTTGTAAATTACCAAGATCATATACGCTTGCATCCACGCAAACGAGAGTGATTAATATAAGTTGTTAAAACATGCATCGCAATCGTTGTAAAATAAATAAAGTTTAAACTAATACATATAACTTACCTATGCATGAGGTATTATATAACAACACTGAACTTTTCAATATTGTTCGCAGACAGGACCTTGTCACATTGGACCAGAGGCAGAAGACGCCTTACTCCTGATGTCACAAGAAACACCTCGTACGTAGGATGCATAACAACCGTACAAAACACAATCCGCCCACGTGCCGCGGCGGAGGCTACTCTAAGTATAGAATAGTGTACATATTGGAACCGATTGAGGCTTGTATCTTACATAAAACACACACTTATGTAACAAGATCTTGCTATTAAAATTGTTAATTTCGTACATTTACGCGTAGGATTTAATATAATACTCTGCCATTTAGAAGGCAGTCAAATATTAATAATAATGGATGCAGAATGTTTATACAAAGGTATGACGTCACGACACGGTTTAAAACAAAACTACACAGCTAAATACCGCTGGACTGGTAATCCAGGGATCACAGGTTCGATCTCCCTTCTGGCACTAATACAATTAACAGTCTTTCAGATGGGACTTTAAACCCAGATCTCGTGTCGGTGCTGTACACTGTACACGTAAAAGAACCAGAGGAGACTCTGGAATGGGTATCTGTCTGTAACATTGCACTATCCTCCAAATATCTAAAATGACTAATCTCTTAGGAGGCGTCGCTCATATGGACAACCAATAGCGACGATAAATAAACGTAAGACACAAAAAGACCGTTCTCCTTGTATAAAAACAGCAAGAAATACCGTTCTCCTTGTATAAAAACAGCAAGAAATACCGTTCTCCTTGTATAAAAACAGCAATAAATACCGTTCTCATTGCATAAAAACAGCAAGGAATACCGTTCTCCTTGTATAAAAACAGCAAGAAATACCGTTCTCCTTGCATAAAAACAGCAATAAATACCGTTCTCCTTGTATAAAAACAGCAATAAATACCGTTCTCATTGCATAAAAACAGCAAGAAATACCGTTCTCCTTGCATAAAAACAGCAATAAATACCGTTCTCCTTGTATAAAAACAGCAACAAATACCGTTCTCCTTGTATAAAAACAGCAAGGAATACCGTTCTCCTTGTATAAAAACAGCAAGAAATACCGTTCTCCTTGTATAAAAACAGCAAGGAATACCGTTCTCCTTGTATAAAAACAGCAATAAATACCGTTCTCATTGCATAAAAACAGCAAGGAATACCGTTCTCCTTGTATAAAAACAGCAAGGAATACCGTTCTCCTTGTATAAAAACAGCAATAAATACCGTTCTCATTGCATAAAAACAGCAAGGAATACCGTTCTCCTTGTATAAAAACAGCAATAAATACCGTTCTCATTGCATAAAAACAGCAAGAAATACCGTTCTCCTTGTATAAAAACAGCAAGAAATACCGTTCTCCTTGCATAAAAACAGCAATAAATACCGTTCTCCTTATATAAAAACAGCAATAAATACCGTTCTCCTTGAATAAAAACAGCAATAAATACCGTTCTCATTGCATAAAAACAGCAATAAATACCGTTCTCCTTGTATAAAAACAGCAAGAAATACCGTTCTCCTTGTATAAAAACAGCAAGAAATACCGTTCTCCTTGTATAAAAACAGCAAGAAATACCGTTCTCCTTGTATAAAAACAGCAATAAATACCGTTCTCCTTGAATAAAAACAGCAAGAAATACCGTTCTCCTTGCATAAAAACAGCAATAAATATCGTTCTCCTTGTATAAAAACAGCAATAAATACCGTTCTCCTTGTATAAAAACAGCAAGGAATACCGTTCTCCTTGTATAAAAACAGCAATAAATACCGTTCTCCTTGCATAAAAACAGCAAGGAATACCGTTATCATTGCATAAAAACAGCAAGGAATACCGTTATCATTGCATACAAACAGCAAGGAATACCGTTATCATTGCATAAAAACAGCAAGGAATACCGTTCTCCTTGTATAAAAACAGCAAGAGAGAGAGAGAGAGAGAGAGACAGAGAGAGAGAGAGAGATAGAGAGAGAGGGAGGAGGGGGTACACTTGTCCTGATAAATATCTTTACTAATCTCCTGACTGGCGTTTCTGATCATTACGTACATCATCAGAAGTTGTCAGCCTGGCTGATCTACTTGATTTCATGCAAGGTTTTTTCCCCTATTATCATTCAATTAAGAAATCCACAGGGGGTGTTTCGCCAGAAAAGTTGATCAGATTGCAGATACTGTATTAAAATGATATAACAGACGATATAGACTGCGAAAGATAGCCGGAAAGTAGCAAAAACGCATCAATCACTCGTTGACTCTCTATGCCACTCGGAATGAACACCCATGCCATAATGGAAGCTTTGTTAGGTATACATCAACTGTAAAATGTGTCTTTCACCCTGACGCAAACGGCTTCCCTCTTCGAATAATAGAGAGGTAGATGTTGACGACGATGATGATGATGATGATGATGAAGACGATGACGATGATGATTGTGATGTTGATGTTGATTGTGATGATGATAATGATGATGATGATGATGATGCTGATGCTGCTGCTACTGCTGCTGCTGCTGCTGCTGCAGCTGTAGTGTTGGACTGCGAATCCATGTATCGCATGCTCGATCCCGCATCTGACCCTCATATTAATAGTCTTTCAGATGGCACTATAAACCGATGAATCATGTATCGGTGTTATACACCGGGTATGTAAAACAACCAAGGGATGCTTCTGAAATTGGAGCTGCTTCTGTAGCTTGCACTATCCCCAAAAACAATATAATAACTACTATTCGTCAGGAAGCGTCGCACCGAATAAAAACAACACAAACATTAAATTATTAAAGATTCATCGTACATGAATATTATTAGAAGGAAATTAAGAACTGTATGGTTTTAAGAGTTCAGACTAATTAATACAGACATATCTAAAATAAATGAATGTATTAACACTGAAAACAAAATCCCTTCCAGTTTTTGTGATAGGAAAAGAGAATCTTTGTTAATCAGCGAGTGTTATGGCTTCATTTTCATTAGGATACTAAAACATAAGGAAGTTACAACGTTTATTTAAAAACAAAACAATTTAATGTATAAAGGAACAAACAGATGTGTGTATATGTAGTTAAATAGTGTGCCTAATTTTAAGATTTCAAAAATGTGCTGTCTCTATTTTCAAATCGCGACAATCGTAAAATCGAGTACAATACATGTATATACACAATTATTTTAGCTCGATTACAATAAAACTTCTAACAGCTTTAGTTTAATCGCTATCGATACCTCACTCCTGATGGAATCCATTGTCGTGATGGAGAGAGGTTGCGATGTGGAATTTAAGTGCCTTGTCTGAGGAGGGCACTATCGTAACGACTACAGCTAGGCGCGAACTCCAGGCCCCGAAATCCTGAAGCGAACGCTCTACATGTACGCAATCACGACTTTCAGCAGTTATTTTTCCTATTCATAGTATGGATATATTTAAGGATAGGAAACATTCCGTATCCGCCTTACCATAGATACGTTAGGAAACATTCCGTATCCTACTTACCATAGATACGTTAGGAAACAGTCCGTATCCTCCTTACCATAGATACGTTAGGAAACAGTCCGTATCCGCCTTACCATAGATACGTTAGGAAACATACCGTATCCACCTTACCATAGATACCTTAGGAAACATTCCGTATCCACGTTACCATAGATACGTTAGGAAACAGTCCCAATCCACCTTAACATAGATACGTTAGGAAACATTCCGTATCCTCCTTACCATAGATACGTTAGGACACATTCCGTATCCTCCTTACCATATATACGTTAGGAAACATTCCGTATCCTCCTTACCATAGATACGTTAGGAAACATTCCGTATCACGGAATGATTCCTAACGTATCTATGGAAAGTAGGATACGGAATGTTTCCTAACGTATCTATTGTAAGGCGGATAGGGAATGTTTCCTAACGTATCTATGGTAAGGCGGAAACGGAATGTTTCCTAACGTATCTATGGTAAGGTACATACGGAATGTTTCCTAACGTATCTATGGTAAGGAGGGTACGGAATGTTTCCTAACGTATCTATGGTAAGGGGGAAACGGAATGTTTCCTAACGTATCTATGGTAAGGCGGATACGGAATGTTTCCTAACGTATCTATGGTAAGGCGAATACGGAATGTTTCCTAACGTATCTATGGTAAGGTACATACGGAATGTTTCCTAACGTATCTATGGTAAGGAGGATACGGAATGTTTCCTAACGTATCTATGGTAAGGTGGATAGGGACTGTTTCCTAACGTATTTTTGGTAAGGTGGATATGGAATGTTTCCTAACGTATCTATGGTAAGGCCGAAACGGAATGTTTCCTAACGTATCTATGGTAAGGTACATACGGAATGTTTCCTAACGTATCTATGGTACGGTACATACGGAATGTTTCCTAACGTATATATGGTAAGGGGGATACGGAATGTTTCCTAACGTATCTATGGTAAGGAGGATACGGAATGTTTCCTAACGTATCTATGGTAAGGTGGATACGGAATGTTTCCTAACGTATCTATGGTAAGGTGGATACGGAATGTTTCCTAACGTATCTATGATAAGGAGGATACGGAATGTTTCCTAGCGTATCTATGGTAAGGGGGATACGGAATGGTTCCTATAACGTATGTATGGTACGGTGGATACGGAATGTTTCCTGACGTATCTATGGTAAGGTACATACGGAATGTTTCCTAATGTATCTATGGTAAGGTGGATACGGAATGTTTCTTAACGTATCTATGGTAAGGAGGACACGGAATGATTCCTAACGTATCTATGGAAAGTAGGATACGGAATGTTTCCTAACGTATCTATTGTAAGGCGGATAGGGAATGTTTCCTAACGTATCTATGGTAAGGCGGAAACGGAATGTTTCCTAACGTATCTATGGTAAGGGTGATACGGAATGTTTCCTAACGTATCTATGGTAAGGCGGATACGGAATGTTTCCTAACGTATCTATAGTAAGGGGGATACGGAATGTTTCCTAACGTATCTATGGTAAGGTGGATACGGACTGTTTCCTAACGTATCTATGGAAAGGCGGATACGGAATGTTTCCTAGCGTATCTATGGTAAGGTACATACGGAATGTTTCCTAACGTATATATGGTAAGGGGGATACGGAATGTTTCCTAACGTATCTATGGTAAGGTACATACGGAATGTTTCCTAACGTATATATGGTAAGGGGGATACGGAATGTTTCCTAACGTATCTATGGTAAGGTGGATAGGGAATGTTTCCTAACGTATCTATGGTAAGGTGGATAGGGAATGTTTCCTTACGATAGATACGTTAGTAAACATTCCGTATCCTCCTTACCATAGATACGTTAGGAAACATTCCGTATCCACCTTACCATAGATACGTTAGGAAACATTCCGTATCCTCCTTACCATAGATACGTTAGGAAACATTCCCTATCCACCTTACCATAGCTACGTTAGGAAACATTCCGTATCCTCCTTACCATAGATACGTTAGGAAACTTTCCGTCTCCTCCGTACCATATATACGTTAGGAAACATTCCGTATCCTCCTTACCATATATACGTTAGGAAACATTTTGTATCCGCCTTACCATAGATACGTTAGGAAACATTCCGTATCCTCCTTACCATAGATACGTTAGGAAACATTCCGTATCCACCTTACCATAGATACGTTAGGAAACATTCCGTATCCACCTTACCATAGATACGTTAGGAAACATTCCGTATTCACCTTACCATAGATACGTTAGGAAACATTCCGTATCCACCTTACCATAGATACGTTAGGAAACATTCCGTATCCTCCTTACCATAGATACGTTAGGAAACATTCCGTATCCTCCATACCATAGATACATTAGGAAACATTCCGCATCCACCTTACCATAGATACGTTAGGAAACATTCCGTATCCACCGTACCATAGATACGTTAGGAAACATTCCCTATCCAACTTACCATAGATACGTTAGGAAACATTCCGTATCCACCGTACCATAGATACGTTAGGAAACATTCCGTATCCTTCTTACAATAGATTCGTTAGGAAACATTCCTATCCTCCTTACCATAGATACGTTAGGAAACATTCCGTATCCCCCTTACCATATATACGTTAGGAAACATTCCGTATGTACCGTACCATAGATACGTTAGGAAACATTCCGTATGTACCTTACCATAGATACGTTAGGAAACATTCCGTTTCGGCCTTACCATAGATACGTTAGGAAACATTCCATATCCACCTTACCAAAAATACGTTAGGAAACAGTCCCTATCCACCTTACCATAGATACGTTAGGAAACATTCCGTATCCTCCTTACCATAGATACGTTAGGAAACATTCCGTATGTACCTTACCATAGATACGTTAGGAAACATTCCGTATTCGCCTTACCATAGATACGTTAGGAAACATTCCGTATCCCCCTTACCATAGATACGTTAGGAAACATTCCGTATCCGCCTTACCATAGATACGTTAGGAAACATTCCGTTTCCCCCTTACCATAGATACGTTAGGAAACATTCCGTACCCTCCTTACCATAGATACGTTAGGAAACATTCCGTATGTACCTTACCATAGATACGTTAGGAAACATTCCGTTTCCGCCTTACCATAGATACGTTAGGAAACATTCCCTATCCGCCTTACAATAGATACGTTAGGAAACATTCCGTATCCTACTTTCCATAGATACGTTAGGAATCATTCCGTGTCCTCCTTACCATAGATACGTTAAGAAACATTCCGTATCCACCTTACCATAGATACATTAGGAAACATTCCGTATGTACCTTACCATAGATACGTTAGGAAACATTACCTATCCACCTTACCATAGATACGTTAGGAAACATTCCGTATCCACCGTACCATAGATACGTTAGGAAACATTCCGTATCCTCCTTACCATAGATACGTTAGGAAACATTCCGTATCCCCCTTACCATAGATACGTTAGGAAACATTCCGTATCCCCCTTACCATAGATACGTTAGGAAACATTCCGTATCCCCCTTACCATAGATACGTTAGGAAACATTCCGTATGTACCTTACCATAGATACGTTAGGAAACATTCCGTATCCTCCTTACCATAGATACGTTAGGAAACATTCCCTATCCACCTTACCATAGATACGTTCGGAAACATTCCGTATCCTCCTTACCATAGATACGTTAGGAAACATTCCCTATCCGCCTTACAATAGATACGTTAGGAAACATTCCGTATCCTACTTTCCATAGATACGTTAGGAATCATTCCGTGTCCTCCTTACCATAGATACGTTAAGAAACATTCCGTATCCACCTTACCATAGATACATTAGGAAACATTCCGTATGTACCTTACCATAGATACGTTAGGAAACATTCCGTATCCACCGTACCATAGATACGTTAGGATACATTCCGTATCCACCTTACCATAGATACGTTAGGAAACACTCCCTGTCCTCCTTACCATAGATACGTTAAGAAACAATCCGTATCCACCGTACCATAGATACGTTATAGGAACCATTCCGTATCCCCCTTACCATAGATACGCTAGGAAACATTCCGTATCCTCCTAACCATAGATACGTTAGGAAACATTCCGTATCCACCTTACCATAGTTACGTTAGGAAACATTCCCTATCCACCTTACCACAGATACGTTAGGAAACATTCCGTATCCACCGTACCATAGATACGTTAGGAAACATTCCGTATTCTACTTACCATAGATACGTTAGGAAACATTCCGTATCCACCTTACCATAAATACGTTAGGAAACATTCCGTATCCACCTTACCATAGATACGTTAGGAAACATTCCATATCCACCTCACCATAGATACGTTAGGAAACATTCCATATCCACCTTACCATAGATACGTTAGGAAACATTCCATATCCACCTTACCATAGATACGTTTGGAAACATTCCGTATCCTCCTTACCATAGATACGTTAGGAAACATTCCGTATCCTCCTTACCATAGATACGTTAGGAAACATTCCGTATCCACCTTACCATATATACGCTAGGGAACATTCCGTATCCGCCTTACCATAGATACGTTAGGAAACATTCCCTATCCACCTTACTATAGATACGTTAGGAAACATTCCGTATCCCCCTTACCATAGATACGTTAGGAAACATTCCGCATGAACCTTACCATAGATACTTTAGGAAACATTCCGTATCCTCCTTACCATATATATGTTAGGAATCATTCCGTATCCCCCTTACCATAGATACGCTAGGAACCATTCCGTATCCCCCTTACCATAGATACGTTAGGAAACATTCCGTATCCACCTTACCATAGATACGTTAGGAAACATTCCATATCCACCGTATAGATACGTTAGGAAACATTCCGGATCCTACATACCATAGATACGTTAGGAAACATTCCGTATCCACCTTACCATAAATACGATAGGAAACATTCCGTATCCACCTTACCATAGATACGTTAGGAAACATTCCATATCCACCTCACCATAGATACGTTTGGAAACATTCCGTATCCACCTTACCATAGATACGTTAGGAAACATTCCGTATCCTCCTTACCATAGATACATTAGGAAACATTCCGTATCCTCCATACCATAGATACATTAGGAAACATTCCGTATCCACCGTACCGTAGATATGTTAGGAAACATTCCGTATCCACCTTACCATAGATACGTTAGGAAACATTCCGTATCCACCTTACCATAGATACGTTAGGAAACATTCCGTATCCACCTTACCATAGATACGTTAGGAAACATTCCGTATCCACCGTACCATAGATACGTTAGGAAACATTCCCTATCCACCTTACCATAGATACGTTAGGAAACATTCCGTATCCACCCTACCATAGATACGTTAGTAAACATTCCGTATCCTCCTTACAATAGATACGTTAGGAAACATTCCGTATCCACCTTACCATATATACGTTTGGAAACATTCCGTATCCACCTTACAATAGATACGTTAGGAAACATTCCGTATCCATCATACCATAGATACGTTAGGAAACATTCCGTATCCTCCTTACAATAGATACGTTAGGAAACATTCCGTATCCTCCTTACCATAGATACGTTAGGAAACATTCCGTATCCTCCTTACAATAGATACGTTAGGAAACATTCCGTATCCTCCTTACAATAGATACGTTAGGAAACATTCCGTATCCAACTTACCATAGATATGTTGGGAAACATTCCGTATCCACCTTACCATATATACGTTAGGAAACATTCCGTATCCACCGTACCATAGATACGTTAGGAAACATTCCGTATCCACCTTACCATAGATACGTTAGGAAACATTCCGTATCCACCTAACCATAGATACTTTAGGAAACATTCCGTATCCACCATACCATAGATACGTTAGGAAACATTCCGTATCCTCCTTACCATAGATACGTTAGGAAACATTCCGTATCCACCTTACCATAGGTACGTTAGGAAACATTCCGTGTCTGCCTTACCATATATATGTTAGGAAACATTCCGTATCCACCTTACCATAGATACGTTAGGAAACATTCCATATCCACCTTACCATAGATACGTTAGGAAACATTCCGTATCCTCCTTACCATAGATACGTTAAGAAACATTCTGTATCCTCCTTACCATAGATACGTTAGGAAAGATTCCGTATCCACCTTACCATAGATACGTTAGGAAACATTCCGTATCCACCTTACCATATATACGTTAGGAAACATTCCGTATCCACCTTACCATAGATACGTTAGGAAACATTCCCTAATTTACCCAATATTTAAGCGCGTAGACGTCCAAATGTGCCGATATATTTTTTCTAAAAGGATATCTAATTTATCTCTACGGCAAGTGTGCAGTTTATTTTTGGTGTCAGTATAGATATATATAATAAGATGTAATAACACTGGCATATAATGCCTCCCCCAGAGGATTGTACTATTTATACTAGAGGACATAGAAAACGCACACTTCGGATAAGTGTGTTTTATATGAAAAACAATAACTATATAAATACAGTTTTAAACATTTTGGAATATTTTTAGTTGTTCAGTTTGTGTTTTGTGATAAAGATGTGATCTTTGATGGAATCCGTCGTATTTCGTTTTCACGTAATAATAATCATATAATGTAGGTGTGCGTTTTCTATGCCATCTAGTATATAATGTAGGTGATACTAGTTTTGTATAGATATATCTAAGAGATACTCGATAATCAATTGCAGAAACCGCTGCTGAGCTCATTACAAAATTCTATAATACAAATAGTATTCATCTGATACATAAATGCATAGACTACAAAACTAATCAACCAAAATATTTGGGAAAGCATTTGAGTGTGTGTTTTACGTTTATTTATCGTCGCTACCGGTTGCCCATATGAGCGACACCTACTGAAGAGATTAGTCATTTTAGATTTTGGAGGATAGTGCATGATACAGAGAGAGAGGCCCATTCCATAGTCTCCTCTGGTACTTTTACGTGCACGGTGTAAAGGACCGACACGAGACCTCGGTTTAACGTCCCATCTGAAAGACTGTGTATTGTATTATGGTCAGACGGGGGATCAAACCTGCGATCTCTGGATTACCAGTCCAGTGGTACAGATGCGTCTGTATAAAGAAAGCATTTGAGCATGTCTAGTCTAACTATATAGTAGGTCAGTAAGTACATGTATATTAAGACCGCCTCCGTGGCCGAGTGGTTAATGCCGCTGACCTATCGTCATCATCGATGGTCACTGGTTCGAGTCACGCTCAGACTGTGTATCTTTATATAAAACAGTTGGCAGTTTCGTACGGAGGTTGGTGCACCAAGTACTGGTTAACCGCTGGAGCCTGCCCATGAAATGTGCTGTTAGGTAAACTGCCCGTCGCTCAAATGGGCAACCGATAGGGACGTTAAATAAACTTATCTAAAATAATGTGTTTAATATAGTGACAGGTTTCTACACAATTAATAAAAAAGCGTAGGGTACTAACACCAAAATAACACCCGGTCAAATAGACAGATATGTCAACTTAGCAGTATAGTAAATATTGCTCATTAGTAATATAATACAATACAATATACGAATCACAGAACGTGGTTGCTTAGCAATGCATAATGTGACTACGTAATAGAGGGCAAATGTATAATAAACCCGTGGGAATCTTAATACAGATTGGCTGCTTAATAGAGGTGACCCAGGTTTGGCAGTACACATTTAGTTTACAGTCAAACCTATGTTAATGGTTACCTCTATTAAGCTACCAACCTGTATTAAGCAGCCAGTTTCCAGATTCCCAATCAGTTGTTTTATTATATATGTGAGCTCTATTAAGCAGCCATTTGTGCTAAGCAGCACTTTCCCTGACACCATTGGCTGGCTGCTTAAGACAGGTTTGACTGTATACACATTTATTTTAGCTCGATTGCGAAACAAGTTCTTACAACTTATATTGATCACTATGGTGACCCCATTCCTGATGGAATCTATCGTCACGAGGGAGAGAGAAGAGCCAACGTGGAATTTAAATGCCTTGGCTAAGGACACAATCGTAACGGCTCCAGCTGTGCTCCAACTCCGGACAGTTCGCACCTGAAGCAAACGCGCTACCACTGGCTATCCCGACTCCCATCAATGAATGGAGTAAAGGTAAGGTCGCTATTCCTGCACACATTGCACCAAATCACCAACTTTGCCTATATATGTTTTCTATAGAGGATATAAATTTTACCTCTAAAGCAAGTGCACAGTTTCTTTTTAGTGTCAGTATATTTAACGTATCTATGCCAAAAATAATGCGTGCGGAAATGCAGAACATGCGCAAACAAGTATCAGTACATGCACGTGCACATGCATGTCGAATGAAACAAACACTACTATAGTTGATACTTATTATAGTTGACGTCGGTGGCTTTCCGGCTTTGACATTTATACATTGTTGCTTAGAATGTGAAAATACAGGTGCTGACACTATGTGGAATTTTCTCAACATGCACATTATGTGCTATCAACGTCATGTAATCATGTGATGATTGTCGACGATAAGCACAGGTGCATACTACGTGCATTAAACGTGTGTGCAATTCATAGGCGAGTAGATCTGGTGTATACTATTGACATGCCCGATTATGCCCGACATCATTTTGAGCTCCTTACTGAATTGTAATGAGTAGATAATCAGAGACATTTCTAATTTTCTATTACCTCCCTTGGTAGATAAAGTCCGATTTATTCCAAAATGTGAATAGGTCCTTTTAGTTGGATTCCTATGTTTTTACTGTTGTTCCCTAACCAGATGTTGCGGTATGATAAATGTGATTATATCAAAATCGTGTTAATTAACTGATTACATTCTTTTACAAATACCTACTGCATATACTGTATGCGACATCCTGCCTGCCTGCCTGCCTGCCTGCCTGCCTGCCTGCCTGCCTGCCTGCCTGCCTGCCTGCCTGCCTGCATGCATGCCTGCCTGCCTGCCCGCCCGCCCGCCCGCCCGCCCGCCTGCCTGCCTGCCTGCCTGCTTATCAGCTTGCTTATCTGCCTGCCTATCTGCCTGCCTATCTGCCTGCCTGCCTGCCTGCCAAGATCTATATCATAATTTATATTGCTCGCCATGTAAATGATTTGGCATCGCTTTGCATACTGCTAGAGATGACACAACTGGCACTACACCAGTCCGATAGGCCTGCCTGCCTGCCTGCCTGCCTGCCTGCCTGCCTGCCTGCCTGCCTGCCTGCCTGCCTGCCTGCCTGCCTGCCTGCCTGCCTGCCTGCCTGCCTGCCTGCCTGCCTGCCTGCCTGCCTGCCTGCCTGCTGCCTGCCTGCCTGCCTTGCCTGCCTGCCTGCCTGCCTGCCTGCCTTGCCTGCCTGCCTGCCTTGCTGCTGCCTGCCTGCCTGCCTGCCTGCCTGCCTGCCTGCCTGCCTGCCTGCCTGCCTGCCTGCCTGCCTGCCTGCCTGCCTGCCTGCCTGCCCTGCCTGCCTGCCTGCCTGCCTGCCTGCCTGCCTGCCTGCCTGCCTGCCTGCCTGCCTTGCCTGCCTGCCTGCCTGCCTGCCTGCCTGCCTGCCTGCCTGCCTGCCTGCCTGCCTGCCTGCCTGCCTGCCTGCCTGCCTGCCTGCCTGCCTGCCTGCCTGCCTGCCTGCCTGCCTGCCTATCAGCTTGCTTATCTGCCTGCCTATCTGCCTGCCTATCTGCCTGCCTATCTGCCTGCCTACCTGCCAAGATCTATATCATAATTTATATTGCTCGCCATGTAAATGACGTGGCATCGCTTTGCATACTGCTAGAGATGACACAACTGGCACTACACCCAGTCCGATAGGCTTGCAGTAGTACAGGCCTCGGGCTCACACTGTGCTACTAAGTCTCCATGTACGGTGGTGTTCAATATATTTGAGTTCACCTTGCCTCTTCTCTATCCGTCATGGCGATTGATACTTCTCGAGTGCGATTAGCCTGAAGACGAAATAATGAGAGACATTACTGGTTTTTCTATTACCTCCCTTAATGGATACAGTCAGATTGATCCCAAAATGTGTATTGGTCCTTTTAGTTGGAATCCTTTGTTTTTACTGTTGTCGTCTAAACAGATGTTGCGTTAGGATAAATGTAATTTTATCAAAATCGTGTTAATTAATTGAACCAATTCTTACCATAAGGTATCCATTGGACGTGCTAACGGATATCTGTCGAGAATTAATAATTTCATAATTATAAGACGAGAATACGGATGAGAATGAGAGACATCTCTAATTTTCTATTACCTCCCTTGGCAGATAAAGTCTGATTTATTCCAAAATGTGAATAGGTCCTTTTAGTTAGAATCCTTTGTTTTTACTGTTGTTCCCTAACCAGATGTTGCGGTATGATAAGTGTGATTTTATCCAAATCGTGTTAATTAACTGATAACATTCTTCTACAAATAAGTACCCATTGCATATACTGTAGGAGATCTGTCGAGATATAGTAATTTAATAATTATAAGAAGCGTTAGTGGAATAAAATTGCTAGCATGTTGTGCAAAGGAAACAACGATAAAAACAGAGGAAAACACGTAATAGGACCTATCTACTTTTAGGGAGTATTCAGGGGCAGTAACTGACCGATGTCTCTCATTGAAAACATGTGGTGCAAAGGAAACAGCGATAAAAACAGAGGAAACCAATATATGATTAGGAGTACTCAGGGGCAGTAACTGACTAATGTTTCTCTCATTAGTTTCGACAAAGAGCTAAATAGACTAACTATCCTAGAACATCAATCGAGATATTATTAGTTGACAATATATCATTTCCGTTGGCATAGCAACTACAATGTTGGTCCTACTTGTGACAACCTATTTATTGTCATAGGGCATGCGCACCGTGCGCTGGCATACAGCCATAGGAGTGCACTAAATAACACGTATATATGATTTAACCATATAGTATTGTATATGTAATCCATTAGACAATAATATTATTTTATACAAATTTATTTTAGCTCGATTTTGAAACAAGTTCTTAAAACTTATATTGCTCATTCTCGAGATTCCTGATGCAATCCATCGCCACGAGGGAGAGAGAAGAGACAATGTCGAATTTAATTGCCTTGCCTAAGGGCACAATCGTAACGGCTCCAGCTGGGTTCGAACTCCGGACAATAATACAATATTACATACGAGCATGGATCAGATGAGGGAATAGGAAACGAGTTATAAGACACGTACATACATTTGTGTAACATAGCATGTGTTTTACGTTTATTTATCGTCGCTACCGGTTACCCATATGAGCGACGCCTCCTGAAGAGATTAGTCATTTTAGATTTTGGAGGATAGTGCAATGATACAGACAGAGACCCATTCCAGAGTCTCCTCTGGTTCTTTTACGTGCATGGTGTAAAGCACCGACACGAGATCTCGGTTTAACCTCCCATCTGAAAGACTGTTAATTTTATTAGGGTGAGACGGGGGATCGAACCCGCGATCCCTGGATTACCAGTCCAGCGTGTTACCACTGGACTACAGATCCGTCTGATGTAACATAGCAAAAGGGTCGGGCCACTAGTTATAACCAACATTTGAAACCGGCCCTTCCCAAAAAGGCATGAATATATCGCATACTGCATGTGTGACGCCTGTGAGTTAACTAATCTATTAAATCGGAGCATCGTCAAATGACAGTAACAATGTGTTAATCGAATATTATTAAATTATTAATCCACGGTCGGTGTTAACTTGAATAAATAATAATAGATAATTATGTTAATTTTCATGTAAATATGTTAAAGCAGCATTACATCGTTTGAAATAAAAGATATTTGAAAAATTCAAATTTTACGTATGGGTAGCAATGCTGCTACACATTCTAACATTATACTTTGTATGCTTATGTTCATTTGGTAAACAGTGTTTTTTTGCGATAAAACAAACTCGAAACCGAAAGTAGGACTTTCCGAGTCGATCGGTAACGCACTTGTTTATAACCGGAACGCATCGTCCGCACTTGTTTACATTCGAAATGCATCGCCCCATTTGTCCCACGTTTTCTTTTTTAATTAAAGTACTTGATATGTTGATTCATACCTCTGTTAGCTAAGTCTTTTAGGGACATTTCTACATCCCCGCGAGGGGTTCGACATTAGAGGAAGATAGATAGATAGTATTTCATGTTCAAAATATATACGTTGTTTTCTACATCCTCTGTTGTGCGTGTTTACATTTCGTGTGCTGATAAACAAATTCGCGTATGCGACGGTTTAAATTTATTGGAATTGTATCGTTTCTGAGCGACTATTTCTATTTTTGTAAACACACACACATTAGTATTTATATTTTACCCACAACATCCTGTATTACGATGTAATGCTTTATGACACTTTAAGAAACAAAATATACGACACGGATTGGGAAGCACTAAAGGATGATGACACTGAAATATATACAACTTCTGTCACTCACAACCTTCTTGAACTATCCAAGCAATGCATTCCTACCAGAACCATTATCGTAAAACCAGTTGACTCGCCTTAGATAACTACACACATAAAACGGAAAATTCGCAAAAGGAAAAAACTTTATCAAAGAGCGAAACACTCACAAAACCCACGACACTGGCAAACATTTAAACTGGTTCGCAATGAGATAGTTTATCAAATTCGCACTGCAAAACAAAATCATTTTAGTAAGATGTCGGAAGCACTACAATCGGATACAACCTCACAAAAAGACTGGTGGAAGATTGTAAAAGGATTCATAGCATCCAATGAGAAACGAACACTACCAGCACTTAAACACCCACACACGCAAGAACTCGTCTTAAACACCCACACACGCAAGAACTCGTCTTAAACACCCACACACGCAAGAACTCGTCTTAAACACCCACACACGCAAGAACTCGTCTTAAACACCCACACACGCAAGAACTCGTCTTAAACACCCACACACGCAAGAACTCGTCTTTGATACTAAATCTAAATCTGATCTCTTAAATGAATTATTTTGTAGTCAATCTTCTTTGAACAACTCAGACAAAGACCTTCCTAAAAACTATTATCAAGAGCCCACACACAAACTCCTCAAACTATATCTGTTACTCCTCAATACGTAGAGGATGCTCTTAAAACACTCAAAACTAACAAAGCCTCAGGTCCTGACGAGATCAGTAACCGCATTCTTCGAGAGACTGCTTCAGTACTAAAATACCCGCTTTGTTCCTTGTTCAATCATTCATTGCAATGCTGTAAAGTTCCGCAGCTCTGGAAATACGCTCATGTCTGTGCTATCTTCAAGAAAGGCGACCCTTCATTGCCTAACAACTATCGCCCAAGTTCGCTTCTTTGTTGTGTTGAAAAAGTCTTTGAAAGAATCATCTTCAAGTACCTGTACAATTTCATGAATGCAAATAATTTCATATCACATCTACAATCTGGATTTAAGCCAGGGGATTCATCAGTGAACCAATTGACATATCTCTACAATACATTTTGCAAGGCACTTGATGTCGGCCTTGAAATTCGCACAGTCTTCTTTGATATAAGTAAAGCTTTCGACAAGGTCTGGCATAACGGTCTCCTATTGAAACTTCGTAAAGCAGGTGTTGATGGGCCTCTTTTGTCTTGGTTCTCTGATTATCTTTCCAACAGACGTCAAACTGTCATTCTTCCTGGCGCCAAATCTAACTGGTGTTCGCTAGGGGCTGGTGTGCCCCAATGATCCATCCTCGGTTCACATCTGTTTTTAGTATATATCAACGACATCGTGGAAGACGTAGGTACTAAGATACATATATGTGCCTATGACACGAGTCTACACATTGTCGTCGACCAACCTGTAATTTCAGCCCAAATACTGCAGTCTGATATCAATAAACTATCCAATTGGGCGGAGGCATGGTTAGTCACATTTAATCATTCAAAAACTGAATCTATGATCATCTCACGCAAAACACATAAACAACATCACCCAGCATTACTCATGAATAATCAACGAATCTCACCCGTCACGTCTCATAAACACCTTGGTGTTCCCTTCTCAAACGACGGCTCTTGGCATACTCATGTAACTCATATTACTGATAAAGCATGGAAGAGAATACATATCATGCGAAGATTCAAATTCCTATTGGAAAGACGATCACTTGAAACCATTTATACTTCTTTCATCAGACCAATTCTAGAATATGCCGATGTTCTGTACTGCAATTGCACTCAGTATGAAAAAGACGAACTCGACAAGATCCAGAATGAGGCTTCTCGAATTGCTTCTGGTGCAACAAAACGTGTTTCTCTTCATAAACTGCATAGGGAAGTCCGGTGGGAATCATTAGACAAACGTCGACTTAACCACATACTTACTCTTTTGTATATGACTATATAAGGGACAGTAAACGTTTTCCATGAACTTGAATGACTGACCTGTTCCTGGCTCTCAACATTCCAAATCAAATCTCAAGATCTTATTTCTTCTACTTGAATTGAAACAATTAGAATGATTTATCGTCAAAGTTGATTGACTAAGTGTATTAGTTATAAATAACATACATTTTAAGCCACTAAGATAAATATCTAGCAAACTATATCGATATCATATCATACCTCACTTTACCTAATAATGTTACCTTCTTCTTACAATAATTGTTGTGAGTCTGCACATAATATAAATTAGAACAATCTATTACACTTAGACTCAACCATATTCTTTTTATTAGCATTCCTCAACATTATAATATTCTGACCTCTATTATTATAATGTCTTTTTTCTTATCTCAACTACAATATCATATCTTTTCTATCTAAATCGGTTTATGAATTTTGTATTGTTAAACATTTCAAGCACATTATTTTACCGCCAACTTTACAGCAAACGAGTTTCGAAGGAGAAGACCTTTATAAGCTAATCTAGCTTTCGGATCTAATCCTTTTTCAAAACATAAAATATTATATTGTAATGTAATTGCTATATGTATATATGTTACATTGTTTGAAATAAAATATGTTTAAACTAACGCACTGGACTGGTAATCCAGGGATCGCAGGTTCGTGCACGTAAAGGAACCAGAGGAGACTCTGGAATGCGTCTCAATATATTTGGAATATGGAAACCGGCTACTTAATACAGGTTTGTTGTTTAATGAAGGTGCCCATTAACACGAGTTTGATTGTATTAACACGCACATGAGGTTATGTGGGTATTTAGGACACACACTATTACTATATACAGACGGATCTGTAGTCCAGTTGTAACACACTGGACTGGTAATCCAAGGATCGCGGGTTCGATCCCCCTTCTGACAGTAATAAAAATTAACAGTCTTTCAGATGGGACTTTAAACCGAGGTCTCGTGTCGGTGCTTTACGTAAAAGAACCAGCGTAGACTCTGGAATGGGATTCTGTCTGTATCATTGCACTATCCTCCAAAAATCTAAAATGACTAATCTCTTCAGGAGGTGTCGCTCATATGGGCAACCGGTAGCGACGATAAATAAACGTAAACACACTATAGTCCAAAATGGTGCGGATGCAGGCGTAAAACTCGAACAAACAAACGCACAAACAAACAGACATCCGATAAGTAGACATGGCGAGAGTTGATTGGTTGGCGAAAACATTATAAATCTGTAGTATTGTCATGCTCTGTAAAACTATACATTGTACAGTATTGTGTTATAATTCTGATATTGTTTTCTTTGAACATTATACAATTGAGTTGTTAATATAAACACAACTAATGAAATAACTATTGCTTAAACTAAGCGCAAAAACACACATTATTTAACACGTGTAGTTTAGCTGCATTTAATTATGTAATGTCTAGCCGAAAATTGTGTTGTACCATATATTGAGACATTTATTTGTTTCAACTAGAAAAAACCATAATGAACGAGTCAGCGACACGCAGACATACACCGGAAAGAGAGAGAGAAAAAACGAATTGTATTTTGATAGACCAATTCACACACCAGAGATAACAGACAGAAAACACCCTCCTCTCATACAATTTGACGTGACAGCAGTTTTATAAAACAATTCTGAACCTGTTGTAACGTCATCAGTAATAATGTTTTGCAATATTGTGATATATACATAAGATACATTTGTTGTATAAAATAAAATGGTGTTTCATTATTCGCTATGTTGTGCATCGCGGTTTGTTTTATCTAAATGGAGTTGAGGAGGTGTAAATCTATCAGTGAAGCAGTTCCATATCACAGCAACGTTAGAGTATGAATATATTGGCTTTAGCATAAATTATTATTTAACAATGAGAGACATCGGTCAGTTACTGCCCCTGAATACTCCATAAAAGTAGATAGATCCTATTACGTGTTTCCTCTGTTTTTATCGTTGTTTCCTTTGCACAATATGCTAGCAATTTTATTCCACTGTCGCTTTTTATGCGTATTAAAGTACTATATCTCGACATAGCTCATACATTATATGCAATGGGTACTTATTTGTAAAACAATGTTATCAGTTAATTAACACGATTTTAATAAAATCACATTTATCATACCGCAACATCTAGTTAGGGAACAACAGGAAAAAGGATAGGATTCTAAGTGAAAGGACCTATTCACATTTTGGAATAAATCACTTTATCTGCCAAGGGAGATAATAACAAATAAGAGATGTCTCTCATTGAATGAGTGCAATAGTGCAATGATACAGACAGAGACGCATTCCAGAGTCTCCTCTGGTTCTTTTACGTGCACGGTGTAAAGCACCGACACGAGACCTAGGTTTAACGTCCCATCTGAAAGACTGTTAATTTTTATTAGGATCAGACGGGGGATCGAACCTGCGATCCCTGGATTACATCTGTTAACCGACCTGGCCTGGAGGTTATAAAGCTTTTCTCCAATCTCAAACTCAGTCTCAAGCTTCTGCTTGATTCAGCCGAGTGTAAAACTCAGAATCAACCAATCAAATCAATGGAGCTCCAGTTTGAGATTTGAGAAAAGTTGTATAATCTCCGACCAATGTGTGCAATAAACTCTCACACTTACATTAACTGCTTAATTTAATCCAAAACGTTCAACCAAGGTGTCAACATACATTTCACGTGCATATAATTTAAGAACAAACATAATTTATTTATTCATACTTAGGTCTATTAAAAGTATGAACAGAACAGAACAGAATTTCCGATCAAGGAACATACTATGCGCGATACTATTTCTTTAGATACGTGTATGTATCGTCACGCCACCCCCTGGTTACTCGGGACGACGCCTCCAGAAGTAGCTTAGTCATATTGTTTATTTGGAGGATAGCGCGAGATACAGAAGACGCTTCAATTGCAGACGCATCCCTTGTTTGTGTTACACACCCGGTGTATAGCACCGATACATGATTCGTCGGTTTATAGTCCCATCTGTAACGCTATTAATATGACGGTCAGACGCGGGATCGAGCATGCGATACATGGATTCGCAGTCCAACAATACTAGTATTACCACCGCTGTCTTATATATACGGTAACCCACTATCAAACACCATTGTGCTTAAGAGAAATCTGAACAGTTCAAACCCATTCCCCGGCATTAGTTCAATTTATGAATGTTGCCCAACATTTCTCTGATTAATTACATGTCGTGTAATATTAGGATTAGAAGTTTGGAAGTGGATAAACTGTTTAAGTGATCGAACTAGTCTCCGCATCCATGTCCAATTAAATCTGTTAGCGCTCGTGTTCTCATCAAATATTGCTTATCTGATTGAAGATAACACAGAAATATAATCTATTGGCAGACCCCGTCAAAATCAACGTGTATGAAGCTATTGCTACTTACGATGGACGCAGTTCTGGCAGTGGAACTCGGCGTGAAAATAAATGGTTATACCCACTGGTATAGACTGGTATGTTCATACACAATGTTGTTTCAATGTTGTTTACTATACGTTTGTGTTTACTATTATAATTTGTATACATTCAAACCTGTGTTAGTGGTCATCTGTATTAAGCAGTCAACCTGAATTAAGCAGCCAGTTTCCAGATTCCCAATAAGTTGTTTTACTATACATTTGACCTCTATTAAGCAGCCACCTGCGTTAAGCATCCACTTTCTGTGATTCCCTTGGCTGGCTGCTTACGACAGGTTTGACTGTAGTTTCGTTTGATAAATATTTTATTACGGGTTTTTTGTTGCATACATTTATAAACACTTTCTTTAGTGCTAAGCATTTATATAATCGCCGATCTCGCAACTTCGGGAGTGACGTCTCACTTTCGGAATGACGCCTCAACTTCGGGGCTACGCTTCAACTTCGGGGTGATATCGCAACTTCGGAATGACGACTTGACTTCGTGGTTACGCATCAACTTCGGAATGACGCCTCAACTTCGGGGCTTCGCATCATCTTGGGAATAACGGCTCCGGATCAGTGTTTACCTTAGTAAATGCTTTGGCGGATAGTAGAAGATGCAGAAGACATCTCACTTGCAGAAGCATCCGTGGTCTCCACGTCACTGGTGTATATAATGTATAGGTTTATAGTTAAAGCCGATATACTGTTAACCCTTTTCCTTCATAGAAGCACCTATTGACGCCATTACCAATACGACATACATTGACAATGTAGTAGCTAAACCAATGTTCATAATAAAGGCCAGAATCTCATGTAGACCCAGTAATATCTATGGAGATGGGATAGATATGGTGCCTACTTATCCACTGCATGATAGCTAAATGGCTGCCGATTGTATGGAGATATAATAGTATATTAACCTAAATCTCTATGAAGGAAAGGGTTACTATTATGTTGAGTGTATGAGGGTGGGGATGTGGGGTGTATCCATATAAGGCCATACTTCTAGTGCGATTATTAAATCGATAGTGGTCTACCTTGATATGTGTGTACCAATCACGCCTGCTTCTGGGGCATCGTGGGAAATTAATATCACCGCCGACCGTCCGTCCGTCCGTCCGTCCGTCCGTCCGTCCGTCCGTCCGTCCGTCCGTCCGTCCGTCCGTCAGTCAGTCCCATGCAGTCAATATATCAATGGAATTTAATCATATGCCTGGTATACAAATGAGAGTTACTGAGTGCAACCAAATATTGTCGCAATCCACACAGTTATTCCTGAGTTACTGCCCTTGAATGGCTCACATAGGCCTAACTATCCGGACACATTGATGGATGGGATTGAATTACATTTGGCATCAATATCTACCTATACACTGGCTTGGGTCCAACCAAATATTGAACATGCCCTGACGTGCACAGAACATTGACACCCGGGATAATAGACAGAACAATCACCGTAAGTAGCCATGTACAGTAACGCATTAATGCCATATCTTTTTGCTACACACAATAGTATTGCTTCATAACGGAGATAGTAATGCAACCACTAATTCCACAGTTACTGCCCTTGAATGAAGTTATGCTATCTATCATAATAGTGTGAACAAGTGAAGTATGTCGACATATGATGTATGTCGACATATGATGCATTGATATCTACACTAGATCAAGGACTGGTTCGAATTCATTGTAAATCAGACATAGCCATCACTCCTCCCACTCAGCCGCATCCGGTTGAATGGTTAAGGTCACTGACTTGTATACCTATAAGAATGTAACCTATCATCACTGATTGTCACGGGTCCGAGCCCCGCTCAAGCAATGTATCTTTATATGAAAAAAGGTGGCAATTTCTTACGGAGGTTGCTGCACCAAGTACTGGTTAACGGCCCAGGAAATGTGTTGTTAGGTAAACTGCACGTCGCTCAAATGGGCAACTGGTAGCCACTTTAAATAAACTTAAATAAATTTCAAAACACTCCTCCCTCATTTGTGTCATGCAGTCACATAAGCCAATCACAGAGTTTCTGTCCACAGTTTGTAGTATTAGACACGTTCCTGATACGCCTTTATTTGTGACGACTGAGTACGGTCTAACGCTATCCAAATGTCTTGAATTGCCTGGAAAATGACATCACCAATGTGCTATTTCAGGTGCTTCTTGGAATATCTTTAAACACGTGGTTCATTACCCCGACAGATGGAATATATATATATGAAGCTGGTTACCACTGTACCACGAATCTACATGTCAGAATATCCCGGATGTACGCATGCGCCGTCCATTCTTTCCAGCTCATTCACTACTCCCTACATATATCTCATATAATTTAACGTTTTGCTTGTTAAATTATATATTCAGATTATTATGTACACAGCATATACGTATTGAAAATATTTGCTGAAAACAAGCTATTGTCAAACAACTTCCTCCGACCGGTTCGTCGGTGTTATTGGTGTGGAGAAATGCCGACGAACATAAAATGGAATATCTTTCAACTTCGGTGTAGTTCGTGTTGTTTGCCCATCGCTAACCGCACTTGAATATTCATTTGGCAACAATGGCGACGGTGTATGCGGTTCCGTTTCCGGTGATGATGCGCATGCGTTGCAATCCCATGAGTTGTAGGATAACTTATCAGAACAATTAGATTTATCTGATCCAAATGTTTCTCTACCAATCGTATGATGCTGGAAAGAAAAACAGAAACACGTGATTTCAAATCATGAACTATCTAGCTGGTGTGCAGACGGTCGGTGGTTCTACCCGTCTGTGCTTGTAATCTGCTCGGAGGTGCATCAGAGGGGCACACGGGGTCTTACTCCACCAAGATTGGACTGGAGATTGGCCAGAGTTGGTGAGGCTCCCCCCCCCCCACACACCCAAAACAAACATTGTAAAATATTATAAACAGTATTTGGGAAATTATATCAGGTTTAATTGTATCGGTAATGTACAGCTACTAGTGGATATGATCTATAAACTTCCAATAGAAACTTTCGGCGTCATTTTGTGCGGAAAATTTACTACTGTACTGAGTTGGAAGGACGTCCGCCCTCGGATGACCACCCAACCCAAGACGTCCGGTCGATTTATGTCATAAGAAAAGACATATATTCAGACTTGTACATAGTATATCATCAAATATACATACATAATTATATAACACGTGAATTAGTACAAAACAGTGTGCATTTTCATCTATAGCAGAGGATGAACACATTACAACTGATTTGTGATATGTGTTAGCTGGGAGGACTCCGCGTGCGAGTGATCAAACCACTTACCAATCACCGCTGTAAGTTCGAACCCCACTGGTAATCTCGAATTGTTAGATGTGATGGAGCTATCCAGATGGCTTTCGGAAGGTCGGTGATTTTACCCAATACTCGTCCGTGCCGGAAATACTGCTCGGAGGAGCACCCGGGGTCTTTTACCATACATACTAACTAGGTCATTACCGTGACCGAAGCTGTCGGTATTTTCTAGATATTTATTTGACCCCCCGAAAAGGACAGCTCAATCTGCACTAACTAATATATATATATAGTTATATACTGATCTAACCTGCAATATAATCTACATAAAAGTACATCTTACCACAAACACTGCAATAACGGCGCCTAATACAAATCCTGCAATGACGTCACAAGGGTGGTGTTTGTTGTCTATAATACGTCCTAGGCCACACAGCAGTGCTGTGAATACAAGTCCGGATTGCAGGAAGAACTTCAGTATGCGCGAGAAACGGATTTGTAACCGCTTTTCAATATACATCTGAAAGTGAAAATAAAGATTCGTAGATGTGATTTTATATGTGCTGTTGCGTCACTGCGTGTTCTATATATGTATATAATAATAATAATAATAATAATAATAATATATAATAATAATATATAATAATAATAATAATAATATATAATAATAATAATATATAATAATAATAATAATAATATATAATAATAATAATATATAATAATAATAATATATAATAATAATAATATATAATAATAATAATAATAATATATAATAATAATAATATATAATAATAATAATAATAATATATAATAATATATAATAATAAAGACTTTATTTAGCGAGAGAACTCATTTGAAGTCAATCTACCATTAGGCCCTCAACAACTTAAAACGATGAAATAGCATAATGAAACATGTAAACATTAACCAGGAGAACTTTCATAGGAAATAAGATATAAGCTGCAAGAACTAATACTTATAATCATGTATACTTGTATATTGTCAGTTTATTAGGTTGTATGTTCCATTAATGTTAAACCCATTGCCGGGAGAGGATGGGGGAGGACTTAGACATGTTTTCCTGGGCAGGCGTAGCCCCGCTGGAGCTGTTACGATTGTGCCTTAGGCAATGCATTTAAATTCCACATTGCCTCTTCTCTCCTTCATGGCGATGGATTCCACCAGGAATGAGGTCTCGAGAGTGATTAATATAAGTTTGAAAGAACTTGTTTCGCAATCGAGCTAAAATAAATTTGTATAAACTAGGCGTAGCCTACCTAAGCGGTTAACGAGTACTAAGCAATGTGTGTGTGAGGTGCCTTTCTTAATGACACTACATACGTGGCCTGACCGAGAATCAAACCCGAGACCGTTCGATATCCAAATCCGACGCTCTACCACTGGGCCACGGACACCACACAGTTCCATTGCAGAAGAGGACCGAAGAGAATGCGAACACAAGTCACTTGACCCTCCTCGCTGTTGGTTCGAATTCCCATTTGGATGTCGAATTCGTCCATATGAAGATGTTATTCTGCTGACTAGCAGAAGGTCCTTAATAATAATAATAATAATAATAATAATAATAATAATAATAATAATAATGACTTTATTTAACGAGAGAACTCATTTGAACAATTAAGTCAATCTACCATGTGGTCCTTGATCTGGTTCCCGACCGTATCTGAAATACCGCATAGAAGGGCACCTGAGATCTTCCTCTATCAATAACAGTTGGGCTTCACGAATTCATGATTTCAACTTTCACGTATTTCAAGAAGTTGAAATCATGAATTCGTGAAATTAAAATTGTGAATTATTGCAGTTGATACCAAGAATTCAAAGAAGCTGAAATCATGAAATCGTGAAGTTGAAATCATGAGTTCGTGACGTTGAAATCATGAGTTCGTGACGTTGAAATCATGAGTTCGTGAAGTTGAAATCATGAGTTCGTGACATTGAAATCAATTATTCGTGACATAGTAGAAGAGACTTAACATTATGACTCATAAACTATAACACGATATGACAGGAATAACCCACTCGTCTTACGGTGGATACTTACGCAAAAATAAACAGCTATATACATGGATAATGACGAGTGACCGGAAGGAAACGATTGTCGACTGGTACGAATCTCGTCTGCATTGTAATGTTCGGCTGTACACGTGTAGTCAATGATATACCTATAAATAGTATGCCTCTATTTAAACTTTAAAGCGACATTACATCGCAAAAAACAAAACAATAAAATGCATTTGTTAACATATACATGCATTGCTACTACAAAGTCTTCTGAATACATTCGAACACTAACATTGAATCAATAAACAGTGTTTTTGTGATTAACAAACTTTCCAAAGTGAAAGTAGGATTTCATATAACTGTCATTCATGCTCCTAAATTGACGTTTGTTTGTTATTGGAGTTAATATTTAACGCGTGATACTGTCGTCTAGAGATAATTCAACTAAGATTAGTCTACAAATAAATATGCATAGCACAGATGTGAGATATAGCGGTAAATCTGTATCATAAATCGATTTATTCAAGATACACGCGTTGTGTTCCGCATGGATGTCGACACTATTTACATTATTTTGTTATGTCAACAAACCGCGTATACGACGATTGATTATTAGTTGAAATACTCAGTTTTGAGGCAAATATTTGGAAAAAATATATTCCATATAATAGGAAATTACATTCTATAGAAATGTGCGTTTTCACTGATGTAGTGTCGCTTTAACACTGCGTTAGCATTGCAATAATACACAACGTAGATAAGTTGAAGGATCAATGTGAACTTATATAAAACAATGTAACTGTACTTAAGACGTTAAGTATTAATGTCATTACTATTTCAACATTTAGATGTACGTGATAACCTCGTGTACAGAGGATATGTCATAGAATTAAACTAGTCATGCGTGTACGCGAGTGACTCGTTTTTTTTGAGACAGAACATTAATTTTATCAAAACATGCTAAAAGTGATGTTCGCGCATTAATTTCATTACTAATATTACCATTAGCAAACATTACTGTGTCTTCTGCGTGGCTAAACTAACTCATATGCCATAGTCTTTCGAATGAGACTTTAAACCGAGCACGCAAAAGAACCAGATGATATTCTGGAATGTGTCGCTGTCTGTACCATTGCACTATCCTCTAAAATCTAACATGACTAATCTCTTCATGAGGCGTCGTTCATAATATGTGCAACCGGTAGCGACGATAAATAAACGTAAAACACACAAAGTTGTTTTGAGTGCCGATAGAGAGCAGCGCGTTCCCGGATGTACACAGGGCGTGGCGAACTGGTTCAGGAAAGTCCTATTTTCATTTCCAGTTTGTTATACTGCACACAAAAAAACACTGTTAACAGGCTGAAAATAATTATTCAAAATATAATTAGGGAATTTGTAGAGGAATTGCTACGTGTACGTAACAGTTTAAAGTTTATGATATTTTTATATCCATATGATATAGTACCGCTTTAAGAACCGGAAGTCGAAGCAAAGCTAAATCCCTAAATACATCCTACCACCACAATCTGGTTAGCAAGTTGTATATAGTAAACAATAGTGATGCATTGCCCGGGACTGATCTGTAGTCCAGTGGTAACACACTGGACTAGTAATCCAGGAATCGCAGGTTCGACCACCCGTCTGACCCTAATAAAATAATGATAATAAAACAGTCTTTCTAATGGGACTTTAAACCGAGGTCTCGTGTCGGTGCTGTACATCGTGCACGTAAAAGAACCAGAAGAGACTCTGGAATGGGTCTCTGTCTCTATCAGTGCACTATCCTCCAAAAATCTAAAATTACTAATATCTTCAGTAGGCGTCGCTCATATGGGCAACCGGTAGCGACGATACACAAACGTAAAACACACACCCTGGACATGTTGTAGTGTTGTAATACGGTTTGCACACATCTATGAAGTTGGGTCTCAGGACGCCCATCTTGTTTTTGACCACCTCGACTACCAGTTGCTGGACAATAAAGCCGGCGAGGAATATAGCGTAACTCTTCACACAATACAACATGTCATCTGCCGACGGACACATTCGACGGCATTTACTGTCTACACAGATTAGTACCTCGGTCATCACAATCTAAAATGAATCAATCAACAATGATTAGCCTGTACTCAATGGCGCCAATGCAACACAATTATATATTATATAGATATATCCGCGGCCAATCGACCCCCCGTCTGACCCTAATAAAATAATGATAATAAAACAGTCTTTCAGATGGGACTTTAAACCGAGGTCTCGTGTCGGTGCTTTACACCGTGCACGTAAAAGAATCAGAGGAGGCTCTGGAATGGGTCTCTGTCTGTATCATGCACTATCCTCCAAAATCTAAAATAACTAATATCTTCAGGAGGCGTCGCTACCGGTTGTCCATATGAGCGACGCCTCCTGAAGATATTAGTTATTTTAGATAAATAAACATAAAACACACTATTGCCATTAGCAATTTATATTATAACACATACATTGCACATAGCCATTCTACAAACGAGAACTATAAGAGACAATAGCATATTACAATAACGTTAAACATGTTTTATTTTCTAAAAGCTATGTAAAAGTCGCTAATCATGACACACAAACAAAGTATTTAAAATACTGTTTTTTAAGATTCTGACAGGGAAAAAGAGCACTATCGCGCACATTAGAATAATTATGTTCATACGATCTTTATTATCATACAGCGGAAGAATGTGTAGCAGCATTATATAATTATTTATTATAGTATGTGGTTTGTCATGAGTATGTGTGTTTGCCCTTTGTCAAGACAAGGCACTTAAATACCACATTGCATCTTTTTTTCTCCCTCATGGCGATGGATTGCATCGGGAATAAGGTCTCGAGAGCGATTGAACAAATGTTAATTTGTACAAATTTATTTTAGCTCGATTGCGGAACAAGTTCTTTCAACTTATATTAATCGCTCTCGAGACCTCATTCCTGATGGAATCTATCGCCATGAAGGAGAGAGAAGAGGCAACGTGGAATGTAAATGCCTTGTCTAAGGGCACAACCGTAACGGCTCCAGCGGGGCTCGAACTCCGGGCATTTCGCAAATGAAGCGAACGCGCATTCACTGCGCTATCACGACATAAACTAATGTTGTAAGAACTTGTTTCGCAATCAGGCTAAAAGAAAGTTGTATCAGCTAATATATGTGGCACATAAACGAATTGTAACTGTATTCATTATATAATCACAGCGTCCGCCTCCGTGGTCGAGTGGTTAAGGTCGCTGACTTGTATACCACTGTAACCTATCATCACTGATGGTCACGGGTTCGAGCTCCGCTCAGGCCGTGTCTCATTTATATGAAAAAGTTGGCAGTTTCTTACGGAGGTTGGTGCACCCAAGTACTGGTTAACCGCTGGAGCCTGCACAGGAAAGGTGTTGTTAGGTAAACTGCCCGCCGGCGATATAGCCCAAAATGGTGCTGATGCAGGCGTAAAACCCGAAATATAACATAAATAAAATATATAATCCCAGCAATTATGATAAACATGATAATACAACAATGAACAATTTGTCTGCACGTCAATTTAAAAACAATAGCCGTTGGTATTTGCACTGACTGACCGTGGTAATTGTTTCCAATCTCCCACTTGTGGCGGCTTAATGTGTGTACGAAAAACCTGTAGTGACATTCACTATTTCATCTTTTCATGAGTTCATGATTTCAGATTTCAACTTAATGAATTCACGATTTCACATACATGAATTCACTATTTCACGATTTCAACTTCACGATTTCATCATTCGAAAATCGTTAATTCGTGAAGATGAAATCGTGAATTTGTGCAGTTGAATGCGTGAACTCGAGAATTCGTGATTTTGCAATCGTGAATTCGTGTACTTGAAATCGTGAATTCGTGCCGTTGAATGCGTGAACTCGAGAATTCGTAAAGTTGCAATCGTGAATTCGTGTACTTGAATTAGTGAATTCGTGAATTCAAGAATTTGAATGACATCGCCGATTGTTTGGTGTGCTTGATGTTTCTATAATAAATTCAACTATAAAATTCATCACCGTTTATTTTATTTCATGTTCCTCCCAGATCGCGTTAAATATAGGACATTGTTTTCATTTAGCATTCTCTGTGGCATTTTGTGGAGGGGCTAACTTTAGCTTAATCATATTGTATTTGCTATTTTCCAGTTACATTTCATACAAACACACATACTCATGACAAAGCAAAGAAAAGGGCAGAATGGGTTGGACAGCAAGTTCTAACAACATTAGTAAACTGCCCTCTGTGATCTGGGATGGATGTGTAGTTAATTGCTTTTTCATCGTCTGCTAAACGGTTAATTTACGTTGGCCTCATAACAACATTTCCATGTCTCAGATTTAACCATTTTCTAATGAACCTGACTCTTTATCTGTATTGCATACGACGGCCTTTTGTCTAACAGTCTATAATTACTTTCACAGGGTTGTGGATTTTACCCATTTGTGCACGAACTGAATGATTGGTTTTGAGTAGTGGCAAGGAACGTAATGATTTATAAAGATGTGCGCTTCTTGTGTGGCTGGCTGGCAATTCTATCTAATAGTTAAATGGACAGGGGTAAATACACACTATGGAGGTATGTTGAGACATTCTAAGATGACTAGGCATGGGTTTGTCCATTGTACCTGGAATGTTTTCAGAATGTTCTACTAATGAGAGACATCACTGGTTTTTCTATTACCTCCCTTGGCAGATAAAGTTCGAGTTATCCCGAAATGCAAATAGGTCATTTTAGGTGGATTCCTTTGTTTTTACTGTTGTTCCATAACCAGGTGTTGCGGTATGATAAATCTGATTTCATCAAAATCGTGTTGATTAATAGATAGTTTTTTTTACAAATATGTATCCATTACTTATCTGTCGGGGTATAGTAATTTAATAGTTATAATATGAGAAAGTGGATTAAAATTGCTAGCATGTTGTGCAAATGAAACAACGATGAAAACAGAGGAAATCACGTAATATATCTTTAGGGAGTATTCAGATGCAGACACTGAACAATGTCTCTCATTCAACGCACATATTCCTGCCAATATCATTCGCGAGAGGGGCTCGCAATATCCAGAGATAGCTAGAAACATGAAGTATGTTACTAACTGGATCAATTAACGAACAGGTACTGTGTTCGAACACTCACTCATCTGCAATGTGCAAATTCATAAGATACTATGCTGCGTACATTATCACTTATGTACACCATACAATTACCATGTCTCGACGCGTATTCCGTATGCCGTTTCATCACAGCTGGGAGCCAATATTCGTAAATAAAATGATAATAATAGTTTGTGGGTAACAGGTAAGGTTTATAAATATAAAAGGTAAATAAATATATGCGGCTGTATCGAATATTACGCATGCCAGTTGTTGTTGCGTCATATCAACCGCTCGCTTCTCACCAATGCAACCCAGGTTCGATCCTCGGACCGGGAAGTATGTGAGATGGTACGGTGGTCGCCAGATCTGACAGGTCGGGTTTTCTCCGGGTACTCCGGTTTCCTCCCACACGAATGACCACATATACACATTCATCCGCGCCAACGAGAGTGATTAATATAAGTTGTTAGAACTTGCTTCGCAATCTTTGTAAAATAAATAAAGTTTAAACAAAATCAACAGCCTAGGTCAACTATGACCTTCCCTGACAAGCCACTTACCAGTACGACTGATGTGCTGAATCCAGCTAGTATGAGCATTGTTGTGGATATGGTATCGGGTCGGTATGGGTAGCTGAGACTAACATCATCACAGAAGAATCCTCTCAAATATGGAGTACCTTGCAGGAAGAGGAACAACACAGGAAACGCAACTGAAATAATATTAGAGATGTCAGATCTTTCTAATGTGTGTGTGTTTTACGTTTATTTATCGTCGCTACCGGTTGCCCATATGAGCGACGACTCCTGGAGAGATTAGTCATTTTAGATTTTTGGAGGATAGTGCAATGATACAGATTGCAGATGGGAGGTTAAACCGAGGTCTCGTGTCGGTGCTTTACAACGTGCACGTAAAAGAACCAGAGGAGATTCTGGAATTGGTCTCTGTAGCATTGCACTATCCTCCAAAATTGTAAAATGACTAATCTCTTCGGGAGCCGTCGCTCATATGGGCAACAGGTAGCGACGATAAATAAACGTAAAACACACACAATACATGTAACTGAGCTATAAGAATATTACAATACATAGTCAACGAAGTGGCGTCCATGGTCCAGTGGTAGAGCATCGGACTTGGAATCGAACGGTCTCGGGTTCGATACTCGGTCAGGCCACTTATGTAGTGTAATTGAGCAAGGCACCGCACACACATTGCTTAGTACTCATTAATCGCTTAGATCGGCTAAGCCTGCCCAGGAAAAAACTTGACCAGGTCCCCGCGAGGGGTTTGACATTAATGGAACATACAT
The DNA here is from genome assembly GCA_014843695.1 of Archivesica marissinica. NCBI lineage: Eukaryota > Metazoa > Mollusca > Bivalvia > Venerida > Vesicomyidae > Archivesica > Archivesica marissinica. Next base: position 48,355,688 of record CM026398.1, on the reverse strand, counting down.
ATATTCATTGCTTAGTACTGGTTAACCACTTAGGTCGGCTAAGCCTGCCCAGGACAACATGTCTAGGTCCCCGCAAGGGGTTTGACATTAATGGGACATACATACATACATACATTGCTTAGTACTGGTTAACCACTTAGGTCGGCTAAGCCTGCCCAGGAAAACATGTCTAGGTCCCCGCAAGGGGTTTGACATTAATGGAACATACATATATACATTGCTTAGTAATGGTTAACCACTTAGGTCGACTAAGCCTGCCCAGGAAAACATGTCTAGGTCCCCGCAATGGGTTTGACATTAATGGAACATACATATATACATTGCTTAGTACTGGTTAACCACTTAGGTCGGCTAAGCCTGCCCAGGAAAACATGTCAAGGTCCCAGCAAGTGGTTTGACATTAATGTAACATACATACATACACCGCCAACATTCATTTTAGCAATAATTTTCACATACGGTAATTTTTATTATTAAAATTTTATAACTTCTTTTAATTCACCTTCGGGTTCCATTCGGGGTAACCCCATTAATGAATCAACTGATTTATTAATTAAATAAAAGCCACAGCCCAACAATCAGTTTCTGATTATGACTGGGGAGTCGGTCTATTGTTGTTGGAGAGAAGACCACACACATGTCCTTAGTAAGAACCAGTACTGACCTATCTAACCTCTGTAAATGACTGACAACTTTCTCACCTATTAACATTTATCACCTGTCCTTGCTTTGGCGGTAACCCCGCGACCCACCCTGGTGATTGTGTGTAAATGTGTATGTTCTGTTCTGTATGTACTGCGGTTCAGATGTAAATGTGTGGGAAATGTCTTGTTCGGAATGATTAATATCAAATCCCACAAGGATTGTGTTTCCTTTTCGGATCACATTCGGGGTAACCCCATTACTTAATCTCCGTATAGGTATTGTAGTGATCGTGAGACATCCAACAATGAGAGACATCGCTAATTTTCGATTACCTCCCTTGGCAGATAAAGCCTGTTTTATCCAAACTGTAAATAGGTCCTTTTTGTTGTAACCCTATTAATTAATCTCCGTAACATGTATTGTAGTGATCGTGAGACATCCAACAATGAGAGACATCGCTAATTTTCGATTACCTCCCTTGGCAGATAAAGCCTGTTTTATCCAAAATGTAAATAGGTCCTTTTTGTTGGAATCCTTTGTTTTTACTGCTGTGCCCTAACCAGATGTTGCGGTATGATAAATGTGATTTTATCAAAATCGTGTTATTTAACTGATAACATTGTTTTACAAATAAGTACCCATTGTATATACTGTAGGATATCTGTCGAGATATAGTAATTTAATAATTATAAGAAGCGATAGTAGAATAAAATTACTAGCATTTTGTGCAAAGGAAACATCGATAAAAACAAATGAAAACACTAAATAGGACCTATCTACGCTTAGTGAGTATTCAGGGGCAGTAACTCACCGATGTCTCTCACTGATAGCTACAGACATGTGAACATGAATAGACCTGAGCCAAAGCAAGGATTCAGAATAGTTAGTTCAAATATTCGAGAAAAGCTATAATAGTATGCATTATAATAAAGATATATAAGAGTATCTCAATGCAATCATAAGTTATTAACTTATTATTATTAAGTGATTTAATTATATAATTATACAGCAGTTTGATTATCGTATCCACCGAGAGTGAATGATACAGACATATTCATATTCCATATATTACTTGAAGCAACAGCTGCCATGGTGCTATTTGAATCAACAGCTGCCATGTTACTACTTGAAGCAACAGCTGCCATGGTGCTATTTGAATCAACAGCTGCCATGGTACTACTTGACGCAACAGCTGTCATGGTACTACTTGAAGCAACAGCTGCCATGGTGCTACTTGAATCAACAGCTGCCATGTTGCTACGTGAATTAACAGCTGCCATGGTGCTATTTGAATCAACAGCTGCCATGGTACTACTTGAAGCAACAGCTGACATGGTGCTACTTGAAGCAACAGCTGCCATGTTGCTACGTGAATTAACAGCTGCCATGTTGCTACTTGAATTAACAGCTGCCATGGTACTACTTGAAGCAACAGCTGCCATGTTGCTACTTGAATTAACAGCTGCCATGGTACTACTTGAAGCAACAGCTGCCATGGTGCTACGTGAATTAACAGCTGCCATTGTGCTACTTGAATCAACAGCTGCCATTGTGCTACTTTAATTAACAGCTGCCATTGTGCTACTTGAATCAACAGCTGTCATGGTGCTACGTGAATTAACAGCTGCCATTGTGCTACTTGAATCAACAGCTGCCATTGTGCTACTTGTAGCAACAGCTGACATGGTGCTACTTGAAGCAACAGCTGTCATTGTGCTACTTGAAGCAACAGCTGCCATTGTGCTACTTAAATCAACAGCTGCCATTGTGCTACTTGAAGCAACAGCTGACATGGTGCTACTTGAAGCAACAGCTGCCATGGTGCTACTTGAATCAACAGCTGCCATGGTGCTACTTGAATCAACAGCTGCCATGTTGCTACGTGAATTAACAGCTGCCATTGTGCTACTTGAATCAACAGCTGCCATGGTGCTACTTGAATCAACAGCTGACAGTGTGCTATTTGGATCAACAGCTGCCATTGTGCTACTTGAATCAACAGCTGCCATTGTGCTACTTGAATCAACAGCTGCCATTGTGCTACTTGTAGCAGCAGCTGACATGGTGCTACTTGAAGCAACAGCTGTCATTGTGCTACTTGAAGCAACAGCTGCCATTGTGCTACTTGAATCAACAGCTGCCATTGTGCTACTTGAAGCAACAGCTGACATGGTGCTACTTGAAGCAACAGCTGCCATGGTGCTACTTGAATCAACAGCTGCCATGGTGCTACTTGAATCAACAGCTGCCATGTTGCTACGTGAATTAACAGCTGCCATTGTGCTACTTGAATCAACAGCTGCCATGGTGCTACGTGAATTAACAGCTGCCATTGTGCTACTTGAATCAACAGCTGCCATGGTGCTACTTGAATCAACAGCTGACAGTGTGCTATTTGGATCAACAGCTGCCATTGTGCTACTTGAATCAACAGCTGCCATTGTGCTACTTGAATCAACAGCTGCCATTGTGCTACTTGAATCAACAGCTGCCATGTTGCTACTTGAATTAACAGCTGCCATGTTGCTACTTGAATCAACAGCTGACATGGTGCTACTTGAAGCAACAGCTGCCATGGTGCTACTTGAATCAACAGCTGCCATGTTGCTACGTGAATTAACAGCTGCCATGGTGCTACGTGCATTAACAGCTGCCATGGTGCTACTTGAATCAACAGCTGACATGGTGCTACTTGAATCAACAGCTGCCATGGTGCTATTTGAATCAACAGCTGACATGGTGCTACTAGAAGCAACAGCTGCCATTGTGCTACTTGAATCAACAGCTGACATGGTGCTACTAGAAGCAACAGCTGCCATTGTGCTACTTGAATTAACAGCTGACATGGTGCTACTTGAATCAACAGCTGCCATGGTGCTATTTGAATCAACAGCTGCCATGGTGCTACTTGAATTAACAGCTGACATGGTGCTACTTGAAGCAACAGCTGCCATGGTACTACTTGAAGCAACAGCTGCCATGGTACTACTTGAAGCAACAACTGCCATGGTACTACGTGAAGCAACAGCTGCCATGATGCTACGTGAATTAACAGCTGCCATGTTGCTACTTGAATCAACAGCTGCCATGTTGCTACTTGAATCAACAGCTGCTATGTTGCTACTTGAATTAACAGCTGCCATGGTGCTACTTGAATTAACAGCTGCCATGGTGCTACTTGAAGCAACAGCTGCCATGGTGCTACGTGAATTAACAGCTGCCATGTTGCTACGTGAATTAACAGCTGCCATGGTGCTACGTGAATTAACAGCTGCCATGTTGCTACGTGAATTAACAGCTGCCATGTTGCTACGTGAATTAACAGCTGCCATGTTGCTACGTGAATTAACAGCTGCCATGGTGCTACGTGCATTAACAGCTGCCATGTTGCTACGTGAATTAACAGCTGCCATGTTGCTACGTGAATTAACAGCTGCCATGTTGCTACGTGAATTAACAGCTGCCATGTTGCTACGTGAATTAACAGCTGCCATGTTGCTACGTGAATTAACAGCTGCCATGTTGCTACGTGAATTAACAGCTGCCATGGTGCTACGTGAATTAACAGCTGCCATGGTGCTATTTGAATCAACAGCTGCCATGGTGCTACTTGAATCAACAGCTGCCATGGTGCTATTTGAATCAACAGCTGACATTGTGCTACTTGAATCAACAGCTGACATTGTGCTATTTGAATCAACAGCTGACATTGTGCTATTTGAATCAACAGCTGACACGGTGCCACTTGGATTAAGATCCGCCATGGCGCTGCTTGAATACACCTGTAATAGTCCTACTAGAACGGGAAACTGGTTCCTCTGGGAATGTCACGCATTACATCCCCCGCGATCATTCTGCAACAAATTTGGTCAGTCTCATTTTTTTAATAATGATATGACAGGCCAGATGTCACAATACAGGTCCAAATTCACACCAAACGTGTCAACTGACCACACGTAAGTAGTGACATTAATGGACGGACATATGAGAAGACGAATTGTTAACTGTCGTTCGTTTCAATGCTTTATGGTAGTGTACCATAGGAACTGTCACAAAGAAACTAAGTTAGTAGAACTATATATTACAAGTCAAATATAGATAATTTAACAAAATAAATATGTGTGTTTGTTTCTTGGATTTTGAAGTAGTATCAACAGCTTAGGTCTCATAGCGACTCTGTGTGTGTTTTACAGTTTAAAGTCCCATCTGAAAGACTGTTAATTGTATTAGGGTCAGACGGGGGATCGAACCTGCGATCCCTGGATTACCAGACCAGCGTGTTACCACTGGCCTACAGATCCGTCTGTTACGGCATGATTGTTTGTTTTGCATTAAATTATAGTCGCTACCGGTTGCCCCACATGAGCGACGCCAAGAGATTGGTCATTTTAAATATTCGATGATAGTGCAATGATACAGAGAACCATTTCAGAGGCTGTCCGATTAGCTCAGTGGTTAGCGCGCTCGCTTCTCACCAGGCAACCCGGGTTCGATTCTCGGACCGGGTAGTATGTGAGATGTTACGGTGGTCGCCAAATCGGACATGTGGGTTTTCGCCGGGTACTCCGGTTTCCTCCCACACCACGAATAACCACATTTACGCTTTCATCCGCGCCAACTAGAGTGATTAATATAAGTTGTTAAAACTTGCTTCGCAATCGCTGTAACATAAATCAAGTTTAAAGTTTTAGAGTCTCCTCTTGGCTTTATAATGTTAGACAACAGCCGTGTAAGAATGACTTATGGCAGAGTAAGATTCACATCATAGAGATCGATCAAATCTGACGAGTTGTGTGTGTGTTTTACGTTTATTTATCGTCGCTACCGGTTGTCCATATGAGCGACGCCTCCTGAAGAGATTAGTCATTTTAGATTTTGGAGGATAGTGCAATGATACAGACAGAGACCCATTCCAGAGTCTCCTCTGGTTCTTTTACGTGCACGGTGTAAAGCACCGACACGAGACCTCGGTTTAACGTCCCATCTGAAAGACTGTTAATTGTATTAGGGTCAGACGGGGATCGAACCTGAGATCCCTGGATTACCAGTCCACTATGTTACTCGGACGATTTCGAGTATATAAAGATTTATGTTTTGTTGTTACATGTTTTGTTATTTGTTGTATAATTTGCATAATGTATCATTAGTTCACCACATATGTCATGTGTTGTAGTCCTAACATCATAATATGTTTAATAAACATGAACAGTCTCTATTTTAATCATGTTGTTATATATGTATCCTGACACTAATAAAAGTAATTGTTGTTGTTGTTGTTGTAGTGCAATTAGTGAAAATCCCACGCTTTTACTGTTTGAAGTGGGAAACTTGTGATGTGTTAAGCATTTTGCGCTTAGTGTGCGTACAGTGTGGTTGAGTGTACATACATGTATTGAACTGTTTCATACTAGTCCACGTACTGTGTCCAAAATTAAGCTATTAGGCTATAGATATTGTAAATTATTACCTAATGCTCTATATAACTTGTAATTCGTTATTTTTGCCTGTTTCATTGCATTTTTTATCCTTCGCTCAGGTCTGGGCAACAGTTCGAACTGTTGACCGGGCAATAGTTTGAACTGTTTCATACTAGACTTTTGAACCAATCATACTCTGAGTATGCTTTCACTGTGCGCAGTAGGATGCGCAATAGGGTGTTATGGAAGTCAAAGTAAAAAATACGTCCCGAATACATTTTAGCTCTGACTGCGCTTGAAGTCATCGATATACATTATGTGAAGCCCTCCTTTCCGTTCATTAATTCCTTTCCGTATTTTATTGCATACTTACCGGCGTACCGGCTTTTAGACCAAAACCAAGCGTTTACAAATGATGATTGATTAGTCATCAGCCGACAAACTGGGAAAAACAGAAATTTATCTTGAATTATGGCCCAGGCTAGGTTTGAAGACATGACTGAGGATGTTTTTTGAGTTAGTCAAATATTATAGAATATAACTTATAAGGTATGTACAACAGTTATATAGAGCATTAGGTAATAAAACACGGCCTCGGGCAACAGTTCGAAAGTCTTCCCTGATACCTCGGAACAATAGTGTTGACTGTTCCCCAAACACCCATGAAATAACTGTATACTGTTTTATGCCTAATAAAATATTCGTATGGTTTATAAACGTTCTGCTCGATTGGACTGCACGATTTAGTAGTCCAGTGGTAACGCGCTGGACTGGTAATCCAGGGATCACATGTTCGATCCCCCGTCTCACCATAATAAAATTAACAGTCGTTCAGATGGGACTTTAACCCGAGGTCTCGTGTCGGTGCTTTACACCGTGCACATAATAGAACAAGAGAACACTCCGGAATGGGTCTCTGTCTGTATCATTGCACTATCCTCCAACAATCTAAAATGACTAATCTCTTCAGGAGGCGCCGCTCATATGAGCAACCCGGTAGCGACGATAAATAAACGTAAAACACACACAATGCCAAATTGTGCAACACAATTCTGTTTTCAGTGTTAAGCTATTTCAAAAATTCAAATATACTCGGTTTTGTATAAAACCTTTTAAAAATGAAACTTTCCCTTAACTTTACTATACATGCATGTACATGTTTTACAGAAATCTCGTCAAAACTGTTTAATATTTAAATAATTCTTGGTACTGTGTGGTATTCTGCTGACATATTATATAATATATATTATATATGTATTATTATATGAGTATGTACTATGCACACGTTTGATTAATAAAATGCATTACTGTTCTGTTCTGTTCTGTTCCTATACGTATATTTTGTCATGTGTACAATATGTGTGATCTATTTCATATAGACTAAAGAAACACATGCGTGTTGGAAGCAACTATTAAGAAAATCTCCGAATTAACATTTTCAATAACATTGAAGAACAACATTTAAATAGTGCTATTTTTTTGAAGAATTGCGAAAAGTGCTCGAAGTTTCAACTATTAATTAGACGATTTCAGTTTATTTTTTTCAAAAACTTAGCAATATAAATTTCTGAGTTTGAGTTCATGAATTAAAAGAAAATTAGTTTCTCTTGCGTGAAAATGTAACCACCGATATATGGAGCTCATGAAACAGGTTTACACTTTTGACGAGGATTAGGATATTTGAGAAAGTTGTCATTCCGTTTTGTGAGACGGGACTGTATAGCACGATAGATTACGTAAATATCATATGATAATAAGATGAGTACCATTGTATATGCATATGTTCTTGTTTTAATGAGCTCAGAAAAAATACATTAAAACATATTTCTATCAAAGGCCATCAATGTACAAGTTTGTTGACGTAATGCAATCTACTAATACATCTATTGTAGCTAATCTAGTTAAATGTATCAAAGAATCGTTGAAAGTTAGAACTTCACATTTAAATAGTATTATGCAATGTGTTCATCCTCTATTATCTATGATATTGCAAACTGTTTTGTACCAATTCACGTGAATTAGTAATATATGTTATATAATTAATTAATTATGTATACAGTCAAACCTGCCTTAAGCAGCCAGCCAAGTGAATCACAGAAAGTGGCTGCTTAGCACAGGTGGCTGCTTAATAGATGTCAAATGTATAGCAAAACAACATATTGGGAATCTGGAAACTGGCTGTTTAATGCAGGTTGGCTGTTTAACTCTTTCACCGCCAAAGTCGCATAAAAGCGACTTTGTAAAAAAGTAGAGAACCCGATCGGACAGAACAGAACATGCCGTCTGATCAGGCTATATGCTGATTGCTCTTCAGACAGTGGAGCTGAAGCACCTTTCCGAATAGCAAACAACATAGATCCTGATCAGACGCGGCGTTACGCCGCGGCTGATCTGGATCTATGTTGTTTGCACATGCTCTGAATTTATTCGGCGCAGAAAGAGTTAATAGAGGTGACCACTAACACAGGTTTGACTGTATATATATTTGACGATGTACTATGTACAAGTCTGAATAAATGTTCTGTTCTGTTCTGTTCTGTTCTGGTAAAGGATATATGTTTGTGTAAGAATGTGCTATTTGTTATAACAAATATTACAACTGTATATAAGCATGTACATTGTATGAGAAATGTCACAAGCGTTCTCAAATAACAATTTGAAATGTTATTTGCGGATTGAGTTATTCTTTGTAGTTATTTAAGCTATGGAAGAGGTATGGTCAGGTGGTTGAACAAGGTGGTGGAGGTAGTCATGGAAGAGGTATGGTCAGGTGGTTGAACAAGGTGATGGAGGTAGTCATGGCAGAGGTATGGTCAGGTGGTTGAACAAGGTGATGAAGTAGCTATGGAAGAGGTATGGTCAGGAGGTTGAACAAGGTGATGGAGGTAGTCATGGCAGAGGTATGGTCAGGTGGTTGAACAAGGTGATGGAGGTAGTCATGGCAGAGGTATGGTCAGGAGGTTGAACAAGGTGATGAAGTAGCTATGGAAGAGGTATGGTCAGGTGGTTGAACAAGGTGATGGAGGTAGTCATGGAAGAGGTATGGTCAGGTGGTTGAACAAGGTGATGGAGGTAGTCATGGAAGAGGTATGGTCAGGTGGTTTAACAAGGTGATGGAGGTAGTCATGGAAGAGGTATGGTCAGGTGGTTTAACAAGGTGATGGAGGTAGTCATGGAAGAGGTATGGTCAGGTGGTTGAACAAGGTGATGGAGGTAGTCATGGCAGAGGTATGGTCAGGAGGTTGAACAAGGTGATGAAGTAGCTATGGAAGAGGTATGGTCAGGTGGTTGAACAAGGTGATGGAGTAGCTATGGAAGAGGTATGGTCAGGTGGTTTAACAAGGTGATGGAGGTAGTCATGGAAGAGGTATGGTCAGGTGGTTGAACACGGTGATTGAGGTAGTCATGGCAGAGGTATGGTCAGGAGGTTGAACAAGGTGATGAAGTAGCTATGGAAGAGGTATGGTCAGGTGGTTGAACAAGGTGATGGAGGTAGTCATGGAAGAGGTATGGTCAGGTGGTTGAACAAGGTGTTGAAGTAGCTATGGAGGAGAATTCACATTTTCTACGCATTGTTATTACTTTATATTTAGACGCATTACTCATCAATCTTACAAATGTCTTCAACCTATAAGTCACACCACTTAACACTGACCACTGACCACATGCAGCAGAACCCTCCGTGTATGTATGTATACGTTGGTCAGTGTTAATCGTATTATAGTGTCCTATATGCACAGCATTCCATAAGTTTATTTATCGTCGCTACCGGTTTCCCATTTGAGCGACGGGCAGTTTACCTAACAACACCTTTCCTGGGCAGGTTCCAGCGGTTAACCATTACTAGGTGCACCAACCTCCGTAAGAAACAGCCAACTTTGTCATATAAATGAGACACGGTCTGAGCGGGGCTCGAACCCGTGACCATCATAGATGATAGGTTACAGTGGTATACAAGTCAACGACCTTAACCACTCGACCACGGAGGCGGTTAACTCCATTAATACAAGATTCAATATGTTATTATAAGTAACGTAAACACACAATGCTTCTAGTTACAGGATCAAATATATTAACATGTCAGCTATCAAACATGACACCAGTTGTTTGTAACGATACTATAATTATACAACATGACATCGTGAGTGAGTGAGTGTGAGTGAGTGAGTGAGTGAGTATTTGGTTTAACGGCGCATCAGCACAGTTCAGGCTATATCGCGCCGGGTTAAGTACATTGTGTACAAGATATCTACAACTAAAACTATTATGTAGATAACATTAAACTATTATGTAGATAACATTTTGTATGCATTAAAATTGCAACAACATTTATCAAGCTCTATAAATGATAATAAAACGTCAAATGTAAAACTTACAATTTATGGAAAATATGTGATTCTTTTAAAAATGCAATAATGTATTTAAAATCGACAGTGTCGAAAAGCTCCTTCATTGTCACAACTGTATAATATTTTCGACGAATGAGTGCTAACCACATGACATCGATTGTACATATAAGTAATAATATTATGCTACATAGACCCACATTAATACATGTTTTATCAACTGTTTCTACCATTGTCTTACAGCTGTATCTAATATCCGATGAGCAGTGGTAATTGCAGATTAATTCCAAATGTACTGTGAACATGATTGTGATATAAGCTTTAAGTTTAAGCGTTATTTATTCTACAACGATTGCGAAGCAAGTTCTAACAACTTATATTAATCACTCTCGTTGTCGCGAATGAACGCGTATATGTGGTCATTCGTGTGGGAGGAAACCGGAGTACCCGGAGAAAACCCACCTGTCTGATCTTGTGACCACCGTACCATTGTGATATAGAGTGATGTTCATCTCTTATAGCTCCACGTTGGAGTGACATTGTACTTTTATTCTGTAAACTATATAGAGGGCCCTAAGGAAGATAAGATTAGTTCAGAACTAATTAAGGCACCGTCTATAAATAAAGAAATCGTACTTACTACTATATTATATACAAATTTATTTTAGCTCGATTGTGAAACAAGTTATTTCAACTTATATGAATCACTCTCGAGACCTCATTCCTGATGGAATCCATCGCCACGAGGGAGAGAGAAGAGGCATGTGGAATTTAAATGCATTGCCTAAGGACACAATCGTAACGGCTCCAGCGGGGCTCGAACTCCAGACCTTTAGCACCTGAAGCGAACACGCATCCACTGCGCTATCACGACTTCCACTACTACTATACAACACTTAGCACAGTTATTATCACATATGTAAATATATTATGCACTTATGTATATATGAGTATGTAGTGTACTATGTACTATGTACAAGTATTCTGTAATAAAATGTTGTTCTGTTCTGTTCATGTGTCCGTCCGTGTATATCAGCCTACTTTTTGCTATAGGTAAATATGTAAATGTTCTTATGTTTGTATTTAGTTCACATACAGTCTACAACCGTTATGTCAAAGTCGGTTATGTCGAATTATCCGGTTATCTCGAAGTCGGATCAAAGTCCCGTTTCAGACGCTATCATTGTACATATAACTGGCTCCGTTTATATCGAATTTGGTTAAGTCAATCTTCGGTTATGTCGAAGTATTTTGTTCGAATGTCGAATTCTTCGGTTATCTCGAAGTCGAATCAAAAGTCCCGTTTCAGACACTATCATTGTACATATAACTGGCTCCGTTTATATCGAATTTCTTTCAGTCAAACTTCGGTTATGTCGAAGTATTGTGGGTGGTCCGACGGAATTCGACATAACGGATGTAGGCTATATATTGTTATGATAATATCTTTTACATTGCATTTTATTACCAAATCCTATAATTAAATATAATACAACCGTAAGTAGCATTTAGTAATATCAAACCATTCTGATCATGACCCATACTATTTTATGTAAATTTCCTTTTCTTAATCTTGCATGTTATTACGCTACGTCGCATTTTTTTATCGGTTAACTGGCGGTGTATGCTATCATCTGCCATCCACACTGTACGTTATAGTTATACAACCCTATAAACTTAAAAATATCTTGAATTCGATTATTGATAACGTTTTAAAGATCGGTGTGCCCTGAATTAGTAACTATATAAGATTTTTATTTGTTTAGGTGGGTGCTCGGAGTATGATGCACGGGATGAACATTGGAAGCAACATTATCACGATTAGAGTTATTGCCGAATGATAATCCCCAGAGTGCATAAGTGTAATACAAATGTATATTCTATTATTCACTGAAATGAACAAATTTTATTTCTGAGTTATTTTCTCGGAAACGTTTTGTATGATAACAGTGCTAGGAAACGATGTTACTGCGCGTTATATGGCGCTAAAAATGTAACATCTAGACGACGGTACACATACATTCATAAAATAGTGAAGAAATAAAAAATAAATATTTATCTGTCATTGAAAAAAATCTACTATTCATTTAGAAACAATAAAAGAAATAGAGGATATTTGTGTTTATTAGTGTAAGTTTGGAATTTATTTCAGCTCAGAGTCACCGGCATTTGTATTCCCATGATTAAAATAACATTATTTCGGTGATCACGAGATGATATAAATTCCTATCTTACGCTGCTAAACACACATCCACCTTTGCTCTTGTTATGTGCGTTCCAAAGATATTTGGCTCATATTTTTGTATCCACTTTTATTCATTTTTTACAGCGAGACACATTCAACCACATATCAACTTATGTTGGTGTGAGAAAAACTCCTACAGACGTATATGTAGTCAAATCCAGGGATCGCAGGTTTGATCCCTCCGTCTGACCCTATAGTGTCAGTGCTTTACACCGTGCACGTAAAAGAACCAGAAGAGACTCTGGAATGGGTCTCTGTCTGTATCATTGCACTATCCTCCAAAAATCTAAAATTACTAATTTCTTCAGGAGGCGTCGCTCAAATGGGCAACCGGTAGCGACGATAAATAAATGTAAAACACACACACAGAAAACTCCATCATTCATGGGAAAACATTAAATAAACATAGCATACGAGAGCACGAGTTCAATAATTCAACATAGAAAGTCACATACAAAATAATGTTTCACAATACAGTGGTTAAAATGTTAAAATATTAAACAATAGTTAGGCGGAATGTCAGATAATAACATAAACCACAGCAACAAAAGTAACTCAGAGTTCCTAGAAATTAGTTTATACAAATTTATTTGAGCTCGATTGCGAAACAAGTTCTTTAAACTTATATTAATCACTCTCGATGCCTCATTCCTGATGGAATCCATCGCCATGAAGGAGAGAGAAGAGGCAATGTGGAATTTAAATGCATTGCCTAAGGGTACAATCGTAACGTTCCTAGAAATTCCATACGACTATGTAACATATTGTTTAGTCCTTTTAGTTAGATAGTTACATAAACTATGCGTATGTAAGGCACGTTGACGATACGGAGGTGTGAACTCATCTGTAAATATATGATTGAAAGGGACGAAGTCAAATAGACGTACAGACGGATCTGTAGTCCAACGGTAATACGCTGGACTGGTAATCCAGGGATCGCAGGTTCGATCCCCCGTCTGACCCTAATAAAATTAATAGTCTTTCAGATGGGACGTTAAACCGAGGTCTCGTGTCGGTGATTTACACAGTGCACGTAAAAGAACCAGAGGAGATTCTGGAATGTGTCTCTGTCTGTATCATTGCACTATCCTCCAAAATCTAAAATAACTAATCTCTTCAGGAGGCGTCGCTCATATGGGCAGCCTGTAGCGACGATAAATAAACGTACAACACACACTCAAATAGACGTATAACTATTCTGCATTACAATTATATGTAAGCTTCGCTTTATGTTTTACACAACTTTTGAAACGGCCTACTGTATTGTATGCAATGTGTTGCCAAATGTAATTGTTACTGTAATGTCAATGCATATTTTAGGAGGAGGAAATAAAAAATAACATCCGTTCAGTTCAATTCATACAAAACCAGAATTACTCAAGTGTATCAGAAAAGTAGTTGAATCAAATTTGTTTGCAAATGTTTGTATCGTCAATCGTTCTATTTCCGGGGACCATCTGTTTTATAATTTGTTTGATCCTCCGGCTGACCTTAATAACAGTAACAGTCTTTCAGATGGGACGTTAAACCGAGGTCTCGTGTCGGTGCTGTACACCGTGCACGTAAAAGAACCAGAGGAGGCTCTGGAATGGGTCTCTGTCTGTATCATTTCACTATCCTCCCCCTAAAAATCTAAAAATGGCTAATCTCTTCAGGAGGCGTCGCTCATATGGGCAACCGGTAGCGACGATAAATACACGTAAAACACACACGTGTTCACATTAAATGTCAAACCTTAGGTGACCGAATACAGGCACATCCATGGCATGTAATACTTGAACACAACTATAATTATAATCTTATTTGGACTATGGTAGTCTTAGTCGTTCTCCTAGCGCCGCCTCTCTGTTTAGTTTATACAAATTTATTTTAGCTCGATTGCGAAACAAGTTATGTCAACTTATATTAATCACTCTCGAGACCTCATTCCTGATGGAATCCATCGCCACGAGGGAGAGAGAAGAGGCAACGTGGAATTGATATGCCTTGCCTAAGGGCACAATCGTAACGGCTCCAGTGGGGCTCGAACTCCGGACATTCCCGCCTCTCTGTAGCAGCTCATCAGACCATACAACTAAATGTGAGTAAAACAATAGTTAACACGTTTTATTAAAAGTGTTGACATTAATAACAGCACATTTGCATAAGCGCACTTTCGCATTTCTTAACAGCTGATTGACTTTAAAACAAGGGACATAATTCTTGTTTTGCTGATAATTAGAAATACATGTACTGTATACATGACCTCCTGGAGGTATGTGATTCTTGTTTTGCTGATAATTAGAAATACTGTATGTATAACCCTAGCACATCTACACGAAGGGTTATGCATTTACTACGAACTATTCGTTATTATTTAGACTAAACTTGTTATTATAGCGCGCTCGCTTCTCACCAATGCAACCCGGGTTCGATCCTCGCACCGGGAAGTATGTGAGGACGTACGGTGGACGCCAGATCGGACAGGTGGGTTTTCTCCGGGGACTCCGGTTTCCTCCCATACGAATGACCACATTTACGCTTTCATCCGAGCCAACGGGAGTGATTAATATAAGTTGTTAAAGCTTGTTTCGCAATCGTTGTAAAATAAATAAGTTTAAGCTTAAACTTGTTATTATAGACATGAAATATAATTACGAGACATGAAATATAATTACGCCAATTCAGTTTCGCTGTCTATGATTAATTTCACTGGGGAGGGAGGGAGGGCCAATTACTAATGTTGATAGAACGTGTGGCCCAACTCATTTGCTTTCATATGTGTGTCAATCATTGTATTGTTGTATATGTGTATATAAGGCAATAACATATGATTAAACTGAAGTATATGTCTAACGTAATATGTGAATGAACATATGAACATCAACTGTACATGTGTGCGCGGAAAAACGTCCTCAACCAGTCCGCGATAGGAATCATTAAACCGAATTCGGGAAGGGCCGTATCCTTCATGGCGATGGATTCGCTCAGGAATGAGGTCTCGAGAGTGATTAATATAAGTTGAAAGAACTTCACAATCGAGCTAAAATAAATTTGTATAAACTGTAGCTAATGTTGCTAGACCTTGTCGCCCGGCCCCGTTTGCCTTTCTTGAAATTGTCATGTCATGTATTGCATATATGTATAATGATTCGTGATATACAATATGATTAAACTAAATTAGACAGTGTGTGAACAAGAAGAAGGAAAGGGAACTTTGTGGAAGTCGTGATAGCTCAGTGGATGAGCGTTCACTTCAGGTGCGAAAGGTCCGGAGTTCGAGCCCCGCTGGAGCCATTACGAATGTGCCCTTAGGCAATGCATTTAATATCCACATTGCCTCTTCTCTCTCCCTCGTGGCGATGGTTTCCACCAGGAATGAGGTCTCGAGAGCGATTAATATAACTTGTAAGAACTTAAATAAATGTGTATAAACTAAAAGGAAATGGGTTTTACGCGAACGAGACCGCAATTATGAGAGGTAACGGTAATGATAGCTTACCAGAGAGCCAGATTGAAATATCCACTGCAATTTGTATAACATCTCGCCGCCTACACAGCTTAGACATGTATTCCATTTTATATTAGTATTTGAATGACGTTCATTTCAAGTGGACGCAACGAATATCTTTCTACACATTCAGATTTCCAAGCATAATTTGTATTTATTAACTTGTTTTTAGTAATTAGGAACGATATGTGCGCATTCTGGAAATGCCTTCTATATAAATATCTTAAGAGAATGTTACAAACTCCTTCAAAATAGTCCTGTGTTCCATATACAAAATATTGCACTATTTTATATTCTAAAGTACTGATACGTGTATCATGTATACGTACACAACGAAAGAACTACGTAGTTAATTCAAATTGCTTGGAACTTTATTCTGGAACATTAACCTTATTTCTGGAGCACATAGCTTGTAAAGAGATCATCAATATGTATTTGAGCTCCTTCACAAAAGCAACAGACGCAACGGCACAGATTGCATTATTCATGAGCCATTAGGCTGTCACAGGTGTAACTTAACGTTTCAGTAGCACGTTCCAAGCAATATAATACCAATGAATACGTCCAACTCTGCACACAAAAGCTCTCCGTACAACGAGTCTAGTTACAAAGAAACAACACCGATCACAAATCGAAGAAATAAATATGAATCAATATTAGATATTATCTTTATTTATAATATCGTAAATCCTGTAACATCATCTCCAATGTATGTCATACAGATGTTTATATGAAATGTACGAAACAATTATTAATGCGAGTATCCAGTTTCAAGTGGAAGTAGTCATTCACAAGATTTTGTTTCCTGAATACAACCGCAACGAGATGTTCAATTAACGTAATCAATCGACAATCATGTAGCATTGATCCTCGTGTGCAATGTTCTACTCATTTGCTCTTTAACTGAAGCAAATCGTTTTCAAACGCTACGATTGACACGGATAACAGCAAACTTTGTCCGCAGATTCTTTAATTGAAATAACGCCTTTTAGATGTATTTAAATGAGGGGGAATGAATCCAGACGCGTCTAATGTACAGAATGATCAACTCGTTTTACTTGGCTACATAAGTGTTATGATATTCGAGGGGTGTTCAATAATAATTATTACGCGCACTGCAAATAGTATTTCCACTGGCTCATTGTCGACATACACGTAACTGAAATGAGATAGTTGTGTTTATCAGTGTAAGATAGGATTTTATTTCATCGAATGGTCATCGAAATTTGCATTTCCACGATAAAATCGTATCTAACACTAATAAACGCAGAGCTTCCTTTTTTCGTTTCTGATTTCCAATGATTTGGGCTAATATAATAGTTGTTATCAAACTCAATTAATTTGAACTGCCCCTGTCGGGAGGAGCCTCATTTCTCTACAATACACAACCGCACAACCACTTATGTTAGTGTGAACGTCCGCAATAAGAAATAGTTCCGGTATAATGTTCAAGTTAGTTTCTATTTACTGTCAAAATTAATTAAAAACTGAAGACTAATCAAAGGCATTAGTATATATTACTCTATTTATATAATTAACTGTTCATGATTGTCAGAAAATAGCTAAAATACAAAAGTACATCCAACCGTGTAGGATTACAAACTCAAGTGGAAGTCGTGATAGCGCAGTTGATGCCCTTCGCTTAAGGTGCGAAAGGTTCGGAGTTCGAGCCACGCTGGAGCCGTTACGAAAGTGCCCTTAGACAAAGGCATTTAAATTACACGTTGCCTCTTCTCTCTCCCTAGTGGCGATGGATTCCATCAGGAATGAGGTCTCGAGAGTGATTGATATAAGTTGTAAGAACTTGTTTCGCAATCGAGCTAAATAAATTTGTATAAACTAAACTCAAGCAGTGACAGAGAAAATGCCATCTTTGATTATTTATATCTGGTGTTTTCGCAATAAATGACTGGATCAGACTTGTTGTTACTTATTTCTCGTTGGTTGTATAACTACAGTAGTGAAATATACACAATCTACATCCGTCATGTCAAAGTCGGTTATGTCGAATTTTCCGGTTATCTCGAAGTCGGATCATGGAAGACGGAGTTTTATATTATGCTTCCCAATGAATGATTGAGTTTTCTCAGTGACGGAACATGCTATTATTCACTGTTTTGAAACATTCACTTTGTATGTTAGCTATTGTCTGTCAATCTGAAAAAGTTGCTTATAAAATAGTAACTTCTATGGAGTTTGTTTTGTCTGTCGTTTTCAGTTTTGACAGCAGACATTGAAAATTATACAGGAACTATATTTGTATTGATAACGTTCACACTAACACATGTGGTTGTGAAGTTGTGCTTTGTGGTGAAGTGAATGTTCCAGCAGGGCAATACAAATGAACAACAAAATAATCACAAGTCATTGAAAACCAAAGAATAAAAGGAATATGTGTGTTTATCAGTGTAAGACATGTCTACATCCCCGCGAGGGGTTTGACATTAGAGGAAGATAGAGAGATAAGATGTTATTTCATCTTGTGATCCCCGAAATATGTTTTTATTTCGCTCGTGACATTACATAACACAACAATAATATATGTATTTAATTCTTCTTCTTCAAACTGATACAAGTCGGAAACAATATGGGTAGATACAATACTTAGTTTAAACTTTATTTATTTTACAACGATTGCGAAACAAGTTTTAACAACTTATATTAAGCACTCTCGTTGGCGCGGATGAAAGCGTAATTGTGGTCATTCGTGTGGGAGGAAACCGGAGCACCCGGAGAAAACCCACCTGTCCGATCTACCGACCACCGTACCAACTCACATACTTCCCGGTCCGAGGATCGAACCCGGGTTGCATTCGTGAGACGCCAGCGCGCTAACCACTGCGCTAATCGGATACAATACTTACTATTGTGAAATAATGGACACGACCCAGAAAGGAAATCAGGTTAGTAGGAAACCGTAATTAAATCACAGAATTTGTTTGGCATTCTATTTATCGCTATGCTATGTCGTATATCATATCATTCCGAAGCACATATCACAAACATCCTAGGTACATACAGTGAATTGTTTTTTTCCTGGAATTAGAAACACCGCTGATAGCATCACTACAAAGCATGAAGTGTATCTAATGTACGATAGGGGACTTTTTTTCAGAATCGTACGACTGCTATTATACAATTGAGAATGATTACACTGAATTATATCTAAACGTAGATTGGGGTAGGGGTGTGCGCGCACGTGCGTATATAAATTTAAACATGCTAGGATTGCAATGTTAATATTGGTTTATATACACACGCACACGCACGCACGGCACGCACGCACGCACGCACGCACGCACGCACGCACGCACACATATATATATATATATATAACGCCTTTTAGATGTATTTAAATGAGGGGGAATGAATCCAGACGCGTCTAATGTACAGAATTATCAACTCGTTTTACTTGGCTATATAATTATATATATATATAAACATTTCCTAAATTCTGATAACACGGACAAACAATGTTAACATGATATTCATCTTCAATTTGTCCACTGTCACAACATTGACAATATCGCTCGTTTCGAGGTATTCGATTTCGTTAGATTAGAGTACCGCTTCCATGCCGAGTGATTGATTGCTATTGTCTCCCATGCATAATTCACTTGGTGGTCCAATTGGTGGTCATTTTTTCCCCGTACATCGTCTCTAAATTACATGGTATTAAAGCGAGTGTTCCTCAGTCATCCCATGTGATAGATCATGTTGAGCATTATATGCAGCTGATACAGTACCGTAGCCAGAGGCAAATTTCAACCGAGACAATCTAGGGGTCCGGGGGTATGTTCCCCTTTAGAATATAGAAGCGATTCCCTACGTTTTCTGATTTAATGAGTTTAGATGTATAATTATGCACTGACCTTTCACCTCTCTAACAATCAACATGTTATACAGCAAAGGGATATTGTTTGCATTTTATTTATTTAATATTTCATTTTGTTTGCTTTCGAAATTTTAACCGAGGCAACTGCCTCGGTGTGCCTGGGTGTGGCTACGGGCCTGTGCTATATTACCTGAGTTATATATACGTCTTACGAATGTTTTAATTATGTGTAAATGAGACTTTATTAACAACATTAATTACCATGTGTGAGTTTATCCTGCCACGTGCAGGTGCACGTGCACGTGCTCGATAAATTCATGTGTTTTAGTTTGATATCCTGGAAGTACAATGTATTTTATTTTATCCGTTTAGTTGCGGTATCTTTACTAACATAACATTCGAAACGTACATTTCAAACTGCATACAGACTAAAAAATGGGAATGTTTGTGTGTGTGTTTTACGTTTATTTATCGTCGCTACCGGTTGCCCATATGAGCGACGCCTCCTGAAGATATTAGTCATTTTAGAGTTTGGAGGATAGTGCAATGATACAGAGAGAGACCCATTACAGAGTCTCCTCTGGTTCTTTTACGGGCACGGTGTAAAGCACTGACACGAGACCTCGGTTTAACGTCCCATCTGAAAGACTGTTAATTGTATTATGGTCAGACGAGGGGTCGAAACTGCGATCCCTGGATTACCAGTCCAGTGTGTTACCACTGGGCTACAGATCCGTCTGTTTGATGGGAATGTTTAGATAGATTTCTTTATTTATAGAGTGTGACCTAATTAGTTCTGAACTAATCTTCCTTAAATCCCTATAGATTATTACCAAATAATTGTTTAGCACGAAATTGAACCAATAACCCTAACCATGAAGTTTTCTTTAGTTTAGTTTATACACATTTATTTTAGCTCGATTGCGAAACAAGTTTTACAACGTTAGATTAATCGCTCTCGAGACCTCAGGCTCATTCACGATGGAATCCATCGCCACGAGGGAGAGAGACGTAGTATGGACTTGACATGCCTTGCTGCCTAATGGCACAATCGTAACGGCTATTGGTGGGCACGAAATGTGGCGCGTGAAGCGAACGTCCTACCACTACGCTATCAGAATGTTCACTGTTTTCCGTTGCAATTACTTTCAAATTATGCCATCATTACATATTGAAAAGCACTCCTATACATATATATACAAACACACACGCAATAGTAAATGTCTAAAATACAATGTTTGGAGGATAGTGCAATGATAGGCCTACAAACAGAGACCCATTCCAGAGTCTCCTCTGGTTCTTTTACGTGCACGGTGTACAGCACCGACACGAGACCTCGGTTTAAAGTCCCAACTGAAAGACTGTTAATTTTATTATGGTCAGACGGGGGATCGAACCTTGGTAAATATTTCTCTGTTACATATGTTTTATATATATGTTACCGTTGTTTAACTGATACGGTGGTAGCCAGATCGGACAGGTGCTTTATCTCGGGAACTCCGGTCTCCTCCCACACGAATGACCACATAGACATGGTTTATTAAATTCCAGTTAGGCTTTCAAGCCCATGAGGACATACATACATATTATATACAGTTAGCGAACAGTGCAAACACATTTATGCATTCATCAGCGCCAACCAGAGTGATTAAGTTGCTAAAGCTTGTTTCGCAACCGTTATCAATTAAATAAAGAGTATACCTTGTTCTTTTTTCTTTCTTTTTTTGGCTTATAACTTGATTAATTTAGTAAAATAAGAAATCAATGATTTATGTAATTTATAAATAGATTTCATAGTTCCAGACGAAGAAGCGTCTCTACCGAGAATACACAAGTAACAATTTAGAATGTTTATTAAGCTTAAACTTTATTTATTTTACAACGATTGCGAAGCAAGTTCTAACAACTTATATTAATCACTCTCGTTGGCGCGGGTGAAAGCGTATATGTGGTCATTCGTGTGGGAGGAAACTGGAGTACCCGGAGAAAACCCACATGTCTGATCTGGCGACCACGGTACTATATCACATACTTCCCGGTCCGAGGATCGAACCCGGGTTGCATTGGAGAGAAGCGAGCGCGCTAACCACTGCGCTAATCGGACATCATGCTTATCACCTAACCAGACAACCAGGGGCATAGCTAGACACAATATAGCATAGATGTGGGGGCATGCTCTATGTTGGATTCAGGA
The DNA here is from genome assembly GCA_014843695.1 of Archivesica marissinica. Classification (NCBI taxonomy): domain Eukaryota; kingdom Metazoa; phylum Mollusca; class Bivalvia; order Venerida; family Vesicomyidae; genus Archivesica; species Archivesica marissinica. Next base: position 48,333,516 of record CM026398.1, on the reverse strand, counting down.
GCCATTTCCCACTAAAACATGGGGCTGCGTTTGCTTCTCAAATACATATTTAAATCAAAGAACTTATCTACAAGATGACATTCGTTCAGAATTATAAATAAAATTAATTAAATAAATCGCAACCAGGCATTCTTCTATCTTAACACGATTCTGGTTTGCATGGCTCATATGGTAGAAATAAATCGCTAAAATGTATTGGTAGCTACGCCCCTGCCAATATGAAACTTCTCATTTGATAGAAAAACTGTGCCGATTTGCAGCCGATATTTAAAATAGCTCGCATGTCTGCGTTGCCCACATTGCGCATGTATACTAGAGGACATAGAAAACGCACACCGTTACTGGTTGCCCATATGAGCGACGCATCCTGAAGAGATTAGTTATTTTAGATTTTGGAGGATAGTGCATGATACAGACAGAGACCAATTCCAGAGTCTCCTCTGGTTCTTTTACGTACACGGTGTAAAGCACCGACACGAGACCTCGGTTTAACGTCCCATCTGAAAGACTGTTAATTTTATTACGGTCAGATGGGGATCGAACCTGCGATCCCTGGATTACCAGTCCAGCGTGTTACCACTGGACTACAGATCCGTCTGTAACGTACACCTACATTATATGATTATTATTATATAGACATTAATTACTCAATTGTGGAAGTTATTACTATAAAAGGTGTGGAAGTATGTTGAAACACAATTACCGCTACGAAAATACTGTTACTGTTTATAAATTTAGAATAATTTTATTTCTTAAAGTAAGCGCGAAAAGTTGGTTCACAATTCACAATTAGCCAAAAGTGTTACTTTCGATTGTGTGTTTTTACGTTTATTTATCGTCGCTACCGGTTGCCCATATGAGCGACGCCTCCTGAAGATATTAGTGGAGGATAGTGCATGATACAGACAGAGACCCATTCCAGAATCTCCCCTGATTCGTTTACGTGCACGGTGTAACGCACCGACATGAGACCTCGGTTTAACGTCCCATCTGAAAGACTGTTAATTTTATACGGAGCAGCTTCACTATCTATTCACGGAGCAGCTACACTATCGAGGGAAGATACGGAGCAGCTACACTATGGAGGGAAGATACGGAGCAGCTACACTATGGAGGGAAGATACGGAGCAGCTACACTATCTAGGGAAGATACGGAGCAGCTACACTATCTAGGGAAGAAGTGTTACCACTGGACTACATATCCGTCTTTCATACTTTCGATTTTTGGAGCACTATCTTTATCTTATGATGCTTTCTTTTATTACTACATCAATTTTAAATATTTTGGTATCAAAATGACGACAATCTTTGATATTTTAATATATAGTTATTTTTTTTCATGTAAAAACACACTTATCCGAAGTGTGCGTTTTCTATGTTCTCTAGTCCTCATGTATCAATTGCATATTATGTATAGCATTGCATCACGTAATGCCAATAACCATGTCGTGGTATGCACTAATAACAGGTGTCAAAACAGACACACAGCAAGTTGTGACTAAATCAACTACTAAATATCAACAAAGTATAGAGGCATGCGTGTGCTACGGTTAAATATTTCTGAACATAAGAAAAGTTCTTTATTTACAAACATGACATTTTACGACAATGCTATATACGATAGAATATTTAGATTCTTCCAGTAACATAAAAATCAGAAATAATATGGAGAATTTCATATTGAAAATAATAAACAAACCACATACCAAAAAGACTTACGCCAAATACATAGAAAGTGTTATTGAAATAAATGTAAAATATATGAACACGTTCTCCAAACTACGTGCATATTTGAGATATACAAAATGTCAAATACCACAACGCAATTTAAAATCTACTTTAAATACAATTAGCCCATCAACCTACCACAGTGGTATATTATTATATCCAAAGCAATTTGCACTTTCATCGTCCGTCGGATATTCCGAGTATATTCACAGTCCTTTGCCATCACGCAACCGTAACCTTCCTTATCCATTGATAAAATGACTTCGTCACTTTATATACCTGCCTCCATCTGCCTCCATCCGCATCACTCTTTGTAAAGATCATTAATTATTTGTTGTTATGTTATGTGCTGTTACGGCAGCTAACCCGTGACTGCTCAGTTTTAAACTGCAGAATCTGATGCAGAAACACTGATGAAATCCATTATAGTTTAGGAAAGACTCTTAAACAAATTGCATGTCGGATAAAAAATAATATTAGCTAAAATGTTGACAGAGACGCCTTAGCTCTTAACAAAGGATACGGTTAGTTACTGACACACGCATACCGCACGAATATATGAATCAAACGTGTTTGGGGCTATGAAGTCGTGGGCATTAACACTTAAATATAACAGTTACGGAAATGATTGCTGATATAAATAGGTAAAATCTTCAAACTAGGTAGATGATAGTATGTTCAGTGTATTATCGGGTGATATTTCATCGAATAAACATCGTAAGCTATGCATGTAGCATCACTAGTGCGCTAGCCGTGGATTTAGTCGCTCATGATAATAATAATGTTCTATATTCTATGTTCTATATTATATGTTCTATATTCTATGTTCTATGTTTATATGTTATATATTCTATGTTTATATGTTATATATTCTATGTTCTATATTATATGTTCTATATTCTATGCTTTATATTCTATATTCTATGTTTCTATGTTATATATTTCTATGTTCTATGTTCTATGTTTCTATGTTCTATATTATATGTTCTATATTATATATTCTATGTTTTTATGCTATATATTCTATGTTCTATATTTTATGTTTCTACGTCTCTATGTTATATATTCTATATTCTATGTTCTAAGCCTCTCGTGTGATCTTGTCTGAATGACCCCCACTCGAGTGCAATACGAAATCAAGTATCAAAAGTGTAACCTAATAATAATAATAATAATAATAATAATAATAATAATAATAATAATAATAATAATAATAATAATAATAATAATAATAATAATAATAATAATAATAATAAAGACTTTCAGATTAGCGCAGTGGTTAGCACGCTCGCTTCTTCTCACCAATGCAACCCGGGTTCGATCCTCGGACCGGGAAATATGTGAGATGGTACGGTGGTCGCCAGATCGGACAGGTGGGTTTTCTCCTGGTACTCTGGTTTCCTCCCACACGAATTACCACATATACGCTTTCATCCGTGCCAACGAGAGTGATTAATATAAGTTGTTACAGCTTGTTTCGCAATCGTTGTAAAATAAATAAATAAAGTATATACTAATAATAAAATAGTTTATTTAACGAGAAAACTTATTTCACTGGTATATATATATTTCCACATTTCATTGGAAAGCTTAACTATATATGTACTATTCTGTACACTGTAAGCTGTCAAGCTGTCTTTCTTTTTACCAACATGCGAAATAAAAACGTAGCATGCAATGCAATTTATGTCTTACTTGAATACAATTTATTTGTTACTTGAATGCAAGTTATGCCTTACTTGAATGTAATTTATGTCTCACTTGAATGCAAGTTATGTCTTACTCGAATGTTATGTTATATTTCGGGTTTTACGCCTGCATCAGCACCATTTCGGGCTATATCTCCGGCGGGCAGTTTACTTAACAACACCTTTCCTGGGCAGGCTCCAGCGGTTAACCAGTACTTGGGTGCACCAACCTCCGTAAGAAACTGCCAACTTTTTCATATAAATGAGACACGACCTGAACGGGGCACGCACCCTTGACCGTCACTGATGATAGGTTACAGTGGTATACAAGTCAGCGACCTTAACCACTCGACCACGAGGGCGGACTACTTACTCGAATGTAATTTATGTCTTACTCAAATGTAATTTATGTCGTACTTGAATGCATGTCTTACTTGAATGCAAGTTATGTCACACTTAAATGCAAGTTATGTCTTACTCGAATGTAATTTATGTCACACTTAAATGCAAGTTATGTCTTACTCGAATGTAATTTATGTCTTACTCGAATGTAATTTATGTCTTACTCAAATGCAATTTATGTCTTACTTGAATGCAATTTATGTCTTACTTGAATGCATGTCTTACTTGAATGCAAGTTATGTCTTACTCGAATGCATGTCTTACTCGAATGCAATTTATGTCTTACTCGAATGCATATCTTACTCGAATGCAATTTATGTCTTACTCGAATGCAATTTATGTCTTACTCGAATGCAATTTATGTCTTACTCGAATGCAAGTTATGTCTTACTCGAATGCAATTTATGTCTTACTCGAATGCAAGTTATGTCTTACTCTAATGCATGTCTTACTCGAATGCAAGTTATGTCTTACTCGAATGCATGTTATGTCTCACTTGAATGCAAGTTATGTCTTACTCGAATGCAATTTATGTCTTACTCGAATGCAATTTATGTCTTACTCGAATGTAATTTATGTCTTACTCGAATGCAATTTATGTCGTACTTGAATGCATGTCTTACTAGAATGCAAGTTATGTCTTACTCGAATGCATGTCAAACTTGAATGTAATGTATGTCTTACTCGAATGCATGTCTTACTCGAATGCAATGTATGTCTTACTCGAATGCATATCTTACTCGAATGCAAGTTATGTCTTACTCGAATGCAATTGATGTCTTACTCGAATGCAAGTTATGTCTTACTCGAATGTATGTCTTACTCGAATGCAATTTATGTCTTACTCGAATGCATGTTATGTCTCACTTGAATGCAAGTTATGTCTTACTTGAATGCAAGTTATGTCTTACTCGAATGCAATTTATGTCTTACTCGAATGCAAGTTATGTCTTACTCTAATGCATGTCTTACTCGAATGCAATTTATGTCTTACTCGAATGCATGTCTTACTCGAATGCAAGTTATGTCTTACTCGAATGCATGTCTTACTCGAATGCAAGTTATGTCTTACTTGAATCATGCACATGTTGAATATATGTATTTGTCACAGACGGATCTGTAGTCCAGTGGTAACACGATGGACTGGTAATCCAGGGATCGCAGGTTCGAACCCCCGACTGACCATAATAAAACAGTCTTTCAGATGGGAATTTAAACCGAGGTCTCATGTAGGTGCAGCATACCGTGCACGTAAAAGAGCCAGAGGAGACTCTGGAATGGGTCAAACATCTAAAATGACTAATCTCTTCAGGAGGCGTCACTCATATGGGCAAACGGTATCGCAGTGGTTAGCGCACTCATTTCTCACCAATGCAACCTGGGTTTGATCCTCGAACAGGGAAGTATGTGAGATGGTACGGTGGTCGCCAGATCAGACATGTGGGTTTTTTCAGGGTACTTCGGTTTCCTCCCACACGAATGACCACATATATACTTTCATCCGCGCCAACGAGAGTGACTAATATAAGTTGTTAGAACTTGCTTCGCAATCGTTGTAAAATGAAAACAGTGGAGAGAATTACTATAAGCTCCTGTAGCTTTCAATTCAATCTACTTGTCTTGATAGTTGTATTGTATGGATGTTATATGTACAGATGTTATATATCATGTTTATCTTGATAAATAAAATATGTTTAAACCAATCGTTGTAAAATAAATAAAGTTTAAAACAACCGGGATAAATACACGTAAAACACACACATTTATTTGTCATATTTTGTATACTTTCGAACATATTTGCATAAGAGTGTCATTTTCTCGGGAAAATGCAGTAAGTGTAAACATTGCCAGGTACACATTTCTAGGTAATTACATATTACTGTACACTGATTGTTTATTTCGTTGCCAACATTGGTTATTGCTCTTGGCAGATACCGAACCATAGCAAACAGTGTCCAGTTCTACATTGTCTCTCTGTTTATGTGATTCCAATAACTAGTACTATGTTATCACCTGGAATTGGCTTGTTTAATTACTTCCTAATTACATGGAAATAGAAACGTGATTCGTGACAAGAATGTCACGCATACGAACTTAGTTTTCTAATATCATATTTAGTAGTTTTCGTGCAGATTAAAACAAATTGACGGGAGGGTTTACGTTTTTTCATTTATTTTACAACGGTTGCGAAGCAATTTCTAACAACTTATATTAATGACGGGAGGTCTGATGCAAATCGGGAAAGCACACTTGCAGATGTTGCTAGGCAAACGAATATACGACAGTTCCCTCCACATAACCAGTAGCGTGTATGTTAATATGATTTCATTAGCAAATTACGCAGATTATTTTATTTAGTTACCAGATTCCGCATATGACTTAATTAACAGATTCGCAGATGACTAAATCAACATATTCACATATGTTTGTATTAACAGATTCGCAGATGATTTAATTAACAGATTGTCAGGCGATTTAAATAACAGATTCGCAGATGACTTAATTAACAGATTGTCAGGCGATTTAAATAACAGATTCGCAGATGACTTAATTAACAGATTGTCAGGCGATTTAAATAACAGATTCGCAGATGATATAATTAACAGATTCCGAGATGATTTATTATAATCAACATATTCTCAAATCGTTTAATTAACATAGTAGCGGGTGATTTAATTAACAGATTCGCAGATGAGTGTATTAACATATTCACCTATGATTTAATTAACATATTCACAGATGAGTGTATTAACATATTCACCTATGATTTAATCAACATATTCACAGATGATTTAATTAACATATTCACAGATGAGTGTATTAACATATTCACCTATGATTTAATCAACATATTCACAGATGATTTAATTAACAGATTCCTGGATGATTTAATTAACAGATTCGCAGGTGATTCAATTAACATATTTCCAGATGATTTAATTAACATGCTTTATTCAAAATAGCAAATGCATGTTTATATTATCTCTTGTGTTTGGCTGTTACAAATATTATATACATGTTAACTACATAATTGTACAAGTACATCTGCAAAGTGCATACATTCAAACCGAGACATGATTCGTAGGTGCGCCAAAATACGCTTTAGTGTTCTATCTACAGAGACGTCAGTTTTTATTATGTTTACTGTTTTTATATTGTACAGATAACGTCATTCTTTCCTTCTATTTTTAAGTGAATTAAATTTTATCTCGTCGGTATTTTACTTTCTAATCATATTTGCTGTGCTCTGATCACAGTGAAGTTAGATTTCCGATTACCAATTATGCAGCAATAGTATCAATTGTGTCTATTGTTTTAGGGTAGATTCTAATATTAGATTAGCGGTGATACTGCTGCTTTGTCCATAAATACTGTGATCAATTATTGTGATATACGTTTGTTTATCACTTATAGCACACAGGTATTGTGGCAAAGTATATACTAGAGGACATAGAAAACGCACACTTCGGATAAATGTGTGTTTTACATGAAAAACAATAACTATATAAATATATAGTTTTAAACATTTTGGAATATTTTTAGTTGTTCAGTTTGTGTTCTGTAATAAAGATGTGATATATCTTTGATGGAATCCTTCGTATTTCGTTTTCATGTAATAATAATCATATAATGTAGGTGTGCGTTTTCTATGTCCTCTAGTATATAATGTAGGTGTGCGTTTTCTATGTCCTCTAGTATATAATGTAGGTGTGCGTTTTCTATGTCCTCTAGTATATAATGTAGGTGTGCGTTTTCTATGTCCTCTAGTATATAATGTAGGTGTGCGTTTTCTATGTCCTCTAGTATATAATGTAGGTGTGCGTTTTCTATGCCCTTATAAATGTAGTGTGGTTTCTATGCCTTAGTATATAATGTAGGTGTGGTTTCTATGTCCTCTAGTATATAATGTAGGTGTGCGTTTTCTATGTCCTCTAGTATATAATGTAGGTGTGCGTTTTCTATGTCCTCTAGTATATAATGTAGGTGTGCGTTTTCTATGTCCTCTAGTATATAATGTAGGTGTGCGTTTTCTATGTCCTCTAGTATATAATGTAGGTGTGCGTTTTCTATGTCCTCTAGTATATAATGTAGGTGTGCGTTTTCTATGTCCTCTAGTATATAATGTAGGTGTGCGTTTTCTATGTCCTCTAGTATATAATGTAGGTGTGCGTTTTCTATGTCCTCTAGTATATAATGTAGGTGTGCGTTTTCTATGTCCTCTAGTATATAATGTAGGTGTGCGTTTTCTATGTCCTCTAGTATATAATGTAGGTGGGCGTTTTCTATGTCCTCTAGTATATAATGTAGGTGTGCGTTTTCTATGTCCTCTAGTATATAATGTAGGTGTGCGTTTTCTATGTCCTCTAGTATATAATGTAGGTGTGCGTTTTCTATGTCCTCTAGATTAATGTAGGTGGTTTCTATGTCTAGTTATAATGTAGGTGTGCGTTTTCTATGTCCTCTAGTATATAATGTAGGTGGCGTTTCTATTTCCTTAGTATATAATGTACGTGTGTGTTTTCTATATCCTCTAGTATATACTGTACGTGTGCGTTTTCTATGTCCTCTAGTATATCATGTAGGTGTGCGTGTCCTATGTCCTTTAGTATATAATGTAGGTGGGCGTTTTCTATTCCCTCTAGTATGTAATGTAGGTATGCGTTTTCTATGTCCTCTAGTATATAATGTAGGTGTGCGTTTTCTATGTCCTCTAGTATATAATGTAGGTGTGCGTTTTCTATGTCCTCTAGTATAACATCAGATTAATAGTTATATTTAATAAATACTGTTATAAATTATTGTGATATACTTTTGTTCATCACTTATAACACACTAGTGTGGCATTATACGTATATGGACGTCGTGATAACGCTGTGGTATCGCGTCCGCTTCAGGTGTGAAATGCTCGGAGTTCGAGCCCCACTGGAGTTGTTACGATTGTGCCATTATGCAAAGCATATAAATTGCCTCTTCTCTCTCCCTAGTGGCGAAGGATTCCATCAGGAATGAAGTCTCGAGAGTGATTAATATAAGGTCTAAGAACTTATTTCGCTATCGAGCTAAACTTAATTTGTAATGAAACATCATCTTGAAAACGGTCCATGTTCAACTCTAACGTAATAACCCACTGCAGCAACTCAGCAATTTATATTGTAACTATAAAAACTAATCTATAACAAGTAGCTGCTCTTTTACATGGCTTAAACTATCTTATATTACCTATGTACACATCACCTGAACTCTTAACTCGAACCGACTCGCCCAGGAACAATCTGAGATAAAAACATGTATGTCTGGAAACCTGTGCCAAGTTGTCAAATGTCGGATCGTTTGATGGGTCTCATCCATTGCATAACTAGATGAAGTATGCCTATTATCGAATTTACCTTTTTCTAACCTTAGAAATGAAACAGTTTTACGTGTAATCATTAAAAATAAGTTTGCAATTGGTTAAATCAAGACCGTGCCACACACACATATATATGCAGGATACTAAATGAGTGGTCCGACAGTGGCTGTCCGATTAGCGCAGTGGTTAGCACGCTCGCTTCTCACCAATGTAACACGAGTTCGATCCTCGGACCGGGAAGTATGCGAGATGGTACCATGGTCGCCAGATTGGACAGGTGGGTTTTCTCCGGGTAATCCGATTTCCTCCCACACGAATGGCCACATTTACGCTTTCATCCACGCCAACGAGTGCGATTAATATAAGTTGTTAGAACTTGCTTCGCAATCGTTGTAAAATAAATAAAGTTTAAATGAGTGGTCATGTGCTATTGAACTTATTTAACTCGTCTTCTAAAAACAATGACAATGAGTCTCAGGCGATGATATAAGATCCTATTTATAACATAGTTTTCCAAAATGCTGTAAATTCATTGAATTGCAACAGTTCCACGTACATATGCTTCAGCTCGCTTCTCACAAATGCAACCCGGGTTCGATCCTCGGACCAGGAAGTGTGTGAGATGGTATGGTGGGCGCCTGTCCGGACAGGTGGGGGTTTCTCCGCTTTCCTCCTATATACTTACAATTGATGACATAATTATACACGCTTTCGAAAGAGGTTAATACAAGTTGCTAACCCTTGCTTCTATGTACATATGGTTTTTCGAATTTCCTACAGATCCGTCTGTGTGAAGTTAGGAACTTCGATATTTATTAATTCATGATATATACAACATCATATATACACATATAGTACACATGCAAGACTGTACAAATTATATATTATATAATAAATTATTTTAAATTTTATTTATTTATTTATCTTTATTCGTCATATCGGTATACTATATTGTTGATATTTAGTTCAAGATTAGTTTTAACGCATGTCTGAATATAATGATTAATTGTTAATGTGTTCTTTCCAAGAACGTGGTATCGATTACACCTTGACATTTTTAGTGTGTCGAAATCCATGTAGAATATTTAAGAAATAATAAGTAGCAACCGTGGTATATCGCAGAATAACCCGAGTTTGAAGTTCTTATGCGTAGAAATATATCACGAAGGCCGATGAACGACAAACGAGGGTTATTCTGCGATATACCACGGTTGATACTTATTATTTCGATTCTAACACGACTTACTTCTAATAATTTTAGAATCAAAGGAGTATTGTCGTCAAACGCCGTGCATTTGGCTTTCGAAATTTCCTCCCGCGTAAGGGGTGATGACGTTATTTTTTATGAAAAATATCAATCTAGTGCATAAATGAACAAAAGTTGTAACTGATCAATAATTTTATTTATTTTGTCAAATAAAACTGTACAGAATAGTAACTGAAACCTTACTTAACAGAAAAACAAGACGGACAAGAGATTATCTGATTCTAAAAATAGCTCACTTCCGCGAATTCCCACGGTAGTATTTACAAACATCACGTGACTTTCATTCATAAAATTGTGCATGCATTATATAAATGGAATAGCCAAAACACGATGCGCGCAGCATAGTTCAAGTGCAGTTAGAATAGAAAATACTCCAGGCTGTTCACGAAACAAAACGTGGTATTACTTTCCAATCGGCGCCTGTGTTAAAAATATATTGGACCTATTTAAGTTTTATGGCTTTTAAATAGCTTTTTTATTTCTATCATGCCAATGTTGCCTTCTTATTTTGTTCCTATTAAGGATGTGAATTTAATTTCTTCAAGATTATCGTTCGATAAAATTCCAAACACATATGTTTTCTCTTGTTTATAATTTCTCTGGAGACTCCAATTGATTGAATGCAAGTAAATGCAGGAAACAAGTAGCGTTTTTATTATTTGAATATTCCAATAAAATGTTAAATATTTTTGTTTCCATAAGTTAATAGTTTTTACATTGTTTCAACTTAGCTGCCACAGGCCTGCTGCCAAATATCAGGATTTTGGTTTGGCTGGAGAACCAGTTCATTAAACGGTGTTTGTTATTACTGATTTTTGCAGAAATACTTTAATGCATTTCAATATTCTTATTTGAATATCCATTGTTTCAGAAAATAGAAAAATAACAAAGCTGACAAAGGACAACATTGACGAATTCCTCTTGCTAGAGTAAAGTTGATTGATTTCCAGCTGTTGATTGTCCGATTAGCATAGTAGTTAGCGCGCTCGCTTCTCACGTATGCAACCCGGGTTCGCTCCTCCGACCGGGAAGTATGTGAGATGGTACGGTGGTCGCCAGATCGGACAGGTGGGTTTTCTCCGGGTACTCCGGTTTCATCCCACACGAACGACCACATTTACGCTTTCATCCGCATCCGCGCCAACGAGAGTGATTAATATAAGTTGTTAAAATTGCTTCGCAATTGTTGTAACATAAATAAATTTTTAAAAAAAGCCGTTAATAGATGCATTATATTATTATATAGGCCTATTTTTTGAAACTAAGTTTTGAAGCTGATCGGATAAACATTTTCATTTTAACGTATCAAGTGCCTTTCGTATGTCCCATCTATTTCGTTAGTTTCTTCATAACCAATGATATATTTTATTGATCAGCCGCTACTGCTGTGTGGATCGCATTTTCGTCTGCTATTGTATTCATCGGTAACTGTTAAACCATCGATAATATTGTCTGCCGCTGCTGCTGTCGTGTGAACCGTTGTATATTAAACCATCGATCTTATTGTCTACCGCTGCTGCTGTCGTGTGAACCGTTGTCTGTTAAACAATCGATCTTATTGTCTGCCGCTGCTGCTGTCGTGTGAACCGTTGTCTGTTAAACCATCGATCTTATTGTCTGCCGCTGCTGCTGTCGTGTGAACCGTTGTCTGTTAAACCATCGATCGTATTGTCTACCGCTGCTGCTGTCGTGTGAACCGTTGACTTTTAAACCATCGATATTATTGTCTGCCGCTGCTGCTGTCGTGTGAACCGTTGTCTGTTAAACCATCGATCTTATTGTCTGCCGCTGGTACTGTCGTGTGAACCGTTGACTTTTAACCATCGATCTTATTGTCTGCCGCTGCTGCTGTCGTGTGAACCGTTGTCTGTTAAACCATCGATCTTATTGTCTACCGCTGCTGCTGTCGTGTGAACCGTTGACTTTTAAACCATCGATCTTATTGTCTGCCGCTGCTGCTGTCGTGTGAACCGTTGTCTGTTAAACCATCGATCTTATTGTCTACCGCTGCTGCTGTCGTGTGAACCGTTGTCTGTTAAACCATCGATCTTATTGTCTACCGCTGCTGCTGTCGTGTGAACCGTTGACTTTTAAACCATCGATCTTATTGTCTGCCGCTGCTGCTGTCGTGTGAACCGTTGTCTGTTAAACCATCGATCTTATTGTCTACCGCTGCTGCTGTCGTGTGAACCGTTGACTTTTAAACCATCGATTTTATTGTCTGCCGCTGCTGCTGTCGTGTGAACCGTTGTCTGTTAAACCATCGATCTTATTGTCTACCGCTGCTGCTGTCGTGTGAACCGTTGTCTGTTAAACCATCGATCTTATTGTATGCCGCTGGTACTGTTGTGTGAACCGCTGACTGTTAAACCATCGATATTATTGTATGCCGCTGCTGTCTTGTGGACCGCTGTTAACGAAGCCGATTCGAGTATGTTGAACCATCGACCATATTAACTCGTGTTGCTGTCCGGATTCCTGTCTGTTTAACCGTCGATCATATATATATGCTACTTCTGTAGTCCCAGTCAGTGGCTTCAGTTAGCTCACGTGCCGTGGGAAATATAGCATAGATGACATGCTTAGTCAGTTGTCAACTTGTGAGAGAAGAAAATTGCAAATGAACACAAAACTACACCATAATTCGACGCTTAGTGTTTATCAGAGCACAGCAAAGTGAAACAATTGGGATCGTGTTGCCTGCTGTTGCAGGTGGAAGTGAAATTGCCAAAGCTGTTAGAATTATTTCATAATGGTAATATACATCACCCATACAGCGATTAAAATGCCTATATTATTTCAAAATAAATTTGATTTATGACTTTCTAAGATGCAAGGAACAGTAAAATGTTCCAAACAGGAATGGTGGAATCGGATGGATATATTTGCTCGATGTAAAATTACTTTTTACTGGGTATATTTGCCAGAAAAATGCCCGTTGTGTTTTGAAGATGCATTTAAATGTTTTGCATAATTTCCTAGCAATTCGTTTCTGTTGGTATTCCCTGTTGGTATACCATTAAGTGGTATGTTAATAATTCATTAGTATGGCAGCTGACTGTTTGACTAATCCGAAATATTATCGAAGCTAAGTAGTATCTCGTTAACACAGATCGTCTGCGTGTAGCAGAAATATCTATATACCTGTTTGAAGTTTTGATATTTAATTTGGCATGTCAGTGGGTATGCAATACCGACGACTGTACATATAAAAATATATTCACGCATTATATTTATTCCCCAATGCACACAATAAAACAAAAGAAACATTTATTTCACACCCATGAACTTGCAGTGTCTAGGTTTATATCGTTACACTCGTCTGAGCTTGCTGTGTCTATGTTTAAATCGTTACACTCGCCTGAGCTTGCAGTGTCTATGTTTAAATCGTTACACTCGTCTGAGCTTGCAGTGTCTATGTTTATATCGTTACACTCGTCTGAGCTTGAAGTGTTTATGCTTAAATCGTTACACTCGCCTGAGCTTGAAGTGTTTATGTTTAAATCGTTACACTCGTCTGAACTTTCTGTGTCTATGTTTAAATCGTTACACTCGTCTGAGCTTGAAGTGTCTATGTTTAAATCGTTACACTCGTCTGAGCTTTCTGTGTCTATGTTTAAATCGTTACACTCGTCTGAGCTTGCTGTGTCTATGTTTAAATCGTTACACTCGTCTGAGCTTGCTGTGTCTATGTTTAAATCGTTACACTCGTCTGAGCTTGCAGCGTCTATGTTTAAATCGTTACACTCGTCTGAGCTTGCTGTGTCTATGTTTAAATCGTTACACTCGTCTGAGCTTGCAGTGTCTATGTTTAAATCGTTACACTCGTCTGAGCTTGCAGTGTCTATGTTTATATCGTTACACTCGTCTGAGCTTGCAGTGTTTATGCTTAAATCGTTACACTAATTAAGACGTCCAGATCTTTAAATATATTCAAGACAAAATGTAAAGTATGGATACAACGTTTTAATCGGTAGACACTAGACAGTTATATATATATAATGATTGTAAATCAATATGCTTATGTCGTTTTGTATTTCTATCAAAGTACATGATTTATTTAGGCTGTTGTTTAAGTTACTTTGTACAACATTATGCATGTATATTGTACGGCGTAACTATGTTATAATTATTGTGTATGTACATTTATTCTATAGTGTTAACACATTGAAGAGGGCCCTAAGGAGGATTAGTTCAAAACTAATTAGGTCACCCTCTATAAATAAAGAAATCTATCTCTATCTCTATCCTCTGAGTTTGAAGTGTCTATGTTTAAATCGTTACACTCGTCTGAGCTTGCAGTGTTTATGTTTTAATTGTTACACTCGTCTGAGCTTGAAGTGTCTATGTTTAAATCGTTACACTCGTCTGAGCTTGCTGTGTCTATGTTTAAATCGGTACACTCGTCTGAGCTTGCTGTGTCTATGTTTAAATCGTTACACTCGTCTGAGCTTGCAGTGTTTGTGCTTAAATCGTTACACTCGTCTGAGCTTGCAGTGTCTATGTTTAAATCGTTACACTCGTCTGAGCTTGCAGTGTCTATGTTTAAATCGTTACACTCGCCTGAGCTTGCAGTGTTTGTGCTTAAATCGTTACACACGTCTGAGCTTGAAGTGTTTATGCTTAAATCGTTACACTTGCCTGAGCTTGAAGTGTTTATGCTTAAATCGTTACACTAGCCTGAGCTTGAAGTGTTTATGCTTTAATCGTTACACTCCTCTGAGCTTGCAGTGTCTATGTTTAAATCGTTACACTCGTCTGAGCTTTCTGTGTCTATGTTTAAATCGTTACACTCGTCTGAGCTTTCTGTGTCTATGTTTAAATCGTTACACTCGTCTGAGCTTGAAGTGTCTATGTTTAAATCGTTACACTCGTCTGAGCTTGAAGTGTCTATGTTTAAATCGTTACACTCGTCTGAGCTTGCAGTTTCTATGTTTAAATCGGTACACTCGCCTGAGCTTGAAGTGTTTATGTTTAAATCGTTACACTCGTCTGAACTTTCTGTGTCTATGTTTAAATCGTTACACTCGTCTGAGCTTGAAGTGTCTATGTTTAAATCGTTACACTCGTCTGAGCTTTCTGTGTCTATGTTTAAATCGTTACACTCGTCTGAGCTTGCTGTGTCTATGTTTAAATCGTTACACTCGTCTGAGCTTGCTGTGTCTATGTTTAAATCGTTACACTCGTCTGAGCTTGCAGCGTCTATGTTTAAATCGTTACACTCGTCTGAGCTTGCTGTGTCTATGTTTAAATCGTTACACTCGTCTGAGCTTGCAGTGTCTATGTTTAAATCGTTACACTCGTCTGAGCTTGCAGTGTCTATGTTTATATCGTTACACTCGTCTGAGCTTGCAGTGTTTATGCTTAAATCGTTACACTAATTAAGACGTCCAGATCTTTAAATATATTCAAGACAAAATGTAAAGTATGGATACAACGTTTTAATCGGTAGACACTAGACAGTTATATATATATAATGATTGTAAATCAATATGCTTATGTCGTTTTGTATTTCTATCAAAGTACATGATTTATTTAGGCTGTTGTTTAAGTTACTTTGTACAACATTATGCATGTATATTGTACGGCGTAACTATGTTATAATTATTGTGTATGTACATTTATTCTATAGTGTTAACACATTGAAGAGGGCCCTAAGGAGGATTAGTTCAAAACTAATTAGGTCACCCTCTATAAATAAAGAAATCTATCTCTATCTCTATCCTCTGAGTTTGAAGTGTCTATGTTTAAATCGTTACACTCGTCTGAGCTTGCAGTGTTTATGTTTTAATTGTTACACTCGTCTGAGCTTGAAGTGTCTATGTTTAAATCGTTACACTCGTCTGAGCTTGCTGTGTCTATGTTTAAATCGGTACACTCGTCTGAGCTTGCTGTGTCTATGTTTAAATCGTTACACTCGTCTGAGCTTGCAGTGTTTGTGCTTAAATCGTTACACTCGTCTGAGCTTGCAGTGTCTATGTTTAAATCGTTACACTCGTCTGAGCTTGCAGTGTCTATGTTTAAATCGTTACACTCGCCTGAGCTTGCAGTGTTTGTGCTTAAATCGTTACACACGTCTGAGCTTGAAGTGTTTATGCTTAAATCGTTACACTCGCCTGAGCTTGAAGTGTTTATGCTTAAATCGTTACACTAGCCTGAGCTTGAAGTGTTTATGTTTAATCGTTACACTCCTCTGAGCTTGCAGTGTCTATGTTTAAATCGTTACACTCGTCTGAACTTTCTGTGTCTATGTTTAAATCGTTACACTCGTCTGAGCTTGGTGTCTATGTTTAAATCGTTACACTCGTCTGAGCTTTCTGTGTCTATGTTTAAATCGTTACACTCGTCTGAGCTTGTGTGTCTATGTTTAAATCGTTACACTCGTCTGAGCTTGCTGTGTCTATGTTTAAATCGTTACACTCGTCTGAGCTTGCAGCGTCTATGTTTAAATCGTTACACTCGTCTGAGCTTGCTGTGTCTATGTTTAAATCGTTACACTCGTCTGAGCTTGCAGTGTCTATGTTTAAATCGTTACACTCGTCTGAGCTTGCAGTGTCTATGTTTATATCGTTACACTCGTCTGAGCTTGCAGTGTTTATGCTTAAATCGTTACACTAATTAAGACGTCCAGATCTTTAAATATATTCAAGACAAAATGTAAAGTATGGATACAACGTTTTAATCGGTAGACACTAGACAGTTATATATATATAATGATTGTAAATCAATATGCTTATGTCGTTTTGTATTTCTATCAAAGTACATGATTTATTTAGGCTGTTGTTTAAGTTACTTTGTACAACATTATGCATGTATATTGTACGGCGTAACTATGTTATAATTATTGTGTATGTACATTTATTCTATAGTGTTAACACATTGAAGAGGGCCCTAAGGAGGATTAGTTCAAAACTAATTAGGTCACCCTCTATAAATAAAGAAATCTATCTCTATCTCTATCCTCTGAGTTTGAAGTGTCTATGTTTAAATCGTTACACTCGTCTGAGCTTGCAGTGTTTATGTTTTAATTGTTACACTCGTCTGAGCTTGAAGTGTCTATGTTTAAATCGTTACACTCGTCTGAGCTTGCTGTGTCTATGTTTAAATAGGTACACTCGTCTGAGCTTGCTGTGTCTATGTTTAAATCGTTACACTCGTCTGAGCTTGCAGTGTTTGTGCTTAAATCGTTACACTCGTCTGAGCTTGCAGTGTCTATGTTTAAATCGTTACACTCGTCTGAGCTTGCAGTGTCTATGTTTAAATCGTTACACTCGCCTGAGCTTGCAGTGTTTGTGCTTAAATCGTTACACACGTCTGAGCTTGAAGTGTTTATGCTTAAATCGTTACACTCGCCTGAGCTTGAAGTGTTTATGCTTAAATCGTTACACTAGCCTGAGCTTGAAGTGTTTATGCTTTAATCGTTACACTCCTCTGAGCTTGCAGTGTCTATGTTTAAATCGTTACACTCGTCTGAGCTTTCTGTGTCTATGTTTAAATCGTTACACTCGTCTGAGCTTTCTGTGTCTATGTTTAAATCGTTACACTCGTCTGAGCTTGAAGTGTCTATGTTTAAATCGTTACACTCGTCTGAGCTTGAAGTGTCTATGTTTAAATCGTTACACTCGTCTGAGCTTGCAGTTTCTATGTTTAAATCGGTACACTCGCTGAGCTTGCTGTGTCTATGTTTAAATCGTTACACTCGTCTGAGCTTGAGTGTCTATGTTTAAATCGTTACACTCGTCTGAGCTTTCTGTGTCTATGTTTAAATCGTTACACTCGTCTGAGCTTGCTGTGTCTATGTTTAAATCGTTACACTCGTCTGAGCTTGCTGTGTCTATGTTTAAATCGTTACACTCGTCTGAGCTTGCAGCGTCTATGTTTAAATCGTTACACTCGTCTGAGCTTGCTGTGTCTATGTTTAAATCGTTACACTCGTCTGAGCTTGCAGTGTTTTTTGTTTGTTGGTTGGTGTTTGTTTTGTTTGTTGGTTGGTGTTTTGTTTGTTTTTGGTGTTTTTTTTGTGTGTTGGTGTTTTTGGTGTGTTTTTATATAATGATTGTAAATCAATATGCTTATGTCGTTTTGTATTTCTATCAAAGTACTGATTTATTAGGCTGTTGTTTAAGTTATTGTTTTGTGTTTGTGTTTGTTTTTTTGTGTTGTTTTTTTGTGTTTTGGGGGTGGGTTGTTTTTGGTTTTTGTTTTTTTTTTGGTTTTTTTTTTTCGTTACACTCGTCTGAGCTTGCAGTGTTTATGTTTTAATTGTTACACTCGTCTGAGCTTGAAGTGTCTATGTTTAAATCGTTACACTCGTCTGAGCTTGCTGTGTCTATGTTTAAATGGTACACTCGTCTGAGCTTGCTGTGTCTATGTTTAAATCGTTACACTCGTCTGAGCTTGCAGTGTTTGTGCTTAAATCGTTACACTCGTCTGAGCTTGCAGTGTCTATGTTTAAATCGTTACACTCGTCTGAGCTTGCAGTGTCTATGTTTAAATCGTTACACTCGCCTGAGCTTGCAGTGTTTTGCTTAAATCGTTACACACGTCTGAGCTTGAAGTGTTTATGCTTAAATCGTTACACTGCCTGAGCTTGAAGTGTTTATGCTTAAATCGTTACACTAGCCTGAGCTTGAAGTGTTTATGCTTTAATCGTTACACTCCTCTGAGCTTGCAGTGTCTATGTTTAAATCGTTACACTCGTCTGAGCTTTCTGTGTCTATGTTTAAATCGTTACACTCGTCTGAGCTTTCTGTGTCTATGTTTAAATCGTTACACTCGTCTGAGCTTGAAGTGTCTATGTTTAAATCGTTACACTCGTCTGAGCTTGAAGTGTCTATGTTTAAATCGTTACACTCGTCTGAGCTTGCAGTTTCTATGTTTAAATCGGTACACTCGTCTGAGCTTGCTGTGTCTATGTTTAAATCGTTACACTCGTCTGAGCTTGCAGTGTCTATGTTTAAATCGTTACACTCGTCTGAGCTTGCAGTGTCTATGTTTAAATCGTTACACTCGTCTGAGCTTGCAGTGTCTATGTTTAAATCGGTACACTCGTCTGAGCTTGCTGTGTCTATGTTTAAATCGTTACACTCGTCTGAGCTTGCAGTGTCTATGTTTAAATCGTTACACTCGTCTGAGCTTGCTATGTCTATGTTTAAATCGTTACACTCGTCTGAGCTTGCAGTGTCTATGTTTATATCGTTACACTCGTCTGAGCTTGCATTATCTATTTTTAAATTGTTACACTCATCTGAGCTTGCAGTGTTTATGCTTAAATCGTTACACTCGTCTGAGCTTGAAGTGTTTATGTTAATCGTTACACTCGTCTGAGCTTGAAGTGTTTATGCTTAAATCGTTACATTAATTAAGACGTCCAGATCTTTAAATATATTCAAGACAAAATGTAAAGTATGGATACAACGTTTTAATCGGTAGACACTAGACAGTTATATATATATAATGATTGTAAATCAATATGCTTATGTCGTTTTGTATTTCTATCAAAGTACATGATTTATTTAGGCTGTTGTTTAAGTTACATTGTACAACAGTATGCATGTATATTGTACGGCGTAACAATGTTATAATTATTGTGTATGTACATTTATTCTATAGTGTTAACACATTGAAGAGGGCCCTAAGGAGGATTAGTTCAAAACTAATTAGGTCACCCTCTATAAATAAAGAAATCTATCTCTATTTCTATCTCTATCCTCTGAGCTTGAAGTGTCTATGTTTAAATCGTTACACTCGTCTGAGCTTTCTGTGTCTATGTTTAAATCGTTACACTAGTCTGAGCTTGCAGTGTTTGTGCTTAAATCTTTACACTCTTCTGAGCTTGAAGTGTCTATGTTCAAATCGTTACACTCGTCTGAGCTTTCTGTGTCTATGTTTAAATCGTTACACTCGTCTGAGCTTGAGGTGTCTATGTTTAAATCGTTACACTCGTCTGAGCTTGCAGTGTCTATGTTTAAATCGTTACACTCGTCTGAGCTTGCAGTGTCTATGTTTAAATCGTTACACTCGCCTGAGCTTACAGTGTCTATGTTTAAATATTTACTTTCGTCTGAGCTTGCAGTGTCTATGTTTAAATCGTTACACTCGTCTGAGCTTGCATTGTCTATGTTTAAATATTTACACTCGTCTGAGCTTGCAGTTTCTATGTTTAAATAGTTACACTCGTCTGAGCTTGCAGTGTCTATGTTTAAATCGTTACACTCGTCTGAGCTAGCAGTGTCTATGTTTAAATCGTTACACTCGACTGAGCTTGCTGTGTCTAGGTTTAAATCGTTACACTGGTCTGAACTTGCTGTTTTTATGCTTAAATCGTTACACTCGTCTGAGCTTGCAGTGTCTATGTTTAAATCGTTACACTCCTCTAAGCATGCAGTGTCTATGTTTAAATCGTTACACTCCTCTAAGCATGCAGTGTCTATGTTTAAATCGTTACACTCCTCTAAGCATGCAGTGTCTATGTTTAAATCGTTACACTCCTCTAAGCATGCAGTGTCTATGTTTAAATCGTTACACTCCTCTAAGCATGCAGTGTCTATGTTTTGGACCTATTAGTTAGTATAGTTCACGATGAGTTTGTCTCCCGGTCGATCTCCTCACGACGTGCACGTCGTGACCGGGGCACATCCCGCAGCAGCAGCGTAGGATACTGGGATCTTCTGGTCGTCGATCTTGCGAAGGGGGAGGCTCGCCAGCATGTGGACCCACGGCTATGGCACATTAGGACAGATCCGCCGTCTCTTCTAGATAGTGAAATACACACTATATATTCGCTGGCTTCTTCAATCTTTCTCCTCCTTCTACTTCTCCGGCGGATAGACGAGACAGCGGACCTGAGGGAGCGGCAACGGTCGTGGTATCCACGCTCCCCTGAGTGACAATCGACGACCAGATGTCTAACTGCCAGATCCGTATAAATGCTGCTGTGGGGTGACCAACAGTGAGGAGGGTGGCCCTACAAAGGACCACGTGCAGACCAGGCCTTGTCACCCTGGCATGGAAAGAAAGAAGAAGCCACCTGAGGATGTCAACATAAGCACCACAGAGGAATAATCGTCTTAGTACGCTCGCCCATATGGTTCGCCGGAGGCGAGGATAAATAAATGCAATCATCATCTGAGTTTGTCTGCTTGAAGAATACAGACTGCAATTAGACTTCGGTGTAGTATAACTGGCGCCTTATTATATGTTAATACGTTATCATGGATCAGATTAACTCTTTCAACGAAAACAGGTCTGCAGGTACTTGTTCTAATTGGTACCTATATTGACTGAGAGCGTAGTCTAACCAATTATAAGCAGTTTCACACCATGGAATCCGAATAATCGAAACGATGATCCAAAAAAATATGCTGGAATCATTTATCACTATAGGAAATGTGGAAAAGTTCACCTTAGAATGATAAACACGATTAGTTTTGTGGCAGCTATATTCCTAGTTCAAACTGTTTCCCGTGTCTTAGAATTGTGTGAATGTAAACTACAAACAGAAATTAACTCAACAGATGGAGCCAATCGCACATTAAAAAGTTCACAATGTTAAAACGAATCCATCACTCTGCATCAGAACCATAGTTAGTTCAGACAGGCATCCATTTTCATAAACATTTTATAGTACAGTTCCGTATGTCAAAGTCGGTTATGTCGAATTATCCGGTTATCTCGAAATCGGATCAAAGTCCCGTTTCAGACACTATCATTTTATATATAAATGGCTACGTTTATATCGAATTTCGTTAAGTCAAACTTCGGTTATGTCGAAGTATTGTACTCGGTCCCACGGAATTCGACGTAGCGGATGTAGACTGTATTATTATAAATCGTTGTCAAAATGTAAAATTTATACTTAAAGTATTTCTTATTGCAATTATATAAATATGATTTTAATTCACTTAATAACCACCCCCTCCCAAAAGACTAATCGACCTGTGTATACAACCTTATGCTACGAGTAATTTAATAGATCGACTATTAGCTGGTTTACCCATTGCAGTTTTAATTTATCTCGCAGACTTTGATCAGATAGAAATATGATCGAAAATGTTTGCCATGTCAGAACTACTTATCAACTGTTACATCACTCCAGAAGTCCTACGGCGTTCAGTAATATATTATTTGAACTCGTATTGTATTCACGGGACGTGTGTTCACCTAGTTAGCGCATGCCATTCCACGGCATCTAAAATTAACAATCATGCTAACCAATCACCATGTCAAAACGTTTATATTCTATAGAGTCGTTGTTTCCGGAAGTGTACAGTATCTCACTGTCGATGTTGTAATGACAACGACGGTTTTGCGATAGGCGTGATAATGTTTATAACGTTGTTTGGCGCATCCAGGTTTACACGTGTAAACGGAGCTGTGTCGTGTAATGACGACACTACACGTCCTCTAGTTGAGTACACGTGTACACAGTAACACAACCTTAATTCATGACGTCATTATCTAGGAAAATTCAGCAGCCATGGATAGGTTCGAACTCACGCCGAGATGGAAAATTACAATCCTACAATTAGGAAAGAGGTAACACTACAAGCAGGTTGCTTTCTCCTCAATCCTGCATGTATGTAGAGGTAACCATACATGCAGGTTGCTTTCTCCCCAATCCTACATGTATATAGAGGTAACCATACAAGCAGGTTGCTTTCTCCTCAATCCTACATGTATATAGAGGTAACCATACAAGCAGGTTGCTTTCACCTCAATCCTGCATGTATGTAGATGTAGCCATACACGCAGGTTGCTTTCTCCCCAATCCTACATGTATATAGAGGTAACCATACAAGCAGGTTGCTTTCACCTCAATCCTGCATGTATGTAGATGTAGCCATACACGCAGGTTGCTTTCTCCTCAATCCTACATGTATATAGAGGTAACCATACACGCAGGTTGCTTTCACCTCAATCCTGCATGTATATAGATGTAGCCATACACGCAGGTTGCTTTCTCCCCAATCCTGCATGTATGTAGAGGTAACCATACAAGCAGGTTGCTTTTTCCTCAATCCTGCATTATGTAGAGGTAACTATACAAGCAGGTTGCTTTCTCCTCAATCTTACAATTAAGAAAGAGGTAACAATACAAGCAGGTTGCTTTCTCCTCAATCCTGCATGTATGCACATATTATTTATACTTTTGTTTTTTAATTCCATTTTTTATTTCTCTATCAACATACATAAATACAAACTCAATAAATGTTAACAATACAATGTACATCCGTGGTCCAGTGGTAGAGCGTCGGATCTGGAATATATCGTCCCGGGTTCGATACTCGGTCAGGCCACGTATGTAGTGTCATTGAGCAAGGCACCTCACACACATTGCTTAGTACTGGTTAACCACTTAGGTCGGCTAAGCTTGCCCAGGAAAACATGTCTACGTCCCCGCAAGGGGTTTGACATTAATGGAACATACATACTAACATATTATTTATACTTGACTATGTAGATGCAAGGAAATAAATACTATTTAAACTAATTAAGTACAATTCCCATGTACTTTGTCAGTATAGTGGTTTTTCAGACTTATTTCTGAAACATCAATGATGTAAACGGCATCGCAGGTGCAATGATGTAAACGGCATCGCAGGTGCAATGGTGTAAGCATAATCTCAGGTGTTTGCCGGTGTATAGCCTACAGGAGAACATGTAAGTATCTTTAGATACCAACTGATACTAACTAAGCAAGACTACTTCCACTGCGCAATGCATACTAAGAACAACGTGTGAACTAACCATGTCGTGTAGGCATCGTACGCTTGCAAATATCTGTAGTCATGGCCGCCGTAACGTTTGTGTCTGTTCGCGATCTATATGACAGTGATGAGTAACTGATATATATCTTGGAATGTGATGTAAGTATTAAATAAAATAAATTTAATTGAAGAATGTCTATGGTGCATTTATAATTCTTACAATCAATGTGTTATCAACAGACCTTCGACGAATGTACGTATGTCGATAACAGGCGCATTGGCTTTTCTTGAAACATATGATTATTTATCCCAGGTTTGACCAAATGTAATGGGTTGGAAGTCAAACTGTTTGTTATTCTTATTCGCTACCAAAACAGTTTTACTTATTGACTGTATCCAAAGCAGATATAACAGATGCAGACATAGTTCCATAATCTATACGTTTATTGATCACTTGTTTATTTATATGTAATTATATGTCTATATTATGACTATGTACTTATGTATACGTCATGAATAAACTTATGTTCTGTTCTGTTCTAATTTAACTTCAACAGAGTTGTGTTTCTTTTTACAATTATTAACGCAATTTTTCAATTGATTTCTGATTTCTTAAAGGTGGACTCGTCAACATTACATTCCGTTGGCTTCTTATTGTCAACTTTTAATGCTAAAACTATTTCCCCGTTTATATTCGTACCAGTTACTCACCGATAGTCATCTGTTGTCACTTACATATGTACATACATATCGCCATGCCTTGTACCAATTTCTATTATGCAGTGTATATAGATCTCTAATAGCTTTTAGCTTTCAATTCAATCCACTTATATTTAATGTGTACATAATGATAGTTGTAAAACTATAATGACGAATAAATATGTTTAATGTTTATTTTACAACGATTGCAAAGTTCTAACAACTTATATTAATCACTCTCGTTGGCGCGGATGAAAGCGTAACTGTGGTCATTCGTGTGGGAGGAACCAGAGTACACGAAGAAAACCCACCTGTCCGATCTGGCGATCACCGTACCATCTCACATAATTCCGGGTTCGAGGATCAAACCCGGGTTGCATTGGTGAGAAGCGGGAACCAGTATATAAACGTTTTGATTTTTTAACTTCTCGATCAAATAATTTACGAGCGTGTACAGACTGTGCTTTCAAAACAAATTTATGACTTCTTTTTTAACATTGCAATCACCTATGTTCATATTTACATGCAAACATGCCTGGAGGTTATAAAACGTTTCTCCAATCTCAAAACTCAGCCTCAAGCGTCTGATTGGTTCAGCTGACAGTAACACGCAGAATCAACCAATCAGATCATTTAAGCTTGAGTTTGAAATCTGAGAACAGTTTTATAACCTCGGGGCCATGTTTCATAGTTCAGACAATCTATCATTTCACATTGCTTGTTTGATCTAATACACAAATAGTTTAGGTTATGTGGCGGCTCCCCAGCAAGAATTGGTGGATGAAGACCCCGAGTGCCCTCCGAGCAGTATTACAGGCATGAACGGGCACATACGTAAAACCACCGACCTTCCGAACGCCAGCTGAATAGCTTTTCTCACATGAAATAAATCCACACACCCAATTGGTTTCTAGCTTACAGCTATGAGTCGCAATTGATTTGAAGTTGCCATTAACAATTCGGCCACTGAGGCTGGTAAACGTGACAAATTAAAGTAATTACAGCGGCTAGTAAAGTTAGTATCAACAACACAGATGATTCCGAAGTTGAAGCATACATAAAAACCATTAATGATACAGTTTGCGTTCATTCAACATACGCATCTTGGTAATAATAAAACAATCAATAAAAACTTCACCATAATGTTTATCGTAAAAATCTATTACATCCTGGTGAGTAGCACCATCGACACCTCTTACGAAATCATCTGCATCTCCACATATCCCATTGGAAACTCCACATGCATATAAAAGACATTGATTTTGATATCTGTAAATATCTGTCGGTACATTTTCAAAAGATAACATCGTATCGAGATATCTAGATGAATTTTCCGGTGGCAAGTAGCACATGCAAGACACATCGAAATATATTCATATCTATGACCTAATTTTAACCAAGGAATACGCTTGAAGGGTTGCTATATATATCAGATATATTAAAAGTATCATATAATTCACATCTTGCTAGAATCCCACCGCACCCACGCAAGATCAGACATTTCTAATGTGATTAAAACCGAACAATATAAACGATTTAATTCCAAAACTCCATGGCCGAGTTGTTACGGCCTTTGACTTCAAATCACTTGCCCATCGCTGCTGTAGGTTCGAATTCCACTGTGAGGAAGTTAACCAGCTGACTTGCGGAAGACTGGTGAAATATGGGGGGGGACCCTAGGTCTTCATCAACCAATAACAGCTGAAGAGTCGGTACATGATATAAACTGTCGGTGCGATATTAAGCCCCCAAAGAAACGAGTCCTATATGATATAAACTGTCGGTGCGATATTAAGCCCCCAAAGAAACGAGTCCTATATGATATAAACTGTCGGTGCGATATTAAGCCCCCAAACAACGAGTCGGTATATGATATAAACTGTCGGTGCGATATTAAGCCCCCAAAAACGAGTCGTTATATGATATAAACTGTCGGTGCGATATTAAGCCCCCAAACAACGAGTCGGTATATGATATAAACTGTCGGTGCGATATTAAGCACCCAAAAACGAGTCGGTATATGATATAAACTGTCGGTGCGATATTAAGCCCCCAAAACACGAGTCGGTATATGATATAAACTGTCGGTGCGATATTAAGCCCCCAAACAACGAGTCGGTATATGATATAAACTGTCGGTGCGATATTAAGCACCCAAAAACGAGTCGGTATATGATATAAACTGTCGGTGCGATATTAAGCCCCCAAAACACGAATCGGTATATGATATTAACTGTCGGTGGGAAGCCACCAAAATTTAGTTATCTGATCCATTAACAGCACTCAAGCCACAGATATTCAAAAGTCTGCTCTAAGTCAATTAGGTATGTCCAATATAATTTCCACGACAACTGCTGTTGTTATTGTTGTTGGTGTTGATGATGAAGATGCTGCTGCTATTGCTGATAATGTCGATGATGTGAGCACGTCCTGCTGTGTTAGCTCAAGTAGTGGACTATTGTCGATATATGTACATCGTCTAATGGCTTTGCATTACCAATGATTATTTAGAGACAAATGACTTTTTATAAAATGTTTTCAATGTGATACAGGAGCTTTGTTCTCATAATGGCATTGCCCTGTCACTATGAAGAGTAATACAGCGCCTACTGCTTATTGAGAGCAAACAAATAGAGTAGTTTGAATAGTTCCAAGAATATTTCAATACATCAGCTGTGACATAAACAACACAATCCTCTATTCAAACAACACTAGTAATCTGATTTATAAAATACGTCTTTCTGTCGCCATGAGGGCCCTCTCTGGAGCATCGACGCACTTTGTAAAATATGTCCAAACCAGAGCATTGCACTCGGAGGGATTCAAACACCGGGCTTATATTTTGACCAAAGAAGAAATGCTTGGTGTTGCAGAGGTATATATTCACATCATGGTATATTCAAATGACTTTAGCCATTCCATTCAGTGTCATAACATTGCGTTTTGCATATTTAGCGAGATATGTACATGACCTTGCATCGACATTGAAAGGTCAATCTCAATGGCATGGGGCATTGTTTAGTTGAAAGGTCATACGCTGTTTCCTAATGTTGTTCATAGGAACTATATGTCTATTTTGCTTCGTTTTCGAGTTATATGCAAGCATATGTTATTATTTTGGAGTGGACACTTCACTCTCCACCATGACTACAGGCCGTGACCGATTGCTCCCAAAATTGCATCACGTCCTACTAGACCAAGCCACTATATATGCACACAGTTTTACCAAAATCCATCGTCAACGTCTTGCGCTATCCTATCCACAGATAGACAGACGGACAGACAGGCCGACACAGACAGACACACTGATGTAGCCAAAAACAATAACCACAATTCCAAGCGGAGCGTGTTAATTAACAGTTGTATAAGCGTATAGCAGACATACTAAGACGTTTTGGTAAGTTTTGGTAAGTCTTGATAAGTCTTTGTAAGTTTTGGTAAGTTTTGGTAAGTCTTAGTAAGTTTTGGTAAGTTTTGGTACGTTTTGGTAAGTTTTGGTACGTTTTGTTGGTAAGTCTTGGTAAGTTTTGGTAAGTCTTGGTAAGTCTTGGTAAGTTTTGGTATGTTTTGGTAAATCTTGGTAAGGTTTGGTAAGTCTTGGTAAGGTTTGGTAAGTCTTGGTACGGTTTGGTATGTTTTGGTAAGTTTTGGTAAGTTTTGGTAAGTCTTGGTAAGGTTTGGTAAGTCTTGGTAAGGTTTGGTAAGTCTTGGTACGGTTTGGTAAGTCTTGGTAAGGTTTGGTAAGTCTTGGTAAGTTTTGGTAAGTCTTGGTAAGGTTTGGTAAGTCTTGGTAAGGTTTGTAAGTCTTGGTACGGTTTGGTAAGTCTTGGTAAGTTTGGTAAGTCTTGGTACGGTTTGGTAAGTCTTGGTAAGGTTTTTGGTAAGTCTTGGTAAGTTTTGGTAAGTCTTGGTAAGGTTTGGTAAGTCTTGGTACGGTTTGGTAAGTCTTGGTAAGGTTTGGTAAGGTTTGGTAAGTTTTGGTACGTTTTGGTAAGTTTTGGTAAGGTTTGGTAAGTCTTGGTACGGTTTGGTAAAGTTTGGTAAGTTTTGGTACGTTTTGGTAAGTTTTGGTAAATCTTGGTAAGGTTTGGTTAAGTTTTGGTAAATCTTGGTAAGGTTTGGTAAGTCTTGGTAAGGTTTGGTAAGTCTTGGTAAGGTTTGGTAAGTCTTGGTACGTTTTGGTAAGTTTTGGTAAATCTTGGTAAGGTTTGGTAAGTCTTGGTAAGTCTTGGTAAGGTTTGGTATGTTTTGGTAAGTCTTAGTAAGTTTTGGTAAGGTTTATTTCAATAAGCCCCATGATACAACATATTACCGAACCCTTTACCCATGATGCTTAAATTCACATGATCGGTGAACAAGTGCACTGGTATACGTTATTTATCAATGATTTATGTATGTGTCGTCTGATCTGGCTCTATGCTGTTTGCATAAGCGACTTTAGTGAAGACTACATCTGTTATGTCGAATTCCGCCGGACCGAACAAAATAATTCGACATAATCGAAGTTTGACTAAACGAAATTCGATATAAACGGATTCAGTTATATGTAAAATGATAGCGTCGGAAACGGGACTTTGGTCCGACTTCGAAATAATCGGATAATTCGACATAACCGACTTTGACATAGCCGATGTAGACTGTAATCACATACATTGCTGGCTTGTATGTGACAGAGGCAGAACACCCATAAGGGTTCCTGATATAAATTCAGATAGTCCCAATAAACAATGAACCGGAGTTCGAGCCCAGCTGGAGCCGTTACAATTGTGTCCTTAGGCAAGGCATTTAAATTCCACATTGCCTCTTCTCTCTCCTTCATGGCGATGGATTCCATCAGGAATGAGGTCTCGAGAGTGATTATTATAAGTTGAAAGAACTTGTTTCGCAATCGAGCTAAAATATATTTGTATAAAATAATAAACAATGGTTTATGGCAGATTTAACCACGGTAAATTACTTCTTTGCGTATACAGACAAAATTCCGAGAAATGATAGAACTATCTTTTTGAAACAATAATTCAAAAAGGGTTTGACTAATAAATGTTGCTAATAAAGTATGTAATACACGGTTACCCACTAGCCGTGTACATTATGTGCATATCCAGAGATTACCGACACCCACAAACATACACCCATGGTCCCACACATATACACCCAAGGTCCCACAAACATACACCCATGGTCCCACACATATACACCCAAGGTCCCACACACATACACCCAAGGTCCCACTCACATACACCCAAGGTCCCACACACATACACCCAAGGTCCCACACACATACACCCAAGGTCCCACTCACATACACCCAAGGTCCCACACACATACACCCAAGGTCCCACACATATACACCCATGGTCCCACACATATACACCCAAGGTCCCACAAACATACACCCATGGTCCCACATATATACACACAAGGTCCCACACACATACACCCAAGGTCCCACACACATACACCCATGGTCCCACACATATACACCCAAGGTCCCACACACATACACCCAGGTCCCACACATACACACAAGGTCCCACACACATACACCCAAGGTCCCACATATACACCCAAGGTCCCACACACATACACCCAGGTCCCACACACATACACCCAAGGTCCCACACACATACACCCAAGGTTCCACATATATACACACAAGGTCCCACACACATACACCCAAGGTCCCACACACATACACCCAAGGTTCCACACACATACACCCAAGGTCCCACACACATACACCCAAGGTTCCACATATATACACCCAAGGTCCCACACACATACACCCAAGGTCCCACATATATACACCCAAGGTCCCACACACATACACCCAAGGTTCCACATATATACACACAAGGTCCCACACACATACACCCAAGGTTCCACATATATACACACCTTTGAACATTTTGAACTACCCATCATTGACATTTTGTGTAACAAATACTGCCATTATGATGCACTTGAATAGTATGCGGCTGAATTATAATTCTTCAAAGGTCTGGTGTACAATATATACTAGAGGACATAGAAAACGCACACATCGGATAAGTGTGTTTTACATGAAAAACAATAACTATATAAATACATAGTTTTAAACATTTTGCAATATTTTAGTTTGTAATAAAGATGTGATATATCTTTGATGGAATCCTTCGAAATTCGTTTTCATGTAATAATATTCATATAATGTAGGTGTGCGTTTTCTATGTCCTCCAGTATATTAATAATTTTAGATCATGCACAATGGCCAATCTTTCCATAACAGTTTATTTACCTTTCCGTCCATTCTAATAGATGTCATCTGTTATATTGATCACTGTCAGAATCAAACGTGCGTTATAATCATCCGGATGTTTAGCACCAGACATATCTACAATTGGTTCTAACAACTCCAGTTCCATTTCCCGGGCATGGGTAATATGTCATTACCATTACTATACGTGTTTATTTCGCATCTATGTGTGTCTACATATGGACAGACGTACAGTGAGATGGGTGACCTATTAGGTCATTTATTTAACCAATCACGATACAACAAGCATCTCAGACCTCTGCTGGACCAGAGTAAAGTCATACAGGTACTCTTCATTTTCTTTTGTATGCATGGCAACTGTAATTACTGTAAATGTATGCATACTATATGTAAAATATGATCATGAATACGTATAACCTTCTCCAAATTTGAACAACTATATATTTCTTTATGTTTGATATCTATGTACATTGTACAAGTATTTATATAATTTATGCTATTATCACTGTTTGCCATAAAGTATGCCTGTATATGTCCTCATGGGCGTTTGAGCTTATTGGAATTCAGAAAGAAAAATATCAATATATCCAACTGATGTGTTCATTATTTTTATGTCGAATAATTATGTAAACCCTATTCAGAACATTGTCATTTTACATGATCGATTGATTTAGTAAGAAAATAAAATAACTGTGAAAATGACACATATGTCGCATGTGTCCAAACACCAACGAATCCCTTTACCTCATATTTGTGGCGAATGTGGTGGTGAATGGGCTTACAAGTGTAATCCACCACGACTTCACAATGATCAAAAAGTAATCGCCAAACATGTGTAGGTGTTCGTAAGCATGCAATGTCGTGCATGGAGTGTTGTGAAGATTACGAATCCCTAAAGTCGCAATGATGCTTTCGCAACATTTTCGCAAGCAATTGCAAGCAATCGCAAGCAATCACAAGCAATCGCGAGCAATCACAAGCAATCACAAGCAATCGCAAGCAATCACGAGCAATCACAAGCAATCGCAAGCAATCACAAGCAATCGCAAGCAATCACAAGCAATCGCAAGCAATCACAAGCAATCGCAAGCAATCACAAGCAATCACAAGCAATCACAAGCAATCACACGCAATCGCAAGCAATCACAAGCAATCGCAAGCAATCACAAGAAATCACAAGCAATCGCACGTAATCACAAGCAATCACACGCAATCGCAAGCAATCACAAGCAATCACAAGCAATCGCAAGCAATCGCACGCACTCGCAAGCAATCACAAGCAATCACAAGCAATCACAATCAATCACATGCAATCGCAAGCACTCACAAGCAATCACAAGCAATCGCAAGCAATCGCAAGCAATCACAAGCAATCGCAAGCAATCACAAGCAATCGCAAGCAATCGCAAGCAATCGCAAGCAATCACAATCAGCAATCGCAAGCAATCGCAAGCAATCACAAGCAATCGCAAGCAATCACAAGCAATCACAAGCAATCGCAAGCAATCACAAGCAATCACAAGCAATCGCAAGCAATCGCAAGCAATCGCAAGCAATCACAAGCAATCGCAAGCAATCACACGCAATCATAAGCAATCACAAGCAATCGCAAGCAATCGCAAGCAATCACAAGCAATCGCAAGCAATCGCAAGCAATCGCAAGCAATCGCAAGCAATCACAAGCAATCACAAGCAATCACAAGCAATCGCAAGCAATCACAAGCAATCGCAAGCAATCACACGCAATCATAAGCAATCACAAGCAATCGCGAGCAATCACAAGCAATCGCAAGCAATCACACGCAATCGCAAGCAATCGCAAGCAATCACAAGCAATCGCAAGCAATCGCAAGCAATCACAAGCAATCGCAAGCAGTCACAAGCCATTTTTATTGATGGCAAGGAATTGTAGTGATCGTAAGACATGTGTATGGATTTGCAGGCATTCGTATTGACTTAAAAGTGTTTTATGTATGCTTAATGTGTGTTCTTACTACAATAAGATGATATGTAGCCTGTGCGGACGTTGATCAAAACCGATTTCATAATTGTTTCCAATATTGGTATCAAATATTGTTGACTGTTTGAGACCTCAACTACAAATATTTGTGTGACACTATCGACACAAACGAACCTGCTTTTGTGAAATTACAATTTGTAAATTATCTCCCAGTATGGGTGTTTTTTAACAAAAATCACCAATAACTCTGTAAATAATGGTTTCCTATAGTTACTGCAAGGGTAAATTTGCATATGGATTATAGTATTATGTTTCCAATTGAAGAAGAAAACGCATACAGAGACTTTTAAGTCATTAATGGCCAATATACATTTAATAATTGAACCAAAATGAAATAAAAATAATTAAAAACTAGAGAATAGCACTGGAGAAATGCAAACCAATACGCGTATGTTTGATAATAATTATAAAAAGTCAACATTGTGTGCATGTATAGACTTTCAGAAAGCATTCGCTATTATTAATAGTCAAAACTTGTTGATAGTGAAATCTTGTTGAGTAAACTGGAAATAAGTTATTTAAAATATACACCGTTTAAAAAGCTACACAAGTATTATATTATCATGTAATGTGTTCGGTTAAAATGAATGGAGTGGAACAGCGCCATTAATATGGACTTTTGGAAACATAACAATAGTTCTGTAAATGATAGCAAATGTTTAAACTGACTTAGTCAAACTTAAATGAGAAATCGACGTTTTGCTGGGGGCACTGAAGCATCCACGACAATAACCATGACTGTGTTGGGAATATTAGTTGCATAGCAACAGTAATCTGAACAAGAATAACTATTACATATAAATATTGCCATATAAATATGTAATAGAAGGACGATTGAAAATTCACTTTGCATAATACACTCGGTTAGTATATTGAGTGAATGTAATATAGACATTATAAAGTGAATAATTCAGCAATTAAATGCAAACATGTTGACAATAACATGAAACCCTATCCAACATAATAGTAAATACCACACTGCTGGAACATTCGCGAATCATATGGGAACCAAATATTGTTGCAGAATTTCAACTACGGTAATAAATTGACCTGGTCATTTCTGGATTCTTGAAGTCTATATTTCTATGTGCACACCAGTGAGAGCTTGGAACTAGTTCCCTGAAAACAATTGGACAAGTTTAATACCTATAATACGAATACACAACAGTAATTATTATCACATAAATTCCAATTCGTCCAGAAAACGAAATGCGATTACGTTTCATGTCTGGAATTCCAAATGTGGCAATGTTATTTATTATCACTGTTTGTATCAGACTAATGCATATAATATATTCGTACTGCGACTATGTTCATTTTACCCAACCAATACGTTTTCGATTTATTTTATGCTTTCCAATGAATGATAGAGTTTTTCACAGTGAAAGAAAACTCCATGTTACACCGCTTTGAAACAGTGAATTATGGCAAAGATGATCTGTTCTCATCCATCGGTTGCATTTCGTATTCCTCCGCGGTTAGATGTACTTTTGTATGTTAGCTATTTTCTGGCAATCATTAACAGTTGTTATTAAGTAATATATTCTAATGAATTTGTTTGTGTCTGTAAATTTCAATTTTGACAACAAACAAAAACTAACTTGAACATTACACAGGAATTGTTTCTTATTACGGGCATTCACACTAAGAGAAGATGTTGTGCGGTTGTGTCACGTAGTGCAATGGGGCCCCAGACAGGGCAGTTAAAATGAATAAAATAAACATATCAGCCAAAGTCATTGGAAATCATCAAAGAACAAGAAGTTTTGTCATCTATATCGTTTCCTTTAACTCATTATCTTATATCAAGATAATAGATAATTGTATAAGATCATTATCATATTACGCGTACCATGTGTCATGACTACTATAAATAACTTTCGTAGTAGGTAGCACACAAAACAGTCACCATTATATTAGTTTTGCCTTTTCAAATAAAGTTGTTTATCGCTGTTATGTGTGTTCTAAATATGATTTAGGAAAACCAGCCTCTAATGTAGTAAGAACTTGTGGTTAGTCCAAGTTTTGCTTACTATGCATTCTGTTGTTTATTTATTCATAACAAAGCAACGTACACTATGAGAAATGTATACATTTACCAATGTCTTCCATTTACCTTAGCGAATATATATTACTATTTCATTACAGGTAAACTTTAGCCAGTTTCTTACCGGCATAGAATATTTCGACATATCATCAGGGCAACTACTAATAACTGGATTTTTCCAAATCACGTGGGTTGATGAATTGCTTACATGGAATCCTTCTCTGTACGGCGGTAAGCAAGCAATACCATTGCCAAAGGGTCGATTTTGGAAACCAGATATCGCAATTACAAATACACCAGCAAATACTGACGCATCACTTGATAGTAATGGTTTTGCACCAGCCTGGGCTACGTTCCAAGGTCTCGTTGTCATGCTCCCAGCCGGAAGCTTCAGCACAACATGTCAAGTCGATACCACCTTATATCCGTTTGACAAACACGACTGCATTTTTCATTTTGTAGTTGCCAATGAAGACATATCCGAACTTAAGCTTGTATATCCTGAAAGAGATATAGATACGAATAATTTCATTGAACATGGGGAAAATGGAGAGTGGATTATTGAAACCACAAGCGCTACAAATAGACAATGGCAAGATAAAAATCTAATAATAGATATAGCCATTCCTGCAGTGCAAACCTCAATTAGTTTAAGGAGAAGACCTGCCTTTGAAATTATTAATAAACACACACCCTTTATATTCATGACAATTCTCAATATTCTGACATGCGTTGTTCCTCCAAATTCCGGCGAGAGGTTATCATTTGCAGTGACACTGTATTTGGCTTTAGTCTTCGCAACCACAGCTTTGATAGATAGAATACCAAATAACTCATTGAAAATGCCTCTAATGTCATATAAAATTCTTTCATTAACTTTTATCAACACTGCGGGTGTGATATGGAGTATATGTATTGTCCATTTGGCAACGGTGCCATCTTATCGATTGAGAGTTCCTAGCAAAGTAATGCAATACGTGATGAGACACAAACAAAGAAAGCACAACTCGACGTGTAAAACGTGTGCATCAAACAAAGTAAATCCTATCGTTGGGTCAGATTTAGTTGTCGGTTCAAATATAGATGTCAATATTGACAATAGAGCTGGGGAGAAACAAGACAGTACATGTCGAAATGCAGCAGGCGATCTTACTGGACTAGATGTTGCAACATTTCTTGACAAATGTTATGTAATAATTGCTTTTGTTGTATTTATCGTTCTTGAGAGTGTTTCAATTGCCTTGATGCTGAGCCAATGAACGAACATACACATAATCTTGGTGATGTCTAACATGACAGAAGTACTTGCCCGTCACCACTGTAGTAGTGTCTAAAGTACGGACCGGCAGCCGGTGAGAACCACCGACATTCCGCAAGTCAGCTGGGCCCCGTTTTTATCAACAACGTCGGTCGCAAATCGGTCTTATCTACAGGATAGTTTCCGCACATGACACCTCAAGTGCGATTCAAACTTGCAGCGATGAGTGACATGTGATTTGAAGTCAACGATCTCCATCTCATTGGGAGGGTCAATATGGGTCAATAGGGGTCTTCATCCACCAATAATAGCCGAAGAGTCGCCATTTGACATAAACGGTTAATGTGACTTTAAACCCAAAACCAAACATACAACTCAACGGATAAGTGAAATAGTCGTAACATAATTAGCGTCTAATACCCTTGAGAGAATATAGACTTGCTATCCGTGTATTGATACTGGACTATTGGATGTAAGTACACTAGAGGGCATAGAAAACGCACACTTCGGATACCTGTGTTTTTATATGAAAAACAATAACTTTATAAATACATAGTTTTAAACATTTTGGAATATTTTTAGTTGTTCAGTTTGTGTTTTGTAATAACGATGTGATATATCTTTGATGGAATCCTTCGTATATCGTTTTCACGTAATAATAATCATATAATGTAGGTGTGCTTTTTCTATGCCATCTAGTATATAATGTAGGTGTGCGTTTTCTATGTCCTCTAGTATATAATGTAGGTGTGCGTTTTATATGTCCTCTAGTATATAATGTAGGTGTGCGTTTTCTATGCCATCTAGTATATAATGTAGGTGTGCGTTTTCTATGTCCTCTAGTATATAATGTAGGTGTGCGTTTTCTATGTCCTCTAGTATATAATGTAGGTGTGCGTTTTCTATGTCCTCTAGTATATAAGTGTGGTTTTGTTGTTTGGGTGTGTTTTTGTTGTTTGGTGTGTTGTTGTAGGTGTGCGTTTTCCATGCCCTCTAGTATATAATGCAGGTGTGCGTTTTCTATGTCCTCTAGTATAT
This sequence comes from Archivesica marissinica, assembly GCA_014843695.1. Classification (NCBI taxonomy): domain Eukaryota; kingdom Metazoa; phylum Mollusca; class Bivalvia; order Venerida; family Vesicomyidae; genus Archivesica; species Archivesica marissinica. The sequence continues at coordinate 48,296,054 of CM026398.1, read as the reverse complement.
AATGCAGGTGTGCGTTTTATATGTCCTCTAGTATATAATGTAGGTGTGCGTTTTCTATGTCCTCTAGTATATAATGCAGGTGTGCGTTTTCTATGTCATCTAGTATATAATGCAGGTGTGCGTTTTCTATGCTCTCTAGTATATAATGTATGTGTGCGTTTTATATGTCCTCTAGTATATAATGCAGGTGTGCGTTTTCTATGTCCTCTAGTATATAATGTATTTGTGCGTTTTATATGTCCTCTAGTATATAATGTAGGTGTGCGTTTTCTATGTCCTCTAGTATATAATGTATGTGTGCGTTTTATATGTCCTCTAGGATAGTTCATAACTTAAATAGCTTTGATAACCACAATAACTTTTGTTGTCACTGTCTTCATCTCTAGTACGTGTTTGGTGGATTAGAACACACAACAGTAATTACCACTAATGCAAAAGCAAGCAATACTAATGCTAAACATATAAACAAGTTCGGAGCAAAGCTCGAGTTTGCTATTATGCGTTAAGCCGCAGCAGACACACAATTCGCGTTCTCTCTGAATGAACGGATTAACCGAGAGTGTGATGACCTCTAACCACAAGGTACGGTACAGTTATAATGTCATTAGATATGCGCATCAGATGGCTCTCGGAATTAGCAGTAAGTCTCGGAAATGCGTTTCTAACGAGACGCAATCCATGGCTCATGGTATTAGTTACGCATATCAACATGGCGACAACAATGTATCCGCCATTATTGAGCTGCACTGACAAGTTGCCAAGTTGATGTGGCTCATTTTATATGTTTGATGAGTATATTTAATGACATTTTGGTAACTTTATTTTGATTTGTATTTGAATACAAGTTCCATTGAATTTGAAGATTGGTAGTATTCATGTGAGGAGATCTCTAAGAAAACATTAACTCGAGAGAGAGATGTTGACCTCTTGATCTCGGATAGCTTCCGCACATGACACCTTATTATACATTCGTATTACCTAAAATGCTGCTTATTCTCTTAATCATGTTACCCTTTTTCTATTAGTATCATTAAATTAGTAAAGTACTAGCACAACTCTTGTATTCAGTCTCTTTGTTAATTACAATCTAGTCTTATGGGGAGGGCCGTAACTAATGTTGTTAAAACTTGTGGCCCAACCCATTTGCTTCAACATATAATGACAATCCTTGAGCAAACAATGCCACAAATCATGCATTATGGATAGTTATACATGTTTGTTCATTTGTTTTGTATTGTACATTGTATATATAGAATGCA
>CM026398.1:48269138-48293795 GCA_014843695.1 Archivesica marissinica | reverse complement strand
TATTGTGTATGTACATTTATTCTATAGTGTTAACACATTGAAGAGGGCCCTAAGGAGGATTAGTTCAAAACTAATTAGGTCACCCTCTATAAATAAAGAAATCTATCTCTATCTCTATCCTCTGAGTTTGAAGTGTCTATGTTTAAATCGTTACACTCGTCTGAGCTTGCAGTGTTTATGTTTTAATTGTTACACTCGTCTGAGCTTGAAGTGTCTATGTTTAAATCGTTACACTCGTCTGAGCTTGCTGTGTCTATGTTTAAATAGGTACACTCGTCTGAGCTTGCTGTGTCTATGTTTAAATCGTTACACTCGTCTGAGCTTGCAGTGTTTGTGCTTAAATCGTTACACTCGTCTGAGCTTGCAGTGTCTATGTTTAAATCGTTACACTCGTCTGAGCTTGCAGTGTCTATGTTTAAATCGTTACACTCGCCTGAGCTTGCAGTGTTTGTGCTTAAATCGTTACACACGTCTGAGCTTGAAGTGTTTATGCTTAAATCGTTACACTCGCCTGAGCTTGAAGTGTTTATGCTTAAATCGTTACACTAGCCTGAGCTTGAAGTGTTTATGCTTTAATCGTTACACTCCTCTGAGCTTGCAGTGTCTATGTTTAAATCGTTACACTCGTCTGAACTTTCTGTGTCTATGTTTAAATCGTTACACTCGTCTGAGCTTGAAGTGTCTATGTTTAAATCGTTACACTCGTCTGAGCTTTCTGTGTCTATGTTTAAATCGTTACACTCGTCTGAGCTTGCTGTGTCTATGTTTAAATCGTTACACTCGTCTGAGCTTGCTGTGTCTATGTTTAAATCGTTACACTCGTCTGAGCTTGCAGCGTCTATGTTTAAATCGTTACACTCGTCTGAGCTTGCTGTGTCTATGTTTAAATCGTTACACTCGTCTGAGCTTGCAGTGTATATGTTTAAATCGTTACACTCGTCTGAGCTTGCAGTGTCTATGTTTATATCGTTACACTCGTCTGAGCTTGCAGTGTTTATGCTTAAATCGTTACACTAATTAAGACGTCCAGATCTTTAAATATATTCAAGACAAAATGTAAAGTATGGATACAACGTTTTAATCGGTAGACACTAGACAGTTATATATATATAATGATTGTAAATCAATATGCTTATGTCGTTTTGTATTTCTATCAAAGTACATGATTTATTTAGGCTGTTGTTTAAGTTACTTTGTACAACATTATGCATGTATATTGTACGGCGTAACTATGTTATAATTATTGTGTATGTACATTTATTCTATAGTGTTAACACATTGAAGAGGGCCCTAAGGAGGATTAGTTCAAAACTAATTAGGTCACCCTCTATAAATAAAGAAATCTATCTCTATCTCTATCCTCTGAGTTTGAAGTGTCTATGTTTAAATCGTTACACTCGTCTGAGCTTGCAGTGTTTATGTTTTAATTGTTACACTCGTCTGAGCTTGAAGTGTCTATGTTTAAATCGTTACACTCGTCTGAGCTTGCTGTGTCTATGTTTAAATCGGTACACTCGTCTGAGCTTGCTGTGTCTATGTTTAAATCGTTACACTCGTCTGAGCTTGCAGTGTTTGTGTTAAATCGTTACACTCGTCTGAGCTTGCAGTGTCTATGTTTAAATCGTTACACTCGTCTGAGCTTGCAGTGTCTATGTTTAAATCGTTACACTCGTCTGAGCTTGCAGTGTTTGTGTTTAAATCGTTTACACTCGTCTGAGCTTGAAGTGTTTATGTTTAAATCGTTACACTCGCCTGAGCTTGAAGTGTTTATGCTTAAATCGTTACAATAGCCTGACTTGAGTGTTTTCTTTAATGGTTACACTAATCTGAGCTTGCAGTGTCTATGTTTAAATTGTTAATCGTATGAGTTTATGTGTTTGGTTTATATCGTTACATGTTTGATTTGCTGTGTTTATGTTTAATTTGTTACACTCGCCTGAGCTTGTAGTGTCTATGTTTAAATCGTTACACTCGTCTGAGCTTGCAGTGTCTATGTTTATATCGTTACACTCGTCTGAGCTTGAAGTGTTTATGTTTAAATCGTTACACTCGCCTGAGCTTGAAGTGTTTATGTTTAAATCGTTACACTCGTCTGAACTTTCTGTGTCTATGTTTAAATCGTTACACTCGTCTGAGCTTGAAGTGTTTATGTTTTAATTGTTACACTCGTCTGAGCTTTATGTGTCTATGTTTAAATCGTTACACTCGTCTGAGCTTGCAGTGTCTATGTTTAAATCGGTACACTCGGCTGAGCTTGCTGTGTCTATGTTTAAATCGTTACACTCGTCTGAGCTTGCTGTGTCTATGTTTAAATCGTTACACTCGTCTGAGCTTGCAGCGTCTATGTTTAAATCGTTACACTCGTCTGAGCTTGCTGTGTCTATGTTTAAATCGTTACACTCGTCTGAGCTTGCAGTGTCTATGTTTAAATCGTTACACTCGTCTGAGCTTGCAGTGTCTATGTTTATATCGTTACACTCGTCTGAGCTTGCAGTGTTTATGCTTAAATCGTTACACTAATTAAGACGTCCAGATCTTTAAATATATTCAAGACAAAATGTAAAGTATGGATACAACGTTTTAATCGGTAGACACTAGACAGTTATATATATATAATGATTGTAAATCAATATGCTTATGTCGTTTTGTATTTCTATCAAAGTACATGATTTATTTAGGCTGTTGTTTAAGTTACTTTGTACAACATTATGCATGTATATTGTACGGCGTAACTATGTTATAATTATTGTGTATGTACATTTATTCTATAGTGTTAACACATTGAAGAGGGCCCTAAAGAGGATTAGTTCAAAACTAATTAGGTCACCCTCTATAAATAAAGAAATCTATCTCTATCTCTATCCTCTGAGTTTGAAGTGTCTATGTTTAAATCGTTACACTCGTCTGAGCTTGCAGTGTTTATGTTTTAATTGTTACACTCGTCTGAGCTTGAAGTGTCTATGTTTAAATCGTTACACTCGTCTGAGCTTGCTGTGTCTATGTTTAAATAGGTACACTCGTCTGAGCTTGCTGTGTCTATGTTTAAATCGTTACACTCGTCTGAGCTTGCAGTGTTTGTGCTTAAATCGTTACACTCGTCTGAGCTTGCAGTGTCTATGTTTAAATCGTTACACTCGTCTGAGCTTGCAGTGTCTATGTTTAAATCGTTACACTCGCCTGAGCTTGCAGTGTTTGTGCTTAAATCGTTACACACGTCTGAGCTTGAAGTGTTTATGCTTAAATCGTTACACTCGCCTGAGCTTGAAGTGTTTATGCTTAAATCGTTACACTAGCCTGAGCTTGAAGTGTTTATGCTTTAATCGTTACACTCCTCTGAGCTTGCAGTGTCTATGTTTAAATCGTTACACTCGTCTGAGCTTTCTGTGTCTATGTTTAAATCGTTACACTCGTCTGAGCTTTCTGTGTCTATGTTTAAATCGTTACACTCGTCTGAGCTTGAAGTGTCTATGTTTAAATCGTTACACTCGTCTGAGCTTGAAGTGTCTATGTTTAAATCGTTACACTCGTCTGAGCTTGCAGTTTCTATGTTTAAATCGGTACACTCGTCTGAGCTTGCTGTGTCTATGTTTAAATCGTTACACTCGTCTGAGCTTGCAGTGTCTATGTTTAAATCTTTACACTCGTCTGAGCTTGCAGTGTCTATGTTTAAATCGTTACACTCGTCTGAGCTTGCAGTGTCTATGTTTAAATCGGTACACTCGTCTGAGCTTGCTGTGTCTATGTTTAAATCGTTACACTCGTCTGAGCTTGCAGTGTCTATGTTTAAATCGTTACACTCGTCTGAGCTTGCTATGTCTATGTTTAAATCGTTACACTCGTCTGAGCTTGCAGTGTCTATGTTTATATCGTTACACTCGTCTGAGCTTGCATTATCTATTTTTAAATTGTTACACTCATCTGAGCTTGCAGTGTTTATGCTTAAATCGTTACACTCGTCTGAGCTTGAAGTGTTTATGTTTATATCGTTACACTCGTCTGAGCTTGAAGTGTTTATGCTTAAATCGTTACATTAATTAAGACGTCCAGATCTTTAAATATATTCAAGACAAAATGTAAAGTATGGATACAACGTTTTAATCGGTAGACACTAGACAGTTATATATATATATATATATATATATATATATATATATATATATATATATATAATATATTATATATATATATATATATATATATATTATATATATGATTGTAAATCAATATGCTTATGTCGTTTTGTATTTCTATCAAAGTACATGATTTATTTAGGCTGTTGTTTAAGTTACATTGTACAACATTATGCATGTATATTGTACGGCGTAACTATGTTATAATTATTGTGTATGTACATTTATTCTATAGTGTTAACACATTGAAGAGGGCCCTAAGGAGGATTAGTTCAAAACTAATTAGGTCACCCTCTATAAATAAAGAAATCTATCTCTATCTCTATCTCTATCCTCTGAGCTTGAAGTGTCTATGTTTAAATCGTTACACTCGTCTGAGCTTGCAGTGTTTGTGCTTAAATCTTTACACTCTTCTGAGCTTGAAGTGTCTATGTTTAAATCGTTACACTCCTCTGAGCTTTCTGTGTCTATGTTTAAATCGTTACACTCGTCTGAGCTTGAGGTGTCTATGTTTAAATCGTTACACTCGTCTGAGCTTGCAGTGTCTATGTTTAAATCGTTACACTCGTCTGAGCTTGCAGTGTCTATGTTTAAATCGTTACACTCGCCTGAGCTTGCAGTGTCTATATTTAAATATTTACTTTCGTCTGAGCTTGCAGTGTCTCTGTTTAAATCGTTACACTCGTCTGAGCTTGCATTGTCTATGTTTAAATATTTACACTCGTCTGAGCTTGCAGTGTCTATGTTTAAATAGTTACACTCGTCTGAGCTTGCAGTGTCTATGTTTAAATCGTTACACTCGCCTGAGCTTGCTGTGTCTAGGTTTAAATCGTTACACTGGTCTGAGCTTGCTGTTTTTATGCTTAAATCGTTACACTCGTCTGAGCTTGCAGTGTCTATGTTTAAATCGTTACACTCCTCTAAGCATGCAGTGTCTATGTTTAAATCGTTACACTCCTCTAAGCATGCATTGTCTATGTTTAAATCGTTACACTCCTCTAAGCATGCAGTGTCTATGTTTAAATCGTTACACTCCTCTAAGCATGCAGTGTCTATGTTTAAATCGTTACACTCCTCTAAGCATGCAGTGTCTATGTTTTGGACCTATTAGTTAGTATAGTTCACGATGAGTTTGTCTCCCGGTCGATCTCCTCACGACGTGCACGTCGTGACCGGGGCACATCCCGCAGCAGCAGCGTAGGATACTGGGATCTTCTGGTCGTCGATCTTGCGAAGGGGGAGGCTCGCCAGCATGTGGACCCACGGCTATGGCACATTAGGACAGATCCGCCGTCTCTTCTAGATAGTGTTTGAAATACACACTATATCTTCGCTGGCTTCTTCAATCTTTCTCCTCCTTCTACTTCTCCGGCGGATAGACGAGACAGCGGACCTGAGGGAGCGGCAACGGTCGTGGTATCCACGCTCCCCTGAGTGACAATCGACGACCAGATGTCTAACTGCCAGATCCGTATAAATGCTGCTGTGGGGTGACCAACAGTGAGGAGGGTGGCCCTACAAAGGACCACGTGCAGACCAGGCCTTGTCACCCTGGCATGGAAAGAAAGAAGAAGCCACCTGAGGATGTCAACATAAGCACCACAGAGGAATAATCGTCTTCGTACGCTCGCCCATATGGTTTGCCGGAGGCGAGGATAAATAAATGCAATCATCATCTGAGTTTGTCTGCTTGAAGAATACAGACTGCAATTAGACTTCGGTGTAGTGTAACTGGCGCCTTATTATATGTTAATACGTTATCATGGATCAGATTAACTCTTTCAACGAAAACAGGTCTGCAGGTACTTGTTCTAATTGGTACCTATATTGACTGAGAGCGTAGTCTAACCAATTATAAGCAGTTTCACACCATGGAATCCGAATAATCGAAACGATGATCCAAAAAAATATGCTGGAATCATTTATCACTATAGGAAATGTGGAAAAGTTCACCTTAGAATGATAAACACGATTAGTTTTGTGGCAGCTATATTCCTAGTTCAAACTGTTTCCCGTGTCTTAGAATTGTGTGAATGTAAACTACAAACAGAAATTAACTCAACAGATGGAGCCAATCGCACATTAAAAAGTTCACAATGTTAAAACGAATCCATCACTCTGCATCAGAACCATAGTTAGTTCAGACAGGCATCCATTTTCATAAACATTTTATAGTACAGTTCCGTATGTCAAAGTCGGTTATGTCGAATTATCCGGTTATCTCGAAATCGGATCAAAGTCCCGTTTCAGACACTATCATTTTATATATAAATGGCTACGTTTATATCGAATTTCGTTAAGTCAAACTTCGGTTATGTCGAAGTATTGTACTCGGTCCCACGGAATTCGACGTAGCGGATGTAGACTGTATTATTATAAATCGTTGTCAAAATGTAAAATTTATACTTAAAGTATTTCTTATTGCAATTATATAAATATGATTTTAATTCACTTAATAACCACCCCCTCCCAAAAGACTAATCGACCTGTGTATACAACCTTATGCTACGAGTAATTTAATAGATCGACTATTAGCTGGTTTACCCATTGCAGTTTTAATTTATCTCGCAGACTTTGATCAGATAGAAATATGATCGAAAATGTTTGCCATGTCAGAACTACTTATCAACTGTTACATCACTCCAGAAGTCCTACGGCGTTCAGTAATATATTATTTGAACTCGTATTGTATTCACGGGACGTGTGTTCACCTAGTTAGCGCATGCCATTCCACGGCATCTAAAATTAACAATCATGCTAACCAATCACCATGTCAAAACGTTTATATTCTATAGAGTCGTTGTTTCCGGAAGTGTACAGTATCTCACTGTCGATGTTGTAATGACAACGACGGTTTTGCGATAGGCGTGATAATGTTTATAACGTTGTTTGGCGCATCCAGGTTTACACGTGTAAACGGAGCTGTGTCGTGTAATGACGACACTACACGTCCTCTAGTTGAGTACACGTGTACACAGTAACACAACCTTAATTCATGACGTCATTATCTAGGAAAATTCAGCAGCCATGGATAGGTTCGAACTCACGCCGAGATGGAAAATTACAATCCTACAATTAGGAAAGAGGTAACACTACAAGCAGGTTGCTTTCTCCTCAATCCTGCATGTATGTAGAGGTAACCATACATGCAGGTTGCTTTCTCCCCAATCCTACATGTATATAGAGGTAACCATACAAGCAGGTTGCTTTCTCCTCAATCCTACATGTATATAGAGGTAACCATACAAGCAGGTTGCTTTCACCTCAATCCTGCATGTATGTAGATGTAGCCATACACGCAGGTTGCTTTCTCCCCAATCCTACATGTATATAGAGGTAACCATACAAGCAGGTTGCTTTCACCTCAATCCTGCATGTATGTAGATGTAGCCATACACGCAGGTTGCTTTCTCCTCAATCCTACATGTATATAGAGGTAACCATACACGCAGGTTGCTTTCACCTCAATCCTGCATGTATATAGATGTAGCCATACACGCAGGTTGCTTTCTCCCCAATCCTGCATGTATGTAGAGGTAACCATACAAGCAGGTTGCTTTTTCCTCAATCCTGCATTATGTAGAGGTAACCATACAAGCAGGTTGCTTTCTCCTCAATCTTACAATTAGGAAAGAGGTAACAATACAAGCAGGTTGCTTTCTCCTCAATCCTGCATGTATGCACATATTATTTATACTTTTGTTTTTTAATTCTATTTTTTATTTCTCTATCAACATACATAAATACAAACTCAATAAATGTTAACAATACAATGTACATCCGTGGTCCAGTGGTAGAGCGTCGGATCTGGAATATATCGTCCCGGGTTCGATACTCGGTCAGGCCACGTATGTAGTGTCATTGAGCAAGGCACCTCACACACATTGCTTAGTACTGGTTAACCACTTAGGTCGGCTAAGCTTGCCCAGGAAAACATGTATACGTCCCCGCAAGGGGTTTGACATTAATGGAACATACATACTAACATATTATTTATACTTGACTATGTAGATGCAAGGAAATAAATACTATTTAAACTAATTAAGTACAATTCCCATGTACTTTGTCAGTATAGTGGTTTTTCAGACTTATTTCTGAAACATCAATGATGTAAACGGCATCGCAGGTGCAATGATGTAAACGGCATCGCAGGTGCAATGGTGTAAGCATAATCTCAGGTGTTTGCCGGTGTATAGCCTACAGGAGAACATGTAAGTATCTTTAGATACCAACTGATACTAACTAAGCAAGACTACTTCCACTGCGCAATGCATACTAAGAACAACGTGTGAACTAACCATGTCGTGTAGGCATCGTACGCTTGCAAATATCTGTAGTCATGGCCGCCGTAACGTTTGTGTCTGTTCGCGATCTATATGACAGTGATGAGTAACTGATATATATCTTGGAATGTGATGTAAGTATTAAATAAAATAAATTTAATTGAAGAATGTCTATGGTGCATTTATAATTCTTACAATCAATGTGTTATCAACAGACCTTCGACGAATTGTACACTTAACAACTCTTATAAGTGTGCATGTATAAATGGTCTCATATCTCCGTCAATATTGGCCCGATAATGATGAAATTTTCAGCAAATACAGTTGAGATATATTTCATGATATTCCATTTATTGTATTGCATAACAAACACAAATTTAACACACATGACTAATTAATGTGATGGTGCGTAAAAAGTCAATGTTGCAAAATGATAATGTCAATGATAAAACTCAGGCCGATGAGAATTAAGTATTCTAATATCGCGTATGCCCACCCTGACTGCGGATCACAGCTTGGCAACGTCGTCGCATGGCAGGGACATAACGTCGTACATAGTTCTGGGGTAGATTTGCCCACTCTTGCCCAATCTTCGCACGGAGCTGGGCTATGGTCGGTGGCACTGCGCCGGTCCTTCTTACGCGGCGATTCAATTCATCCTATAGATTTTCTATAATGTTTAAGTCGGGAGACTTCGGTGGTATGTCCATCACATTGTTGTGGTTAGCATTCAGAAAGAATCTTGTCGCCCTAGCCGTGTGGGCTGGTGCGCCATCCTGCAGCAACCGCAATCCTCTATTATTCCTAAACATGGGTACTACCTCAGTTTGAAGCACGTCATGTTGGTACCGGGCGACGTATAGATTACCGTTAATGAACACGATGTTAGTCTTGTGATGTAAGGAGACACCAGCCCATACCATTACTGACCCACCCCCGTACCTATCTCGTTCGATGACGCAGTTGTCGTTGAACCGTTCTCCCAGTTGTCAATATACCCGCGAACGACAGTCGTTTTCTGTAGGCAGAACTTCTTTTCGACAGTAAACAGGACCTCTCCCCATTCTGCCTGTGTTGTTCTAAGATGACGCCGAGCCCAACGATCTCGTAGTGCCCTATGCCTCTGAGTCAGTACAATACCCTTAAAGGGCCGTCTACACCGCATGTTGGCGGGCGATCGAAGACGCCTTCTAACTGTCTACGCAGATATATGGCGTCTGTGCGTCTCGTGCGTTTATCCGGTCGTCTTGACAGCTGTACGTGTTCTCTGCTGACGATGCCCATGTACGATGTGATTATTTTGTGCAGCTGTTGTACAACGCCCATGTGGTCTGCGAGGGAGGTTACCAACGTTGCCAGTCGCTCTGTACTTAAGCATCCGCTTTCTGATGGTATTGCGGTGTACACCCATGCGTCGCGCAACCTGCAAATGTTACGGATAACATGACATTAGTAATTAAAATATATAATTTATTTTTTATGGATATTTTCGATAAAAAACTGAATGTTAGTGACTTTCAATGTTTATAACACAAAGAAACTTAATTAATTAGTGACATTGAATTAACTTTGAGACGTACCTCTGTTTGGTGTATACCGGCGTTGATGAAGCCGACGGCTATTCCCCGTTCCGCTATGGTCAGCCTGCCCATGTCATGTTTTTCTGATGTGTGGATCGTAATAAAGTCCACAACGACCAAATGCAGTTTTAGTTTGTGCCAGCGCACCATTTCCTCGTGCATTGTGTTGTTTTTGACGTTGCGTGATTCAACGCGCCGTATCGATTAAATTGATCATGTTGATCACGGGATAATACTCGAAATGTAGTCAATAGCCAGTACACAAAATTTCGTGCAAATATATTGATAAATAAAAAAGTTATACGGAAATCAAAGATGCACACTTATAAGAGTTGTTAAGGTACGTATGTCGATAACAGGCGCATTGGCTTTTCTTGAAACATATGATTATTTATCCCAGGTTTGACCAAATGTAATGGGTTGGAAGTCAAACTGTTTGTTATTCTTATTCGCTACCAAAACAGTTTTACTTATTGACTGTATCCAAAGCAGATATAACAGATGCAGACATAGTTCCATAATCTATACGTTTATTGATCACTTGTTTATTTATATGTAATTATATGTCTATATTATGACTATGTACTTATGTATACGTCATGAATAAACTTATGTTCTGTTCTGTTCTAATTTAACTTCAACAGAGTTGTGTTTCTTTTTACAATTATTAACGCAATTTTTCAATTGATTTCTGATTTCTTAAAGGTGGACTCGTCAACATTACATTCCGTTGGCTTCTTATTGTCAACTTTTAATGCTAAAACTATTTCCCCGTTTATATTCGTACCAGTTACTCACCGATAGTCATCTGTTGTCACTTACATATGTACATACATATCGCCATGCCTTGTACCAATTTCTATTATGCAGTGTATATAGATCTCTAATAGCTTTTAGCTTTCAATTCAATCCACTTATATTTAATGTGTACATAATGATAGTTGTAAAACTATAATGACGAATAAATATGTTTAATGTTTATTTTACAACGATTGCAAAGTTCTAACAACTTATATTAATCACTCTCGTTGGCGCGGATGAAAGCGTAACTGTGGTCATTCGTGTGGGAGGAACCAGAGTACACGAAGAAAACCCACCTGTCCGATCTGGCGATCACCGTACCATCTCACATAATTCCGGGTTCGAGGATCAAACCCGGGTTGCATTGGTGAGAAGCGGGAACCAGTATATAAACGTTTTGATTTTTTAACTTCTCGATCAAATAATTTACGAGCGTGTACAGACTGTGCTTTCAAAACAAATTTATGACTTCTTTTTTAACATTGCAATCACCTATGTTCATATTTACATGCAAACATGCCTGGAGGTTATAAAACGTTTCTCCAATCTCAAAACTCAGCCTCAAGCGTCTGATTGGTTCAGCTGACAGTAACACGCAGAATCAACCAATCAGATCATTTAAGCTTGAGTTTGAAATCTGAGAACAGTTTTATAACCTCGGGGCCATGTTTCATAGTTCAGACAATCTATCATTTCACATTGCTTGTTTGATCTAATACACAAATAGTTTAGGTTATGTGGCGGCTCCCCAGCAAGAATTGGTGGATGAAGACCCCGAGTGCCCTCCGAGCAGTATTACAGGCATGAACGGGCACATACGTAAAACCACCGACCTTCCGAACGCCAGCTGAATAGCTTTTCTCACATGAAATAAATCCACACACCCAATTGGTTTCTAGCTTACAGCTATGAGTCGCAATTGATTTGAAGTTGCCATTAACAATTCGGCCACTGAGGCTGGTAAACGTGACAAATTAAAGTAATTACAGCGGCTAGTAAAGTTAGTATCAACAACACAGATGATTCCGAAGTTGAAGCATACATAAAAACCATTAATGATACAGTTTGCGTTCATTCAACATACGCATCTTGGTAATAATAAAACAATCAATAAAAACTTCACCATAATGTTTATCGTAAAAATCTATTACATCCTGGTGAGTAGCACCATCGACACCTCTTACGAAATCATCTGCATCTCCACATATCCCATTGGAAACTCCACATGCATATAAAAGACATTGATTTTGATATCTGTAAATATCTGTCGGTACATTTTCAAAAGATAACATCGTATCGAGATATCTAGATGAATTTTCCGGTGGCAAGTAGCACATGCAAGACACATCGAAATATATTCATATCTATGACCTAATTTTAACCAAGGAATACGCTTGAAGGGTTGCTATATATATCAGATATATTAAAAGTATCATATAATTCACATCTTGCTAGAATCCCACCGCACCCACGCAAGATCAGACATTTCTAATGTGATTAAAACCGAACAATATAAACGATTTAATTCCAAAACTCCATGGCCGAGTTGTTACGGCCTTTGACTTCAAATCACTTGCCCATCGCTGCTGTAGGTTCGAATTCCACTGTGAGGAAGTTAACCAGCTGACTTGCGGAAGACTGGTGAAATATGGGGGGGGACCCTAGGTCTTCATCAACCAATAACAGCTGAAGAGTCGGTACATGATATAAACTGTCGGTGCGATATTAAGCCCCCAAAGAAACGAGTCCTATATGATATAAACTGTCGGTGCGATATTAAGCCCCCAAAGAAACGAGTCCTATATGATATAAACTGTCGGTGCGATATTAAGCCCCCAAACAACGAGTCGGTATATGATATAAACTGTCGGTGCGATATTAAGCCCCCAAAAACGAGTCGTTATATGATATAAACTGTCGGTGCGATATTAAGCCCCCAAACAACGAGTCGGTATATGATATAAACTGTCGGTGCGATATTAAGCACCCAAAAACGAGTCGGTATATGATATAAACTGTCGGTGCGATATTAAGCCCCCAAAACACGAGTCGGTATATGATATAAACTGTCGGTGCGATATTAAGCCCCCAAACAACGAGTCGGTATATGATATAAACTGTCGGTGCGATATTAAGCACCCAAAAACGAGTCGGTATATGATATAAACTGTCGGTGCGATATTAAGCCCCCAAAACACGAATCGGTATATGATATTAACTGTCGGTGGGAAGCCACCAAAATTTAGTTATCTGATCCATTAACAGCACTCAAGCCACAGATATTCAAAAGTCTGCTCTAAGTCAATTAGGTATGTCCAATATAATTTCCACGACAACTGCTGTTGTTATTGTTGTTGGTGTTGATGATGAAGATGCTGCTGCTATTGCTGATAATGTCGATGATGTGAGCACGTCCTGCTGTGTTAGCTCAAGTAGTGGACTATTGTCGATATATGTACATCGTCTAATGGCTTTGCATTACCAATGATTATTTAGAGACAAATGACTTTTTATAAAATGTTTTCAATGTGATACAGGAGCTTTGTTCTCATAATGGCATTGCCCTGTCACTATGAAGAGTAATACAGCGCCTACTGCTTATTGAGAGCAAACAAATAGAGTAGTTTGAATAGTTCCAAGAATATTTCAATACATCAGCTGTGACATAAACAACACAATCCTCTATTCAAACAACACTAGTAATCTGATTTATAAAATACGTCTTTCTGTCGCCATGAGGGCCCTCTCTGGAGCATCGACGCACTTTGTAAAATATGTCCAAACCAGAGCATTGCACTCGGAGGGATTCAAACACCGGGCTTATATTTTGACCAAAGAAGAAATGCTTGGTGTTGCAGAGGTATATATTCACATCATGGTATATTCAAATGACTTTAGCCATTCCATTCAGTGTCATAACATTGCGTTTTGCATATTTAGCGAGATATGTACATGACCTTGCATCGACATTGAAAGGTCAATCTCAATGGCATGGGGCATTGTTTAGTTGAAAGGTCATACGCTGTTTCCTAATGTTGTTCATAGGAACTATATGTCTATTTTGCTTCGTTTTCGAGTTATATGCAAGCATATGTTATTATTTTGGAGTGGACACTTCACTCTCCACCATGACTACAGGCCGTGACCGATTGCTCCCAAAATTGCATCACGTCCTACTAGACCAAGCCACTATATATGCACACAGTTTTACCAAAATCCATCGTCAACGTCTTGCGCTATCCTATCCACAGATAGACAGACGGACAGACAGGCCGACACAGACAGACACACTGATGTAGCCAAAAACAATAACCACAATTCCAAGCGGAGCGTGTTAATTAACAGTTGTATAAGCGTATAGCAGACATACTAAGACGTTTTGGTAAGTTTTGGTAAGTCTTGATAAGTCTTTGTAAGTTTTGGTAAGTTTTGGTAAGTCTTAGTAAGTTTTGGTAAGTTTTGGTACGTTTTGGTAAGTTTTGGTACGTTTTGTTGGTAAGTCTTGGTAAGTTTTGGTAAGTCTTGGTAAGTCTTGGTAAGTTTTGGTATGTTTTGGTAAATCTTGGTAAGGTTTGGTAAGTCTTGGTAAGGTTTGGTAAGTCTTGGTACGGTTTGGTATGTTTTGGTAAGTTTTGGTAAGTTTTGGTAAGTCTTGGTAAGGTTTGGTAAGTCTTGGTAAGGTTTGGTAAGTCTTGGTACGGTTTGGTAAGTCTTGGTAAGGTTTGGTAAGTCTTGGTAAGTTTTGGTAAGTCTTGGTAAGGTTTGGTAAGTCTTGGTAAGGTTTGTAAGTCTTGGTACGGTTTGGTAAGTCTTGGTAAGTTTGGTAAGTCTTGGTACGGTTTGGTAAGTCTTGGTAAGGTTTTTGGTAAGTCTTGGTAAGTTTTGGTAAGTCTTGGTAAGGTTTGGTAAGTCTTGGTACGGTTTGGTAAGTCTTGGTAAGGTTTGGTAAGGTTTGGTAAGTTTTGGTACGTTTTGGTAAGTTTTGGTAAGGTTTGGTAAGTCTTGGTACGGTTTGGTAAAGTTTGGTAAGTTTTGGTACGTTTTGGTAAGTTTTGGTAAATCTTGGTAAGGTTTGGTTAAGTTTTGGTAAATCTTGGTAAGGTTTGGTAAGTCTTGGTAAGGTTTGGTAAGTCTTGGTAAGGTTTGGTAAGTCTTGGTACGTTTTGGTAAGTTTTGGTAAATCTTGGTAAGGTTTGGTAAGTCTTGGTAAGTCTTGGTAAGGTTTGGTATGTTTTGGTAAGTCTTAGTAAGTTTTGGTAAGGTTTATTTCAATAAGCCCCATGATACAACATATTACCGAACCCTTTACCCATGATGCTTAAATTCACATGATCGGTGAACAAGTGCACTGGTATACGTTATTTATCAATGATTTATGTATGTGTCGTCTGATCTGGCTCTATGCTGTTTGCATAAGCGACTTTAGTGAAGACTACATCTGTTATGTCGAATTCCGCCGGACCGAACAAAATAATTCGACATAATCGAAGTTTGACTAAACGAAATTCGATATAAACGGATTCAGTTATATGTAAAATGATAGCGTCGGAAACGGGACTTTGGTCCGACTTCGAAATAATCGGATAATTCGACATAACCGACTTTGACATAGCCGATGTAGACTGTAATCACATACATTGCTGGCTTGTATGTGACAGAGGCAGAACACCCATAAGGGTTCCTGATATAAATTCAGATAGTCCCAATAAACAATGAACCGGAGTTCGAGCCCAGCTGGAGCCGTTACAATTGTGTCCTTAGGCAAGGCATTTAAATTCCACATTGCCTCTTCTCTCTCCTTCATGGCGATGGATTCCATCAGGAATGAGGTCTCGAGAGTGATTATTATAAGTTGAAAGAACTTGTTTCGCAATCGAGCTAAAATATATTTGTATAAAATAATAAACAATGGTTTATGGCAGATTTAACCACGGTAAATTACTTCTTTGCGTATACAGACAAAATTCCGAGAAATGATAGAACTATCTTTTTGAAACAATAATTCAAAAAGGGTTTGACTAATAAATGTTGCTAATAAAGTATGTAATACACGGTTACCCACTAGCCGTGTACATTATGTGCATATCCAGAGATTACCGACACCCACAAACATACACCCATGGTCCCACACATATACACCCAAGGTCCCACAAACATACACCCATGGTCCCACACATATACACCCAAGGTCCCACACACATACACCCAAGGTCCCACTCACATACACCCAAGGTCCCACACACATACACCCAAGGTCCCACACACATACACCCAAGGTCCCACTCACATACACCCAAGGTCCCACACACATACACCCAAGGTCCCACACATATACACCCATGGTCCCACACATATACACCCAAGGTCCCACAAACATACACCCATGGTCCCACATATATACACACAAGGTCCCACACACATACACCCAAGGTCCCACACACATACACCCATGGTCCCACACATATACACCCAAGGTCCCACACACATACACCCAGGTCCCACACATACACACAAGGTCCCACACACATACACCCAAGGTCCCACATATACACCCAAGGTCCCACACACATACACCCAGGTCCCACACACATACACCCAAGGTCCCACACACATACACCCAAGGTTCCACATATATACACACAAGGTCCCACACACATACACCCAAGGTCCCACACACATACACCCAAGGTTCCACACACATACACCCAAGGTCCCACACACATACACCCAAGGTTCCACATATATACACCCAAGGTCCCACACACATACACCCAAGGTCCCACATATATACACCCAAGGTCCCACACACATACACCCAAGGTTCCACATATATACACACAAGGTCCCACACACATACACCCAAGGTTCCACATATATACACACCTTTGAACATTTTGAACTACCCATCATTGACATTTTGTGTAACAAATACTGCCATTATGATGCACTTGAATAGTATGCGGCTGAATTATAATTCTTCAAAGGTCTGGTGTACAATATATACTAGAGGACATAGAAAACGCACACATCGGATAAGTGTGTTTTACATGAAAAACAATAACTATATAAATACATAGTTTTAAACATTTTGCAATATTTTAGTTTGTAATAAAGATGTGATATATCTTTGATGGAATCCTTCGAAATTCGTTTTCATGTAATAATATTCATATAATGTAGGTGTGCGTTTTCTATGTCCTCCAGTATATTAATAATTTTAGATCATGCACAATGGCCAATCTTTCCATAACAGTTTATTTACCTTTCCGTCCATTCTAATAGATGTCATCTGTTATATTGATCACTGTCAGAATCAAACGTGCGTTATAATCATCCGGATGTTTAGCACCAGACATATCTACAATTGGTTCTAACAACTCCAGTTCCATTTCCCGGGCATGGGTAATATGTCATTACCATTACTATACGTGTTTATTTCGCATCTATGTGTGTCTACATATGGACAGACGTACAGTGAGATGGGTGACCTATTAGGTCATTTATTTAACCAATCACGATACAACAAGCATCTCAGACCTCTGCTGGACCAGAGTAAAGTCATACAGGTACTCTTCATTTTCTTTTGTATGCATGGCAACTGTAATTACTGTAAATGTATGCATACTATATGTAAAATATGATCATGAATACGTATAACCTTCTCCAAATTTGAACAACTATATATTTCTTTATGTTTGATATCTATGTACATTGTACAAGTATTTATATAATTTATGCTATTATCACTGTTTGCCATAAAGTATGCCTGTATATGTCCTCATGGGCGTTTGAGCTTATTGGAATTCAGAAAGAAAAATATCAATATATCCAACTGATGTGTTCATTATTTTTATGTCGAATAATTATGTAAACCCTATTCAGAACATTGTCATTTTACATGATCGATTGATTTAGTAAGAAAATAAAATAACTGTGAAAATGACACATATGTCGCATGTGTCCAAACACCAACGAATCCCTTTACCTCATATTTGTGGCGAATGTGGTGGTGAATGGGCTTACAAGTGTAATCCACCACGACTTCACAATGATCAAAAAGTAATCGCCAAACATGTGTAGGTGTTCGTAAGCATGCAATGTCGTGCATGGAGTGTTGTGAAGATTACGAATCCCTAAAGTCGCAATGATGCTTTCGCAACATTTTCGCAAGCAATTGCAAGCAATCGCAAGCAATCACAAGCAATCGCGAGCAATCACAAGCAATCACAAGCAATCGCAAGCAATCACGAGCAATCACAAGCAATCGCAAGCAATCACAAGCAATCGCAAGCAATCACAAGCAATCGCAAGCAATCACAAGCAATCGCAAGCAATCACAAGCAATCACAAGCAATCACAAGCAATCACACGCAATCGCAAGCAATCACAAGCAATCGCAAGCAATCACAAGAAATCACAAGCAATCGCACGTAATCACAAGCAATCACACGCAATCGCAAGCAATCACAAGCAATCACAAGCAATCGCAAGCAATCGCACGCACTCGCAAGCAATCACAAGCAATCACAAGCAATCACAATCAATCACATGCAATCGCAAGCACTCACAAGCAATCACAAGCAATCGCAAGCAATCGCAAGCAATCACAAGCAATCGCAAGCAATCACAAGCAATCGCAAGCAATCGCAAGCAATCGCAAGCAATCACAATCAGCAATCGCAAGCAATCGCAAGCAATCACAAGCAATCGCAAGCAATCACAAGCAATCACAAGCAATCGCAAGCAATCACAAGCAATCACAAGCAATCGCAAGCAATCGCAAGCAATCGCAAGCAATCACAAGCAATCGCAAGCAATCACACGCAATCATAAGCAATCACAAGCAATCGCAAGCAATCGCAAGCAATCACAAGCAATCGCAAGCAATCGCAAGCAATCGCAAGCAATCGCAAGCAATCACAAGCAATCACAAGCAATCACAAGCAATCGCAAGCAATCACAAGCAATCGCAAGCAATCACACGCAATCATAAGCAATCACAAGCAATCGCGAGCAATCACAAGCAATCGCAAGCAATCACACGCAATCGCAAGCAATCGCAAGCAATCACAAGCAATCGCAAGCAATCGCAAGCAATCACAAGCAATCGCAAGCAGTCACAAGCCATTTTTATTGATGGCAAGGAATTGTAGTGATCGTAAGACATGTGTATGGATTTGCAGGCATTCGTATTGACTTAAAAGTGTTTTATGTATGCTTAATGTGTGTTCTTACTACAATAAGATGATATGTAGCCTGTGCGGACGTTGATCAAAACCGATTTCATAATTGTTTCCAATATTGGTATCAAATATTGTTGACTGTTTGAGACCTCAACTACAAATATTTGTGTGACACTATCGACACAAACGAACCTGCTTTTGTGAAATTACAATTTGTAAATTATCTCCCAGTATGGGTGTTTTTTAACAAAAATCACCAATAACTCTGTAAATAATGGTTTCCTATAGTTACTGCAAGGGTAAATTTGCATATGGATTATAGTATTATGTTTCCAATTGAAGAAGAAAACGCATACAGAGACTTTTAAGTCATTAATGGCCAATATACATTTAATAATTGAACCAAAATGAAATAAAAATAATTAAAAACTAGAGAATAGCACTGGAGAAATGCAAACCAATACGCGTATGTTTGATAATAATTATAAAAAGTCAACATTGTGTGCATGTATAGACTTTCAGAAAGCATTCGCTATTATTAATAGTCAAAACTTGTTGATAGTGAAATCTTGTTGAGTAAACTGGAAATAAGTTATTTAAAATATACACCGTTTAAAAAGCTACACAAGTATTATATTATCATGTAATGTGTTCGGTTAAAATGAATGGAGTGGAACAGCGCCATTAATATGGACTTTTGGAAACATAACAATAGTTCTGTAAATGATAGCAAATGTTTAAACTGACTTAGTCAAACTTAAATGAGAAATCGACGTTTTGCTGGGGGCACTGAAGCATCCACGACAATAACCATGACTGTGTTGGGAATATTAGTTGCATAGCAACAGTAATCTGAACAAGAATAACTATTACATATAAATATTGCCATATAAATATGTAATAGAAGGACGATTGAAAATTCACTTTGCATAATACACTCGGTTAGTATATTGAGTGAATGTAATATAGACATTATAAAGTGAATAATTCAGCAATTAAATGCAAACATGTTGACAATAACATGAAACCCTATCCAACATAATAGTAAATACCACACTGCTGGAACATTCGCGAATCATATGGGAACCAAATATTGTTGCAGAATTTCAACTACGGTAATAAATTGACCTGGTCATTTCTGGATTCTTGAAGTCTATATTTCTATGTGCACACCAGTGAGAGCTTGGAACTAGTTCCCTGAAAACAATTGGACAAGTTTAATACCTATAATACGAATACACAACAGTAATTATTATCACATAAATTCCAATTCGTCCAGAAAACGAAATGCGATTACGTTTCATGTCTGGAATTCCAAATGTGGCAATGTTATTTATTATCACTGTTTGTATCAGACTAATGCATATAATATATTCGTACTGCGACTATGTTCATTTTACCCAACCAATACGTTTTCGATTTATTTTATGCTTTCCAATGAATGATAGAGTTTTTCACAGTGAAAGAAAACTCCATGTTACACCGCTTTGAAACAGTGAATTATGGCAAAGATGATCTGTTCTCATCCATCGGTTGCATTTCGTATTCCTCCGCGGTTAGATGTACTTTTGTATGTTAGCTATTTTCTGGCAATCATTAACAGTTGTTATTAAGTAATATATTCTAATGAATTTGTTTGTGTCTGTAAATTTCAATTTTGACAACAAACAAAAACTAACTTGAACATTACACAGGAATTGTTTCTTATTACGGGCATTCACACTAAGAGAAGATGTTGTGCGGTTGTGTCACGTAGTGCAATGGGGCCCCAGACAGGGCAGTTAAAATGAATAAAATAAACATATCAGCCAAAGTCATTGGAAATCATCAAAGAACAAGAAGTTTTGTCATCTATATCGTTTCCTTTAACTCATTATCTTATATCAAGATAATAGATAATTGTATAAGATCATTATCATATTACGCGTACCATGTGTCATGACTACTATAAATAACTTTCGTAGTAGGTAGCACACAAAACAGTCACCATTATATTAGTTTTGCCTTTTCAAATAAAGTTGTTTATCGCTGTTATGTGTGTTCTAAATATGATTTAGGAAAACCAGCCTCTAATGTAGTAAGAACTTGTGGTTAGTCCAAGTTTTGCTTACTATGCATTCTGTTGTTTATTTATTCATAACAAAGCAACGTACACTATGAGAAATGTATACATTTACCAATGTCTTCCATTTACCTTAGCGAATATATATTACTATTTCATTACAGGTAAACTTTAGCCAGTTTCTTACCGGCATAGAATATTTCGACATATCATCAGGGCAACTACTAATAACTGGATTTTTCCAAATCACGTGGGTTGATGAATTGCTTACATGGAATCCTTCTCTGTACGGCGGTAAGCAAGCAATACCATTGCCAAAGGGTCGATTTTGGAAACCAGATATCGCAATTACAAATACACCAGCAAATACTGACGCATCACTTGATAGTAATGGTTTTGCACCAGCCTGGGCTACGTTCCAAGGTCTCGTTGTCATGCTCCCAGCCGGAAGCTTCAGCACAACATGTCAAGTCGATACCACCTTATATCCGTTTGACAAACACGACTGCATTTTTCATTTTGTAGTTGCCAATGAAGACATATCCGAACTTAAGCTTGTATATCCTGAAAGAGATATAGATACGAATAATTTCATTGAACATGGGGAAAATGGAGAGTGGATTATTGAAACCACAAGCGCTACAAATAGACAATGGCAAGATAAAAATCTAATAATAGATATAGCCATTCCTGCAGTGCAAACCTCAATTAGTTTAAGGAGAAGACCTGCCTTTGAAATTATTAATAAACACACACCCTTTATATTCATGACAATTCTCAATATTCTGACATGCGTTGTTCCTCCAAATTCCGGCGAGAGGTTATCATTTGCAGTGACACTGTATTTGGCTTTAGTCTTCGCAACCACAGCTTTGATAGATAGAATACCAAATAACTCATTGAAAATGCCTCTAATGTCATATAAAATTCTTTCATTAACTTTTATCAACACTGCGGGTGTGATATGGAGTATATGTATTGTCCATTTGGCAACGGTGCCATCTTATCGATTGAGAGTTCCTAGCAAAGTAATGCAATACGTGATGAGACACAAACAAAGAAAGCACAACTCGACGTGTAAAACGTGTGCATCAAACAAAGTAAATCCTATCGTTGGGTCAGATTTAGTTGTCGGTTCAAATATAGATGTCAATATTGACAATAGAGCTGGGGAGAAACAAGACAGTACATGTCGAAATGCAGCAGGCGATCTTACTGGACTAGATGTTGCAACATTTCTTGACAAATGTTATGTAATAATTGCTTTTGTTGTATTTATCGTTCTTGAGAGTGTTTCAATTGCCTTGATGCTGAGCCAATGAACGAACATACACATAATCTTGGTGATGTCTAACATGACAGAAGTACTTGCCCGTCACCACTGTAGTAGTGTCTAAAGTACGGACCGGCAGCCGGTGAGAACCACCGACATTCCGCAAGTCAGCTGGGCCCCGTTTTTATCAACAACGTCGGTCGCAAATCGGTCTTATCTACAGGATAGTTTCCGCACATGACACCTCAAGTGCGATTCAAACTTGCAGCGATGAGTGACATGTGATTTGAAGTCAACGATCTCCATCTCATTGGGAGGGTCAATATGGGTCAATAGGGGTCTTCATCCACCAATAATAGCCGAAGAGTCGCCATTTGACATAAACGGTTAATGTGACTTTAAACCCAAAACCAAACATACAACTCAACGGATAAGTGAAATAGTCGTAACATAATTAGCGTCTAATACCCTTGAGAGAATATAGACTTGCTATCCGTGTATTGATACTGGACTATTGGATGTAAGTACACTAGAGGGCATAGAAAACGCACACTTCGGATACCTGTGTTTTTATATGAAAAACAATAACTTTATAAATACATAGTTTTAAACATTTTGGAATATTTTTAGTTGTTCAGTTTGTGTTTTGTAATAACGATGTGATATATCTTTGATGGAATCCTTCGTATATCGTTTTCACGTAATAATAATCATATAATGTAGGTGTGCTTTTTCTATGCCATCTAGTATATAATGTAGGTGTGCGTTTTCTATGTCCTCTAGTATATAATGTAGGTGTGCGTTTTATATGTCCTCTAGTATATAATGTAGGTGTGCGTTTTCTATGCCATCTAGTATATAATGTAGGTGTGCGTTTTCTATGTCCTCTAGTATATAATGTAGGTGTGCGTTTTCTATGTCCTCTAGTATATAATGTAGGTGTGCGTTTTCTATGTCCTCTAGTATATAAGTGTGGTTTTGTTGTTTGGGTGTGTTTTTGTTGTTTGGTGTGTTGTTGTAGGTGTGCGTTTTCCATGCCCTCTAGTATATAATGCAGGTGTGCGTTTTCTATGTCCTCTAGTATATAATGCAGGTGTGCGTTTTATATGTCCTCTAGTATATAATGTAGGTGTGCGTTTTCTATGTCCTCTAGTATATAATGCAGGTGTGCGTTTTCTATGTCATCTAGTATATAATGCAGGTGTGCGTTTTCTATGCTCTCTAGTATATAATGTATGTGTGCGTTTTATATGTCCTCTAGTATATAATGCAGGTGTGCGTTTTCTATGTCCTCTAGTATATAATGTATTTGTGCGTTTTATATGTCCTCTAGTATATAATGTAGGTGTGCGTTTTCTATGTCCTCTAGTATATAATGTATGTGTGCGTTTTATATGTCCTCTAGGATAGTTCATAACTTAAATAGCTTTGATAACCACAATAACTTTTGTTGTCACTGTCTTCATCTCTAGTACGTGTTTGGTGGATTAGAACACACAACAGTAATTACCACTAATGCAAAAGCAAGCAATACTAATGCTAAACATATAAACAAGTTCGGAGCAAAGCTCGAGTTTGCTATTATGCGTTAAGCCGCAGCAGACACACAATTCGCGTTCTCTCTGAATGAACGGATTAACCGAGAGTGTGATGACCTCTAACCACAAGGTACGGTACAGTTATAATGTCATTAGATATGCGCATCAGATGGCTCTCGGAATTAGCAGTAAGTCTCGGAAATGCGTTTCTAACGAGACGCAATCCATGGCTCATGGTATTAGTTACGCATATCAACATGGCGACAACAATGTATCCGCCATTATTGAGCTGCACTGACAAGTTGCCAAGTTGATGTGGCTCATTTTATATGTTTGATGAGTATATTTAATGACATTTTGGTAACTTTATTTTGATTTGTATTTGAATACAAGTTCCATTGAATTTGAAGATTGGTAGTATTCATGTGAGGAGATCTCTAAGAAAACATTAACTCGAGAGAGAGATGTTGACCTCTTGATCTCGGATAGCTTCCGCACATGACACCTTATTATACATTCGTATTACCTAAAATGCTGCTTATTCTCTTAATCATGTTACCCTTTTTCTATTAGTATCATTAAATTAGTAAAGTACTAGCACAACTCTTGTATTCAGTCTCTTTGTTAATTACAATCTAGTCTTATGGGGAGGGCCGTAACTAATGTTGTTAAAACTTGTGGCCCAACCCATTTGCTTCAACATATAATGACAATCCTTGAGCAAACAATGCCACAAATCATGCATTATGGATAGTTATACATGTTTGTTCATTTGTTTTGTATTGTACATTGTATATATAGAATGCA
>CM026398.1:48241705-48268138 GCA_014843695.1 Archivesica marissinica | reverse complement strand
ACCACAACTAACATTGTCAGATCAAGTCCCACAACTAACATTGTCAGATCTAGTCCCACAACTAACATTGTCAGATCAAGTCCCACATCTAACATTGTCAGATCAAATCCCACATCTAACATTGTCGGATCAAATCCCACATCTAACATTGTCGGATCAAGTCCCTCATCTAACATTGTCAGATCAAGTCCCACAACTAACATTGTCAGATCAAGTCCCACAACTAACATAGTCCGATTAAATCCCACAAATAACATTGTTAGATCAAGTCCCACAACTAACATTGTCAGATCAAATCCCACAACTAACATAGTCCGATCAAGTCCCACAACTAACATAGTCCGATCAAATCCCACAAATAACATTGTCAGATCAAATCCCACATCTAACAATGTCAGATCAATCCCACAAATAACATTGTCAGATCAAGTCCCACAACTAACATTGGCAGATCTAGTACCACAACTAACATCGTCAGATCCAGTCCCACAACTAACATTGTCAGATCAAATCCCACAACTAACCTTGTCAGATCTAGTCCCATAACTAACATTGTCAGATCAAGTCCCACAACTAACCTTGTCAGATCTAATCCCACAACTAACTGTGTCAAATCAAGTCCCACAACTAACATTGTTAGACCAAGTCCCACAACTAACCTTGTCAGATCTAGTCCCAAAATTAACATTGTCAGATCAAGTCCCACAACTAACATTGTCAGATCTAGTCCCACAGCTAACATTGTCAGATCAAGTCCCACAACTAACCTTGTCAGATCTAGTCCCACAACTAACATTAGCAGATCAATTCCCACAACTAACCTTGTCAGATCTAGTACCACAACTAACAGTGTCAGATCCAGTCCCACAACTAACCTTGTCAGATCTAGTCCCACAACTAACATTGTCAGATCTAGTCCCACAACTAACATTGTCAGATCAAGTCGCACAACTAACCTTGTCAGATCTAGTCCCACAACTAACATTGTCAGACCAAGTCCCACATCTAACAGTGTCAGATCAAATCCCACAACTAACATTGTCAGATCAAGTCCCACAACTAACATTGGCAGATCTAGTACCACAACTAACATCGTCAGATCTAGTCCCAGAACTAACATTTTCAGATCAATTCCCACAACTAACCTTGTCAGATCTAGTCTCACAACTAACATTGTCAGATCAAGTCCCACAACTAACCTTGTCAGATCTAGTCCCACAACTAACATTGTCAGATCAAGTCCCACAACTAACCTTGTCAGATCAAGTACCACAACTAACATTGTCAGATCAAGTCCCACAACTAACATTGTCAGATCTAGTCCCACAACTAACATTGTCAGATCAAGTCCCACATCTAACATTGTCAGATCAAATCCCACATCTAACATTGTCGGATCAAATCCCACATCTAACATTGTCGGATCAAGTCCCTCATCTAACATTGTCAGATCAAGTCCCACAACTAACATTGTCAGATCAAGTCCCACAACTAACATAGTCCGATTAAATCCCACAAATAACATTGTTAGATCAAGTCCCACAACTAACATTGTCAGATCAAATCCCACAACTAACATAGTCCGATCAAGTCCCACAACTAACATAGTCCGATCAAATCCCACAAATAACATTGTCAGATCAAATCCCACATCTAACAATGTCAGATCAATCCCACAAATAACATTGTCAGATCAAGTCCCACAACTAACATTGGCAGATCTAGTACCACAACTAACATCGTCAGATCCAGTCCCACAACTAACATTGTCAGATCAAATCCCACAACTAACCTTGTCAGATCTAGTCCCATAACTAACATTGTCAGATCAAGTCCCACAACTAACCTTGTCAGATCTAATCCCACAACTAACTGTGTCAAATCAAGTCCCACAACTAACATTGTTAGACCAAGTCCCACAACTAACCTTGTCAGATCTAGTCCCAATATTAACATTGTCAGATCAAGTCCCACAACTAACATTGTCAGATCTAGTCCCACAGCTAACATTGTCAGATCAAGTCCCACAACTAACCTTGTCAGATCTAGTCCCACAACTAACATTAGCAGATCAATTCCCACAACTAACCTTGTCAGATCTAGTACCACAACTAACAGTGTCAGATCCAGTCCCACAACTAACCTTGTCAGATCTAGTCCCACAACTAACATTGTCAGATCTAGTCCCACAACTAACATTGTCAGATCAAGTCGCACAACTAACCTTGTCAGATCTAGTCCCACAACTAACATTGTCAGATCAAGTCCCACATCTAACAGTGTCAGATCAAATCCCACATCTAACATTGTCAGATCAAATCCCACAACTAACATTGTCAGATCAAGTCCCACAACTAACATTGTCAGATCAAGTTCCACAACTAACACTGTCAGATCAAATCGCACAACTAACATTGTCAGATCTAGTCCCACAACTAACATTGTCAGATCAAGTCCCACATCTAACATTGTCAGATCAAATCCCACATCTAGCATTGTCAGATCAAATCCCACATCTAACATTGTCAGACCAAGTCCCAAATCTAACAGTGTCAGATCAAGTCCCACAACTAACATTGTCATATCTAGTCCCACATCTAACATGGTCAGATCAAATCCCACATCTAACATTGTCAGATCAAGTCCCACATATAACATTGTCAGATCAAGTCCCACAACTAACATTGTCAGATCAAGTCCCACAACTAACATTGTCAGATCTAGTACCAAAACTAACATTGACAGATCTAGTCCCACAACTAACATTGTCAGATCAAATCCGACAACTAACATTGTCAGATCAAGTCCCACAACTAACATTGTCAGATCAAATCCCACAACTAACATTGTCAGATCAAATCCCACAACTAACATAGTCAGATCAAGTCCCACAACTAACATTGTCAGATCTAGTACTACATCTAACATTGTCAGATCAAGTCCCTCAACTTGTCAGATCAAGTCCCACAACTAACATTGTCAGATCAATTCCCACAACTAACATTGTCAGATCTAGTCCCACAACTAACATTGTCAGATCAAGACCCACAACTAACAAAGTCAGATCAAGTCCAGCAACTAACATTGTCAGATCAATTCCAGCAACTAACATTGTCAGATCAAGTCCCACAACTAACATAGTCAGATCAAGTCCCACAACTAACATTGTCAGATCAAGTACCACAACTAATATTGTCAGATCAAATCCCACAACTAACATTGTCAGATCAAGTACCACAACTAATATTTTCAGATCAAGTCCTGCAACTAACATTGTCAGATCAAATCCAGCAACTAACATTGTCAGATCTAGTCCCACAACTAACATTGTCAGATCAAGTCCCACAACTAACATAGTCAGATCTAGTCCCACAACTAACATTGTCAGATCAAGTCCCACAACTAACATTGTCAGATCAAGTCCAGCAACTAACATTGTCAGATCTAGTCAAAGAACTAACATTGTCAGATCAAATCCCACAACTAACATTGTCAGATCAAGTCCCACAACTAACATAGTCAGATCTAGTCCCACAACTAACATTGTCAGATCTAGTCCCACAACTAACATTGTCAGATGAAGTACCACAACTACCATTGTCAGATCAAGTCCCACAACTAACATTGTCAGATCAAGTCCCACAACTAACATAGTCAGATCAAGTCCCACAACTAACATTGTCAGATCAAGTCCCACAACTACCATTGTCAGATCAAGTCCCACAACTAACATTGTCAGATCAAGTCCCACAACTAACATTGTCAGATCAACTACCACAACTAACATTATCAGATCAAGTCCAGCAACTAACATTGTCAGATCAAGTCCCACAACTAACATTGTCAGATCAAGTACCACAACTAACATTGTCAGATCAAGTACCACAACTAACATTGTCAGATCAAGTCCCACAACTAACATTGTCAGATCAAGTACCACAACTAACATTGTCAGATCAAGTCCCACAACTAACATAGTCAGATCAAGTCCCACAACTAACATTGTCAGATCAAGTCCCACAACTAACATTGTCAGATCAAGTACCACAACTAACATTGTCAGATCAAATCCCACAACTAACATTGTCAGATCTAGTCCCACAACTAACGTTGTCAGATCAAGTACCACAACTAACATAGTCAGATCTAATCCCACAACTAACATTGTCAGATCAAATCCCACAACTAACATTGTCAGATCAAGTACCACAACTAATATTGTCAGATCAAATCCCGCAACTAACATTGTCAGATCAAGTCCCACAACTAATATTGTCAGATCAAATCCCACAACTAACATTGTCAGATCAAGTACCACAACTAACATTGTCAGATCAAGTCCCACAACTAACATTGTCAGATCAAGTACCACAACTAACATTGTCAGATCAAGTACCACAACTAACATTGTCAGATCAAGTACCACAACTAACATTGTCAGATCAAGTACCACACCTAACATTGCAGATCAAGTCCAGCAACTAACATTGTCAGATCAAGTACAACAACTAACATTGCAGATCAAGTCCAGCAACTAACATTGTCAGATCAAGTCCCACAACTAGCATAGTCAGATCAAATCCCGCATCTAACATTGTCAGATCTAGTACCACAACTAGCATAGTCAGATGCATAGCTTTTAGATAACGCCCCTGAACTGGATTGTCGTATCAAGCAGCCACAACTAGTATATACGGATCTAGCTCCTTACATGGTTCAGTTGGACCAGGCCACGTAAATGGCAAAGTCGAATCTAGCCCCTCCACTGGAATAGTCGGATTAAACCCCAAGAAAAAAACACTCATAGCCGGTACAAGCTTGATCCTAGCCCAGCGTGAAGGACAACATACTGCTAGTATGACGTAGCTAATATTGATTCGGTATTAATCTATCTGAAAATACAATATAATTACAAATGTATATGAATCTCTGGCAGCAACTGAGAGACCGGGTATGGAGTGATATTCAAAACACCATCGAGCATAAATTCTAACAGGAAGTAAGTGTAATAAATCTGTTCAACAAAGCGTTTTAGGAATCAATAATGTGCTTGCGTTTTGGATTCCAGATTACGAGGTCGTCATTTTTCACTTAGAACTCAATAGTTCTTGTTTGATCGTAGCTGTTGATGCCGCTCTGCAGCCAATTAACACAAAGATACATTATATCTTAAAGTGACACTGCATTGGTGAAAAAAAGCAAATTAAAAAGAATGTAATTGTCTATAGTTTGTTTCCAAAATATTTGCTTACAGAAGATGAGTATTTCAACTATCAAAATACGACGCTTGTTTGTTAACATAGCATAATAATGTAAATAGGGTTTATATTCATGCGTAATAGACCGGGTAGATGCTGACTAACAAGACGTATGGAACAGATGCACCGTTACGTCTTACATTTGTGTCTATGAATATTTTAGACTGATCAGATCACCCATTTAGCATAGACTCCAAGTCAATTCAGGACCGTTGCCGAATCACCGCTATATGAAAGCCTACATTCACTGTTGAGAGTTTGTAGACCGCAAAACACTGTTTATTGATTAAAAATTAGTGTTCGAATGATTTCGGACGATTTTGTAGTAGCAATGCTATTTATACGTATAATGTGCATGTTTGTGGTTTTTGCGATGTAATTCCGCTTTAATGAAACTTCAATGATTCAAGTTTGTATCAGGTGCTGTCTATACTCCGACATTGTTGTAATGAAAATCAAATGATCTAATGGGGTAATATAAACCGCCCCAGTGGCCTAGTGGTTAAGGGATCGGATGTTAAACAGAGGTCTCGTGTCGGTGCTTTACACCGTGCACGTAAAAGAACCAGAGGAGACTCTGGAATGGGTCTCTGTCTGTATCATTGCACTATCCTCCAAAAATCTAAAATGACTAATCTCTTCAGGAGGCGTCGCTCATATGGGCAACCGGTAGCGACGATAAATAAACGTAAAACACATAGTGGTTAAGGTGTTTG
Organism: Archivesica marissinica; assembly: GCA_014843695.1. NCBI lineage: Eukaryota > Metazoa > Mollusca > Bivalvia > Venerida > Vesicomyidae > Archivesica > Archivesica marissinica. The sequence continues at coordinate 48,262,164 of CM026398.1, read as the reverse complement.
AAGGTGCTAACCTCGTCAGGGGTTCATTTTGTTGTGGTCGGTTGGCGAAACCCCGGCTATAATGATTACTGAAGGCCTCGAACCTTGCCTGCAAATACAGGATTCGGGAAGTGACTTGATGTTCATAAGAGGTGTCTCATAAGTGGGAATTGGACCGCCCTTTGATTAAGGGTGACACTATAATCAACTTTATTTTTCCAAGATGGCCACTCTCATAATTTTCTGTTTCATAGAATCAACTTGTCGAGTGAACATTTGTTTTTCTTATTTTATGTTTTTGTGAACATTGTTTGTATGCTTAGCATGGCAGTTGTTGATGGCTTTGTGTGTGAGCATTGTTTGTATGCTTAGCATGACAGTTGTTGATGGCTTTGTGAGCATTGTTTGTATGCTTAGCATGACAGTTGTTGATGGCTTTGTGTGTGAGCATTGTTTGTATGCTTAGCATGGCAGTTGTTGATGGCTTTGTGAGCATTGTTTGTATGCTTAGCATGGCAGTTGTTGATGGCTTTGTGTGTGAGCATTGTTTGTATGCTTAGCATGACAGTTGTTGATGGCTTTGTGAGCATTGTTTGTATGCTTAGCATGGCAGTTGTTGATGGCTTTGTGAGCATTGTTTGTATGCTTAGCATGACAGTTGTTGATGTTTTTGTGAGCATTGTTTGTATGCTTAGCATGACAGTTGTTGATGGCTTTGTATGCTTAGCATGACAGTTGTTGATGGCTTTGTGAGCATTGTTTGTATGCTTAGCATGGCAGTTGTTGGTGGCTTTGTGAGCATTGTTTGTATGCTTAGCATGACAGTTGTTGATGGCTTTGTGTGTGAGCATTGTTTGTATGCTTAGCATGACAGTTGTTGATGGCTTTGTGAGTATTGCTTGTATGCTTAGCATGACAGTTGTTGATGGCTTTGTGAGCATTGTTTGTATGCTTAGCATGGCAGTTGTTGATGGCTTTGTGTGTGATCATTGTTTGTATGCTTAGCATGACAGTTGTTGATGGCTTTGTGTGTGAGCATTGTTTGTATGCTTAGCATGACAGTTGTTGATGGCTTTGTGAGCATTCTTTGTATGCTTAGCATGACAGTTGTTGATGGCTTTGTTTTAATATAATTGACAAAGTAATGCAAACAATCAAGACGAGTAATACGAATATATATCCTTTCCGCAAAAAAGAAATCTCAATTTTTAAAAAAAACTTTATTTATTTTACAACGATTGCGAAGCAAGTTTTAACAACTTCTATTAATCACTCTCGTTGGCGCGGATGAAAGCGTATATGTCGTCATTCGTGTGAGAGGAAACCGGAGTACCCGGTGAAAACGCACCTGTCCGATCTGGCGACCACCGTACCATTTCACATGCTTCCCGGTCCGAGGATCGAACCCGGTTGCATTGGTGAGAAGCGAGCGCGCTAACCACTGTGCTAATCGGACAGAAATCTCATTTTGCAGGCATATGAGGTGCATGCGTGTAACCATATCGGAATGTTACTGGAGAAACTATTAAAAAAGCATATTGTCCCTGAACATATTGCATACAGTGCTATGCATAGTTCACAATGTTTATTTGTAGTTCAAAGCACAATGGTTAAATCACAGTTTTATTTCGTGTTAATTCTTAGCAGTATACAGTTTCAACAATTGTTAGTCGCATCCAAAGGTCCGCTTCCGTGGTCGAGCGGTTAAGGTCGCTGACTTGTATACACCACTGTAACCTATCATCACTGATGGTCACGGGTTCGAGCCCCGCTCCAGCCGTGTCCCATTTATATGAAAAAGTTGGCAGTTTCGTACGGAGGTTGGTGCACCCAAGTACTGGTGAACCGCTGGAGCCTGCTCAGGAAAGGTGTTGTTAGGTAAACTACCCGCCGGCGATATAGCCCAAAATGGTGCTGATGCAGGCGTTAAACCCGAAATATAACATAACAATAGTCGCATCCATGGTATCCAGTTGTAAGATAATTGTTTTGTTTATTATAGTGACTTGTGTTTTCCAACATATTTACAACATAGATTCCGTATAACGTGAAATTTTAACACCCGGCCCAACGGGCCTATACGTCACCTTATATTAACAGTTTTAAATAGCTTGCATATGCATCATTGAACGTAGAGTATTATTTACATACTTAACCTTTTGTTTTGTTTCGAAAAGGTTGGTATATTAAAATAACTAAGTTAATCTTAATATTTAAAAATAACATATGTACATATGTTAAATCTATAGAAGTATTTTGAGTTATCCAACAAGTTGGCCTTTTCCTTTCGATACAGGTTAACTAACTAGTGTTGGAACTAGATTTTGGAGTAATATTTCCATTATTTTATTTTATTCATTACAACATTGTAAATTTGCATGAAATTGATTTCAATGTACAAAGGTAAAGGGTAAAAATAAATTAATTATTTGAAAATAATATTGATGTCATACGCCATGCCATGTATGCATGTTTTCTCAAAGTCCGTAATATTTAGATTCATATTGCACGAATTTATACGAATTTGTACATTGAAACATTTCAAAATAATTCTGTAACCTTCTCCATTTAGTTAAATCAGTTATTAACATGCATGCATTGTTTACTATATTTATTTGTTAATTCACTGTCTGTTCATTTATATCATGCATACATTATCCTCATGGGCTTTTAAGCCTAATGGAATTGAAAATAAACTATCTATCTACCTTATTACTGAGATAATTACTAAAATAATTACTGAGATAATTATACCTAAATGTAATCGATTACAAATAACCAGAGTTCATATAGGAATACTAGTAGTTTATGTAGATATACTAAGTAGATCATTATACCACAGGAACTTGAAATGTTATCCATTTATAAGCCATCAAAGGTCTTGTACCTCTATCTTATGACCCCCCTCTATTAAAGAAAAGAATAGAGGGGGGTACTAGGATAGAGGTACAAGACCTGTTGTGGCTTATGGATAACATTTCAAATTCCTGTGATTATACATTATATGTATTATTATATTTAAATTAAGAAAAAAACAAACACACGTTTCTCGTTACATACACAGCTGAAGAACAGAAAGTAACTGGGCAACCTGTGGGGGAGAATAAAACTGACGACACAATTCAAACGGAGGATACACCTCAGACACAGGCAGAGGAATAGCATCGAATTACCATGAGTGAATGAATGGGTAATTATTACTGTGAATCCTATTGCGACGTTAGATGTTCTTGTAACTTATGTGTTTGTTGGGGTTTAAAATCGCATGGACAGCTTCTGTCATGTTGCGACTCTGCAACTATTATTCGCGGAAGAAGATCTCGGGGGCGGGGGACCCTCTGAGCAGTATTTCATCCATGGAGAGATACCCGGGTAGAACCATCGACCATTATCATGCCATCTGGATAGTTTCCTCACATGAACGAATTAGACACACCCAATGTTTGTGTTTTTACGTTTATTTATCGTCGCTACCGGTTGCCATATGAGCGACGCCTCCTGAAGAGATTAGTGATTTTAGATTTTGGAGGATAGTGCAATGATACAGACAGAGAACCATTCCAGAGTCTCATCTGGTTCTTTTACGTGCACGGTGTAAAGCACCGACACGAGACCTCGGTTTAACGTCCCATCTGAAAGACTGTTAATTTTATTACGGTCAGATGGGGATCGAACCTGCGATCCCTGGATTACCAGTCCAGCGTGTTACCACTGGACTACAGATCCGTCTGTAACGCACACCTACATTATATGATTATTATTATATAGACATTAATTACTCAATTGTGGAAGTTATTACTTTAAAAGGTGTGTAATTATGTTGAAACACAATTACCGCTACGAAAATACTGTTACTGTTTATAAATTTAGAATAATTTTATTTCTTAAAGTAAGCGCGAAAAGTTGGTTCACAATTCACAATTAGCCAAAAGTGTTACTTTCGATTGTGTGTTTTTACGTTTATTTATCGTCGCTACCGGTTGCCCATATGAGCGACGCCTCCTGACGATATTAGTGGAGGATAGTGCATGATACAGACAGAGACCCATTCCAGAATCTCCCCTGATTCGTTTACGTGCACGGTGTAACGCACCGACATGAGACCTCGGTTTAACGTCCCATCTGAAAGACTGTTAATTTTATTATGGTCAGACGGGGGATCGAACCTGCGATCCCTGGATTACCAGTCCAGCATGTTGCCACTGGACTACATATCCGCCTGGGATTCGAAGCAGTGAGGGTCAAGCAATTTGATGTCAGCGACGGTAATCACTCGACCACGAAGGCCCATATCTTGTAATTAAAACACTGATATTATGATGGACAACTGCATTGTGTCCTAGTACAATGGTGCAAACAGATTGTAGCTTGCATACATGTAATTTATATTGTGTACATGCATTATGCTCGTTACATTGTTTATTTCAAGTTTATATCACAGTATATTTGGACTAATGCTGCAATAGACGGCGGCTGAGTATCCGGGATTTCACCAGGTACTCCGGTTTCCTCCCACACGAATGACCACAAACACGCTGTCATCTGCGCCCACGAGAGTGATTAATATAAGTTGTTACAGTTTGTTTCGCAATCGTTTTGAAATGAATAAGGTTTATACTTTTTTTATTATAAAGCTGCAATATCATTATACAGTCTACATCCGCTATGTCGAACTCCGTCGGACCGAACAAAATACTTTGACATAACCGAAGTTTGACTTAACGAAATTCGATATAAACAGATCCAGTTATATGTAAAATGATAGTGTCTGAAACGGGACTTTGATCCGAATTCGAGATAACCGGAGCATTCGACATAACCGACTTTGACATAGCTAATTCTTACCTTCGTTTTATTTTCAGGTCATTGTTTGATAGTGTTCATATCTTGGATATTTGGAGCCTTTAACTTGGAAGAGCTGTTGATTATAGATGTGTGAGGCGATTATTTAGTTTCGAACTGAACTGAATTAATTAAAGCATGTATATAATGTATGATATATAAATGCATTGAGTGAGGATAGAGCCCCCCCCCCCCAAATACAGTGATTGTTTGGTTTACATCATCAGTAGTCTACAGGTCACTGCTGCGTGCGTTACTGCATAAGGGCATTGTTACGCCGCATAGAGCTCCTAACCCATAGAGCTCCTCTAGGAGTTATATGGGTTCGGAGCTCTATGCGGCGTAACAGGGCATGCATTTTCACTTATGTAAAATATGTCTGCCCTACTTGTATTTCTCCAGAGCACCAGCCACTAATTTAGACGATAGACGAACCCTTTGCTTTGAATTGTCCAATTACGTATACTTATTCCTGAATGAGTAATTCTTAAAACAAATCAATAAAAAATAACATGTCATCAGTATATTGAAAATATGAGCCTGGTTTTTTAATTTTTTTATATATCTTAGGTAAAATAATGTTCAACGGTTAAACCAACTAGGCAAGAATTAGTACTGCGACTAAAGCTCAGATATCATAAAAATCATGTAAGTTTTGATAAAGGCATGACCATTGGCATACAGGTAGCTTAACATGTGTTGATTGAGATAAGACTTGGTACCCATCGCAATCAACATGATATCAGGCCATCAAACCTGAATATAAACATGACCGCAATAAATATAATACGTTTTCCAATGTATATTGGCTTCTAAGCAACAGTGGAACATGATATTCGAGTATAACATAATCAACATGATATCAGGCCATCAAACTTGAATTTAAAAATGACCGCAATAAACATAATACGTTTTCCAATGTATATTGGCTTCTAAGCAACAGTGGCACATGATAGTCGGGTATAACATGGCTGGTATTTGCAAGTGGTTTTGTTTGTAACATTGTCACTTCCGTTGGCATCTATCCAAGTTGGCGACCTGTTACAATGTCGATTTATGTGTTTTTACGTTTATTTATCGCCGCTACCGGTTGCCCATATGAGCGACGCCTCCTGAAGAGATTAGTCATTTTAGATTGTTGAAGGATAGTGCAATGATACAGACAGAGACGCATTCCAGAGACTCCTCTGATTCTTTTACGTGCACGATGTAAAGCACCGACACGAGACTTCGGTTTAAAGTCCCATCTGAAAGACAGTTAATTGTATTAGGGTCATGCGGAGAATGGAACCTGCGATCCCTGGATTACCTGTCCAACGTGTTAACCACTGGACTACAGATCCGTCTGTAATGTCGATAATGCTGGTACCTTGTTTTATCTGAACCTACACAAGCTAAGCTACACTAATTGTCAAATTTTGCGCGATATTTTGTCTTATTCGTTCTACTAAATATGAGAGTTGTGAATCCATGGCAACTTAAGTGTTATGAAAATCTGATATCATTATGGAAACAAACCGTCCTAGCTAACTGTGATACGAATGTTTGTAGTGTGTGCATTATTTTAGTTTTCTATTGTACCGAATTATGTACGACGTATACGATACTAATAAAGATTAAAACTACTTGTTGATGATTAAACCTATTAATCTAAGTGTTACTAATGTACAGAATAATTGTTACGTCTGTGTCACCTATATATTTTATTTCTCCGAAGCACAATGTTGATGGGTTTGATCAAGTTTGACTTAATCTTATTTAAATTAGCTCTAATCGACAGTATCACGCGTTTAGTATATACACTCGACTACATAAACAAACGTCAATTCAGGAGCATGGCTGGCGGCTATATGGAATCCTATTTTCACGTTTGAGAGTTCGTAGTCTAGTCCGCAAACACCCTGTTTATTGATTGAAAGTTAATGTTCGAATTTCTTCGGAAGAATTTGTAGTAGCAACGCTATGTATGCGTAAAATGCATTTATTTTGCTTTCAGCGATTTGCAATGTCACTTTAAATGTTCTAGACAATTCTCATACTTAGAACAGGAACCTAGATCGATGCACTTACTTATAACTTGGTTACGATATTTCGATTGGACTTACTGTTCGTATGTAATAACATGAGATTAAGTTAGTGACTTTTTCTGATAACATTTCGTCAGCGAGACAATGAAATCTCATAAAATCTCGGCACGGCTGAGAACTAACGAAAATACCCAATCATGACATCATCCTGTCAATCAAACAGATCCTGTTTAATGTCATATTCTTGTTCAAAATGAGTTTAACAATTTATTACCGAGAAGATCGTTATCATTTAATAGTACTAATTATAAAACCATTATTACCGACGTGTCTCAGTAACGAAATGCAATCAAAGACATGAATAGTATCCCGAATTTGACCCAAAGACGTTCGGCATTGTCCGCAGCCACTCACATTCTAGTAACGTGATCGTAATTTAAAACTAGTTCTAAAATAGGACACCGTATGCAAATTAGTATCACCGAACATGTCCGAACTTTTCCGAGTGGCTTGGCGAGTTGACGCGTTTGGATCCAGTGCCATAAGCTTGATAAATCACAAGAGCGAATAACTGACTGTACGTAAATCATTGTTGGCAGGTCGAACATAACGTTGCAAGTATTGATTGACAGGATCATGTCACGGTCAGGTAATCTCGTTAGTTCTCGGCTGCCGCGAGATGTTAGAATATTTCGTAGGCTCACTTGACGAAATGTTACCAGAAAGGTTCATTAAATTCATCTCTTTTTATCAGATACCGACAGTATTTTCAATTGAAATATTGTAGCCAAATTATGAAGTAAGTGAAGTTCTAGGTAAATCCATTTTCTACTTAATTGTGTCGGGAAACTGTACACTGTTTAGAAGTTAAGTACGTGTAAGGTACCTCAAGGTAGCTGAGTGTTTTATATTTCATAGTGATATAGAGTTTGGGATATATTTGTTGACAAAACATGGCATTTATTTGGCGGGAAACTCCTTTTTTATTCACAAACATCTTTATTGTTGTCTCCTTAATGTTACAAATTGAACACTAATATAAATGGTCGGCTTAAAGCAATCTGGTTGCTTTCTATGCATGATTTTAAATGCAAATTCGAAATAATTATTATTAAATATTTTTATCGGAAATACAATGCTCTTATTTACGCCAACTGATAGTTAAAAGCCGATCATTTACCTATTCGAGAATTCCTGTTATCTACGGCAGAGAAAAATCGAATTTACTGTCGTCAAATACCTATCTATCTAGGTTCCTGTTATTACGTCTTCAGTGTGACAAGGGATACATAGTTATATTACTAATAACTAATAACCTGTATTTTGTTCTCATCACTACAAACGGTCTGACCCATCACCTTTTCACGCATGCGCATATCTATATATTATATTATACATGTATATAACCGCGCTGTAATTCAACTCATTTGATTGCTGAATGCTTGTTTTCTAATATAATCTGTACATTTCTCGTGTATAAAATACATAATTATGATGATGTCAGAGAAATAAAATGGTATTTAAACTAAGAATCGGGTTGTGGTGATTTTCAATCCAAAAAATCAATAATATACATTTACTAGATTTATCATACACATTTATTATAGCTCAATTGTGAAACATGTTTTTACAACATGAGTTTAAATCGCTCTCTTGAGACATCATGTATTGGTGTAATCCCCGAGGGAGAGAGAGAGAGAGAAAGAGAGAAAGAGAGAAAGAGAGGGAGAGAGAGAGAGGAGAGGAGGAGAGAGAGGAGAGGGAGAGGGAGGGAGGAGGAGGGAGAGAGGAGAGAGAGGAGAGAGAGGAGAGAGAGGGAGAGAGAAGAGGAGGAGAGAGGAGAGAGAGAGAGAGGAGAGAGAGGAGGGAGAGGAGAGGGAAGAGGGAGAGGAGAGGGAGAGAGGGAGAGAGGGGAGAGGAGAGAGGAGAGAGAGAGAGAGGGAGAGCGAGAGGGGAGAGAGAGAGAGAGAGAGAGGGAGAGAGAAGGGAGAGAGAGAGAGGGAGAGAGAGAGAGGGGGAGAGAGAGGGAGAAGGGAGGAGAGAGAGGGAGGAGAGAGAGGGAGAGAGGAGAGAGAGAGGAGAGAGAGAGGGAGAGAGGAGAGATATAGAGAAAGAGGAGAGAGAGAGAGGGAGAGAGAGAGAGAGAGAGAGGAGAGAGAGAGGAATTTAAGTTCCTTGTCTAAGAAAATCAGTAAGTGGTTCTAGCTGTAACTACTAGACTGTCCTACATACTTATACTATGAACATTAAACGTTATACTCTCTGTATACGACTTGTAACGATATTAAGATGTGTGTCCGATGTCCTCATCCAGCACATACAGCAGTATGCAAGTAGAATTACTGCAACTCTAAATCGATTAAACACAACTAAATACCGAATAACAATTTGCTTCAGTATAACTGCTTGGTTAGCTTAACCTCTTATTTCAGTATAACAGTTTGTTTCAGTATAACAGCTTATTTCACTATAACAGCTTATTTCAGTATATCTGCTTGTTTCAGTATAACAGCTTGCTTCAGTATAAGTGCTTGCTTCAGTATAAGTGCTTGTTTCACTATAACAGCTTATTTCACTATAACAGCTTATTTCACTATAACAGCTTATTTCAGTATATCTGCTTGTTTCAGTATAACAGCTTGCTTCAGTATAAGTGCTTGCTTCAGTATAAGTGCTTGTTTCACTATAACAGCTTATTTCACTATAACAGCTTATTTCAGTATAACTGCTTGCTTCAGTATAACTGCTTGCTTCAGTATAACAGCTTGCTTCAGTATAACAGCTTGTTTCAGTATAACAGCTTGCTTCAGTATAACTGCTTACTTCACTATAACTGCTTGCTTCAGTATAACAGCTTGTTTCAGTATAACAGCTTGTTTCAGTATAACTGCTTGCTTCAGTATAACAGCTTGTTTCAGTATAACAGCTTGTTTCAGTATAACTGCTTGCTTCCGTATAAGTGCTTGCTTCAGTATAACAGCTTGTTTCAGTATAAGTGCTTGCTTCAGTATAAGTGCTTGTTTCACTATAACAGCTTATTTCACTATAACAGCTTATTTCAGTATAACAGCTTATTTCACTATAACTGCTTGCTTCAGTATAACTGCTTGCTTCAGTATAACAGCTTGCTTCAGTAAAACAGCTTGTTTCAGTATAACAGCTTGCTTCAGTATAACTGCTTGCTTCAGTATAACTGCTTGCTTCAGTATAACAGCTTGTTTCAGTATAACAGCTTGTTTCAGTATAACTGCTTGCTTCAGTATAACAGCTTGTTTCAGTATAACAGCTTGTTTCAGTATAACTGCTTGCTTCCGTATAAGTGCTTGCTTCAGTATAACAGCTTGTTTCAGTATAAGTGATTGCTTCAGTATAAGTGCTTGTTTCACTATAACAGCTTATTTCAGTATAACATCTTATTTCACTATAACAGCTTATTTCAGTATATCTGCTTGTTTCAGTATAACAGCTTGCTTCAGTATAAGTGCTTGTTTCAGTATAAGTGCTTGTTTCACTATAACAGCTTATTTCACTATAACAGCTTATTTCAGTATAACAGCTTATTTCACTACAACAGCTTATTTCAGTATAACTGCTTGCTTCAGTATAACTGCTTGCTTCAGTATAACAGCTTGCTTCAGTATAACAGCTTGTTTCAGTATAACATCTTGCTTCAGTATAACTGCTTGCTTCAGTATAACAGCTTGTTTCAGTATAACAGCTTGCTTCAGTATAACTGTTTGCTTCAGTATAACAGCTTGTTTCAGTATAACAGCTTGTTTCAGTATAACAGCTTGCTCCCGTATACGTGCTTGCTTCAGTATAAGTGCTTGCTTCAGTATAACTGCTTGCTTCAGTATAACAGCTTGCTTCAGTATAACAGCTTGTTTCAGTATCACAGCTTGCTTCAGTATAACTGCTTGCTTCAGTATAACTGCTTGCTTCCGTATAAGTGCTTGTTTCAGTATAACAGCTTGTTTCAGTATAACTGCTTGCTTCCGTATAAGTGCTTGCTTCAGTATAACTGCTTGCTTCAGTATAACAGCTTGCTTCAGTATAATTGTTTGTTTCAGTATAACAGCTTGCTTCAGTATAACTGCTTGCTTCCGTATAAGTGCTTGCTTGTTTCAGTATAACAGCTTGTTTCAGTATAACAGCTTGCTTCCGTATAAGTGCTTGCTTCCGTATAACTGCTTGCTTCCGTATAAGTGCTTGCTTCAGTATAACTGCTTGCTTCCGTATAAGTGCTTGCTTCCGTATAAGTGCTTGTTTCAGTATAACAGCTTGCTTCCGTATAAGTGCTTGCTTCCGTATAACTGCTTGCTTCCGTATAAGTGCTTGCTTCAGTATAACTACTTGCTTCAGTATAACTGCTTGCTTCCGTATAAGTGCTTGCTTCAGTATAACTGCTTGCTTCCGTATAAGTGCTTGCTTCAGTATAACAGCTTGCTTCAGTATAACAGCTTGCTTCAGTATAACAGCTTGTTTCAGTATAATTGCTTGCTTCCGTATAAGTGCTTGCGTCAGTATAAATGCTGGCTTCAGTATAACTGCTTGCTTCCGTATAAGTGCTTGCTTCAGTATAATAGCTTGCTTCAGTATAAGTGCTTGCTTCAGTATAAGTGCTTGTTTCACTATAACAGCTTATTTCACTATAACAGCTTATTTCAGTATAACAGCTTATTTCACTATAACAGCTTATTTCAGTATATCTGCTTGTTTCAGTATAACAGCTTGCTTCAGTATAAGTGCTTGCTTCAGTATAAGTGCTTGTTTCACTATAACAGCTTATTTCACTATAACAGCTTATTTCAGTATAACTGCTTGCTTCAGTATAACTGCTTGCTTCAGTATAACAGCTTGCTACAGTATAACAGCATGTTTCAGTATAACAGCTTGCTTCAGTATAACTGCTTGCTTCAGTATAAGTGTTTGCTTCAGTATAAGTGCTTGTTTCACTATAACAGCTTATTTCACTATAACAGCTTATTTCAGTATAACAGCTTATTTCACTATAACAGCTTATTTCAGTATATCTGCTTGTTTCAGTATAACAGCTTGCTTCAGTATAAGTGCTTGCTTCAGTATAAGTGCTTGCTTCAGTATAACAGCTTGCTTCAGTATAACTGCTTGCTTCAGTATAACAGCTTGTTTCAGTATAACATCTTGTTTCAGTATAACTGCTTGCTTCCGTATAAGTGCTTGCTTCAGTATAACAGCTTGTTTCAGTATAAGTGCTTGCTTCAGTATAAGTGCTTGTTTCACTATAACAGCTTATTTCAGTATAACAGCTTATTTCACTATAACAGCTTATTTCAGTATATCTGCTTGTTTCAGTATAACAGCTTGCTTCAGTATAAGTGCTTGTTTCAGTATAAGTGCTTGTTTCACTATAACAGCTTATTTCACTATAACAGCTTATTTCAGTATAACAGCTTATTTCACTACAACAGCTTATTTCAGTATAACTGCTTGCTTCAGTATAACTGCTTGCTTCAGTATAACAGCTTGCTTCAGTATAACAGCTTGTTTCAGTATAACAGCTTGCTTCAGTATAACTGCTTGCTTCAGTATAACAGCTTGTTTCAGTATAACAGCTTGCTTCAGTATAACTGTTTGCTTCAGTATAACAGCTTGTTTCAGTATAACAGCTTGTTTCAGTATAACAGCTTGCTTCCGTATACGTGCTTGCTTCAGTATAAGTGCTTGCTTCAGTATAACTGCTTGCTTCAGTATAACAGCTTGCTTCAGTATAACAGCTTGCTTCAGTATAACTGCTTGCTTCAGTATAACTGCTTGCTTCCGTATAAGTGCTTGTTTCAGTATAACAGCTTGTTTCAGTATAACTGCTTGCTTCCGTATAAGTGCTTGCTTCAGTATAACTGCTTGCTTCAGTATAACAGCTTGCTTCAGTATAATTGTTTGTTTCAGTATAACAGCTTGCTTCAGTATAACTGCTTGCTTCCGTATAAGTGCTTGCTTGTTTCAGTATAACAGCTTGTTTCAGTATAACAGCTTGCTTCCGTATAAGTGCTTGCTTCCGTATAACTGCTTGCTTCCGTATAAGTGCTTGCTTCAGTATAACTGCTTGCTTCAGTATAACTGTTTGCTTCCGTATAAGTGCTTGCTTCCGTATAACTGCTTGTTTCAGTATAACTGCTTGCTTCCGTATAAGTGCTAGCTTCAGTATAACTGCTTGCTTCCGTATAAGTGTTTGCTTCCGTATAAGTGCTTGCTTCAGTATAACTGATTGCTTCCGTATAAGTGCTTGCTTCAGTATAACTGCTTGCTTCCATATAAGTGCTTGCTTCAGTATAACTGCTTGCTTCCGTATAAGTGCTTGCTTCCGTATAAGTGCTTGCTTCAGTATAACAGCTTGCTTCCGTATAAGTGCTTGCTTCCGTATAACTGCTTGCTTCCGTATAAGTGCTTGCTTCAGTATAACTACTTGCTTCAGTATAACTGCTTGCTTCCGTATAAGTGCTTGCTTCAGTATAACAGCTTGCTTCAGTATAACAGCTTGCTTCAGTATAACAGCTTGTTTCAGTATAATTGCTTGCTTCCGTATAAGTGCTTGCGTCAGTATAACTGCTGGCTTCAGTATAACTGCTTGCTTCCGTATAAGTGCTTGCTTCAGTATAACAGCTTGCTTCAGTATAAGTGCTTGCTTCAGTATAAGTGCTTGTTTCACTATACCAGCTTATTTCACTATAACAGCTTATTTCAGTATAACAGCTTATTTCACTATAACAGCTTATTTCAGTATATCTGCTTGTTTCAGTATAACAGCTTGCTTCAGTATAAGTGCTTGCTTCAGTATAAGTGCTTGTTTCACTATAACAGCTTATTTCACTATAACAGCTTATTTCAGTATAACAGCTTATTTCACTATAACAGCTTATTTCAGTATATCTGCTTGTTTCAGTATAACAGCTTGCTTCAGTATAAGTGCTTGCTTCAGTATAAGTGCTTTTTTCACTATAACAGCTTATTTCACTATAACAGCTTATTTCAGTATAACTGCTTGCTTCAGTATAACTGCTTGCTTCAGTATAACAGCTTGCTTCGAAACGCTTGCTTCAGTATAACTGCTTGCTTCAGTATAACAGCTTGTTTCAGTATAACAGCTTGTTTCAGTATAACTGCTTGCTTCAGTATAACAGCTTGTTTCAGTATAACAGCTTGTTTCAGTATAACTGCTTGCTTCCGTATAAGTGCTTGCTTCAGTATAACAGCTTGTTTCAGTATAAGTGCTTGCTTCAGTATAAGTGCTTGTTTCACTATAACAGCTTATTTCAGTATAACAGCTTATTTCACTATAACAGCTTATTTCAGTATATCTGCTTGTTTCAGTATAACAGCTTGCTTCAGTATAAGTGCTTGTTTCAGTATAAGTGCTTGTTTCACTATAACAGCTTATTTCACTATAACAGCTTATTTCAGTATAACAGCTTATTTCACTACAACAGCCTATTTCAGTATAACTGCTTGTTTCAGTATAACTGCTTGCTTCCGTATAAGTGCTTGCTTCAGTATAACAGCTTGTTTCAGTATAGGTGCTTGCTTCAGTATAAGTGCTTGTTTCACTATAACAGCTTATTTCACTATAACAGCTTATTTCAGTATAACAGCTTATTTCACTATAACTGATTGCTTCAGTATAACTGCTTGCTTCAGTATAACAGCTTGCTTCAGTATAACAGCTTGTTTCAGTATAACAGCTTGCTTCAGTATAACTGCTTGCTTCAGTATAACTGCTTGCTTCAGTATAACAGCTTGTTTCAGTATAACAGCTTGTTTCAGTATAACTGCTTGCTTCAGTATAACAGCTTGTTTCAGTATAACAGCTTGTTTCAGTATAACTGCTTGCTTCCGTATAAGTGCTTGCTTCAGTATAACAGCTTGTTTCAGTATAAGTGATTGCTTCAGTATAAGTGCTTGTTTCACTATAACAGCTTATTTCAGTATAACATCTTATTTCACTATAACAGCTTATTTCAGTATATCTGCTTGTTTCAGTATAACAGCTTGCTTCAGTATAAGTGCTTGTTTCAGTATAAGTGCTTGTTTCACTATAACAGCTTATTTCACTATAACAGCTTATTTCAGTATAACAGCTTATTTCACTACAACAGCTTATTTCAGTATAACTGCTTGCTTCAGTATAACTGCTTGCTTCAGTATAACAGCTTGCTTCAGTATAACAGCTTGTTTCAGTATAACAGCTTGCTTCAGTATAACTGCTTGCTTCAGTATAACAGCTTGTTTCAGTATAACAGCTTGCTTCAGTATAACTGTTTGCTTCAGTATAACAGCTTGTTTCAGTATAACAGCTTGTTTCAGTATAACAGCTTGCTCCCGTATACGTGCTTGCTTCAGTATAAGTGCTTGCTTCAGTATAACTGCTTGCTTCAGTATAACAGCTTGCTTCAGTATAACAGCTTGTTTCAGTATCACAGCTTGCTTCAGTATAACTGCTTGCTTCAGTATAACTGCTTGCTTCCGTATAAGTGCTTGTTTCAGTATAACAGCTTGTTTCAGTATAACTGCTTGCTTCCGTATAAGTGCTTGCTTCAGTATAACTGCTTGCTTCAGTATAACAGCTTGCTTCAGTATAATTGTTTGTTTCAGTATAACAGCTTGCTTCAGTATAACTGCTTGCTTCCGTATAAGTGCTTGCTTGTTTCAGTATAACAGCTTGTTTCAGTATAACAGCTTGCTTCCGTATAAGTGCTTGCTTCCGTATAACTGCTTGCTTCCGTATAAGTGCTTGCTTCAGTATAACTGCTTGCTTCCGTATAAGTGCTTGCTTCCGTATAACTGCTTGTTTCAGTATAACTGCTTGCTTCCGTATAAGTGCTTGCTTCAGTATAACTGCTTGCTTCCGTATAAGTGTTTGCTTCCGTATAAGTGCTTGCTTCAGTATAACTGCTTGCTTCCGTATAAGTGCTTGCTTCAGTATAACAGCTTGCTTCAGTATAACAGCATGTTTCAGTATAACAGCTTGCTTCAGTATAACTGCTTGCTTCAGTATAAGTGCTTGCTTCAGTATAAGTGCTTGTTTCACTATAACAGCTTATTTCACTATAACAGCTTATTTCAGTATAACAGCTTATTTCACTATAACAGCTTATTTCAGTATATCTGCTTGTTTCAGTATAACAGCTTGCTTCAGTATAAGTGCTTGCTTCAGTATAAGTGCTTTTTTCACTATAACAGCTTATTTCACTATAACAGCTTATTTCAGTATAACTGCTTGCTTCAGTATAACTGCTTGCTTCAGTATAACAGCTTGCTTCGGTATAACTGCTTGCTTCAGTATAACTGCTTGCTTCAGTATAACAGCTTGTTTCAGTATAACAGCTTGTTTCAGTATAACTGCTTGCTTCAGTATAACAGCTTGTTTCAGTATAACAGCTTGTTTCAGTATAACTGCTTGCTTCCGTATAAGTGCTTGCTTCAGTATAACAGCTTGTTTCAGTATAAGTGCTTGCTTCAGTATAAGTGCTTGTTTCACTATAACAGCTTATTTCAGTATAACAGCTTATTTCACTATAACAGCTTATTTCAGTATATCTGCTT
The DNA here is from genome assembly GCA_014843695.1 of Archivesica marissinica. NCBI lineage: Eukaryota > Metazoa > Mollusca > Bivalvia > Venerida > Vesicomyidae > Archivesica > Archivesica marissinica. The sequence goes on along the minus strand of CM026398.1, from coordinate 48,245,737 downwards.
GTTTCAGTATAACAGCTTGCTTCAGTATAAGTGCTTGTTTCAGTATAAGTGCTTGTTTCACTATAACAGCTTATTTCACTATAACAGCTTATTTCAGTATAACAGCTTATTTCACTACAACAGCCTATTTCAGTATAACTGCTTGTTTCAGTATAACTGCTTGCTTCCGTATAAGTGCTTGCTTCAGTATAACAGCTTGTTTCAGTATAAGTGCTTGCTTCAGTATAAGTGCTTGTTTCACTATAACAGCTTATTTCACTATAACAGCTTATTTCAGTATAACAGCTTATTTCACTATAACTGCTTGCTTCAGTATAACTGCTTGCTTCAGTACAACAGCTTGCATCAGTATAACAGCTTGTTTCAGTATAACAGCTTGCTTCAGTATAACTGCTTGCTTCAGTATAACTGCTTGCTTCAGTATAACAGCTTGTTTCAGTATAACAGCTTGTTTCAGTATAACTGCTTGCTTCAGTATAACAGCTTGTTTCAGTATAACAGCTTGTTTCAGTATAACTGCTTGCTTCCGTATAAGTGCTTGCTTCAGTATAACAGCTTGTTTCAGTATAAGTGATTGCTTCAGTATAAGTGCTTGTTTCACTATAACAGCTTATTTCAGTATAACATCTTATTTCACTATAACAGCTTATTTCAGTATATCTGCTTGTTTCAGTATAACAGCTTGCTTCAGTATAAGTGCTTGTTTCAGTATAAGTGCTTGTTTCACTATAACAGCTTATTTCACTATAACAGCTTATTTCACTACAACAGCTTATTTCAGTATAACTGCTTGCTTCAGTATAACTGCTTGCTTCAGTATAACAGCTTGCTTCAGTATAACAGCTTGTTTCAGTATAACAGCTTGCTTCAGTATAACTGCTTGCTTCAGTATAACAGCTTGTTTCAGTATAACAGCTTGCTTCAGTATAACTGTTTGCTTCAGTATAACAGCTTGTTTCAGTATAACAGCTTGTTTCAGTATAACAGCTTGCTCCCGTATACGTGCTTGCTTCAGTATAAGTGCTTGCTTCAGTATAACTGCTTGCTTCAGTATAACAGCTTGCTTCAGTATAACAGCTTGTTTCAGTATCACAGCTTGCTTCAGTATAACTGCTTGCTTCAGTATAACTGCTTGCTTCCGTATAAGTGCTTGTTTCAGTATAACAGCTTGTTTCAGTATAACTGCTTGCTTCCGTATAAGTGCTTGCTTCAGTATAACTGCTTGCTTCAGTATAACAGCTTGCTTCAGTATAATTGTTTGTTTCAGTATAACAGCTTGCTTCAGTATAACTGCTTGCTTCCGTATAAGTGCTTGCTTGTTTCAGTATAACAGCTTGTTTCAGTATAACAGCTTGCTTCCGTATAAGTGCTTGCTTCCGTATAACTGCTTGCTTCCGTATAAGTGCTTGCTTCAGTATAACTGCTTGCTTCCGTATAAGTGCTTGCTTCCGTATAACTGCTTGTTTCAGTATAACTGCTTGCTTCCGTATAAGTGCTTGCTTCAGTATAACTGCTTGCTTCCGTATAAGTGTTTGCTTCCGTATAAGTGCTTGCTTCAGTGTAACTGCTTGCTTCCGTATAAGTGCTTGCTTCAGTATAACTGCTTGCTTCCGTATAAGTGCTTGCTTCAGTATAACTACTTGCTTCAGTATAACTGCTTGCTTCCGTATAAGTGCTTGCTTCAGTATAACTGCTTGCTTCCGTATAAGTGCTTGCTTCAGTATAACAGCTTGCTTCAGTATAACAGCTTGCTTCAGTATAACAGCTTGTTTCAGTATAATTGCTTGCTTCCGTATAAGTGCTTGCGTCAGTATAAATGCTGGCTTCAGTATAAATGCTTACTTCCGTATAAGTGCTTGCTTCAGTATAATAGCTTGCTTCAGTATAAGTGCTTGCTTCAGTATAAGTGCTTGTTTCACTATAACAGCTTATTTCACTATAACAGCTTATTTCAGTATAACAGCTTATTTCACTATAACAGCTTATTTCAGTATATCTGCTTGTTTCAGTATAACAGCTTGCTTCAGTATAAGTGCTTGCTTCAGTATAAGTGCTTATTTCACTATAACAGCTTATTTCACTATAACAGCTTATTTCAGTATAACTGCTTGCTTCAGTATAACTGCTTGCTTCAGTATAACAGCTTGCTTCAGTATAACTGTTTGCTTCAGTATAACAGCTTGTTTCAGTATAACAGCTTGTTTCAGTATAACAGCTTGCTCCCGTATACGTGCTTGCTTCAGTATAAGTGCTTGCTTCAGTATAACTGCTTGCTTCAGTATAACAGCTTGCTTCAGTATAACAGCTTGTTTCAGTATCACAGCTTGCTTCAGTATAACTGCTTGCTTCAGTATAACTGCTTGCTTCCGTATAAGTGCTTGTTTCAGTATAACAGCTTGTTTCAGTATAACTGCTTGCTTCCGTATAAGTGCTTGCTTCAGTATAACTGCTTGCTTCAGTATAACAGCTTGCTTCAGTATAATTGTTTGTTTCAGTATAACAGCTTGCTTCAGTATAACTGCTTGCTTCCGTATAAGTGCTTGCTTGTTTCAGTATAACAGCTTGTTTCAGTATAACAGCTTGCTTCCGTATAAGTGCTTGCTTCCGTATAACTGCTTGCTTCCGTATAAGTGCTTGCTTCAGTATAACTGCTTGCTTCCGTATAAGTGCTTGCTTCCGTATAACTGCTTGTTTCAGTATAACTGCTTGCTTCCGTATAAGTGCTTGCTTCAGTATAACTGCTTGCTTCCGTATAAGTGTTTGCTTCCGTATAAGTGCTTGCTTCAGTATAACTGCTTGCTTCCGTATAAGTGCTTGCTTCAGTATAACTGCTTGCTTCCATATAAGTGCTTGCTTCAGTATAACTGCTTGCTTCTGTATAAGTGCTTGCTTCCGTATAAGTGCTTGCTTCAGTATAACAGCTTGCTTCCGTATAAGTGCTTGCTTCCGTATAACTGCTTGCTTCCGTATAAGTGCTTGCTTCAGTATAACTACTTGCTTCAGTATAACTGCTTGCTTCCGTATAAGTGCTTGCTTCAGTATAACTGCTTGCTTCCGTATAAGTGCTTGCTTCAGTATAACAGCTTGCTTCAGTATAACAGCTTGCTTCAGTATAACAGCTTGTTTCAGTATAATTGCTTGCTTCCGTATAAGTGCTTGCGTCAGTATAAATGCTGGCTTCAGTATAACTGCTTGCTTCCGTATAAGTGCTTGCTTCAGTATAATAGCTTGCTTCAGTATAAGTGCTTGCTTCAGTATAAGTGCTTGTTTCACTATATCAGCTTATTTCACTATAACAGCTTATTTCAGTATAACAGCTTATTTCACTATAACAGCTTATTTCAGTATATCTGCTTGTTTCAGTATAACAGCTTGCTTCAGTATAAGTGCTTGCTTCAGTATAAGTGCTTATTTCACTATAACAGCTTATTTCACTATAACAGCTTATTTCAGTATAACTGCTTGCTTCAGTATAACTGCTTGCTTCAGTATAACAGCTTGCTTCAGTATAACAGCATGTTTCAGTATAACAGCTTGCTTCAGTATAACTGCTTGCTTCAGTATAAGTGCTTGCTTCAGTATAAGTGCTTGTTTCACTATAACAGCTTATTTCACTATAACAGCTTATTTCAGTATAACAGCTTATTTCACTATAACAGCTTATTTCAGTATATCTGCTTGTTTCAGTATAACAGCTTGCTTCAGTATAAGTGCTTGCTTCAGTATAAGTGCTTGTTTCACTATAACAGCTTATTTCACTATAACAGCTTATTTCAGTATAACTGCTTGCTTCAGTATAACTGCTTGCTTCAGTATAACAGCTTGCTTCAGTATAACTGCTTGCTTCAGTATAACAGCTTGTTTCAGTATAACAGCTTGTTTCAGTATAACTGCTTGCTTCAGTATAAGTGCTTGCTTCAGTATAACAGCTTATTTCAGTATAACAGCTTATTTCACTATAACAGCTTATTTCAGTATAACAGCTTGTTTCAGTATAACAGCTTGCTTCAGTATAACTGCTTGTTTCAGTAT
>CM026398.1:48205706-48240705 GCA_014843695.1 Archivesica marissinica | reverse complement strand
GAGCCAATAACTAACACAAGGTAGAGTATGGATGGAGGCAGTATCTGTGAGCCAATAACTAACACCTGGTAGAGTATGGATGGAGGCAGTATCTGTGAGCCAATAACTAACACCAGGTAGAGTATGGATGGAGGCAGTATCTGTGAGCCAATAACTAACACCTGGTAGAGTATGGATGGAGGCAGTATATGTGAGCCAACAACTAACACCTGGTAGAGTATGGATGGAGGCAGTATCTGTGAGCCAATAACTAACCCCTAGTAGAGTATGGATGGAGGCAGTATCTGTGAGCCAATAACTACCACCTGGTAGAGTATGGATGGAGGCAGTATCTGTAAGCCAATAACTAACACCAGGTAGGGCACGTATGGAGGCAGTATCTGTGAGCCAATAACTAACACAAGGTAGAGTATGAATGGAGGCAGTATCTGTGAGCCAATAACTAACACCTGGTAGAGTATGGATGGAGGCAGTATCTGTGAGCCAATAACTAACACCTGGTAGAGTATGGGTGGAGGCAGTCTCTGTGAGCCAATAACTAACACCTGGTAGAGTATGGATGGAGGCAGTATCTGTGAGCCAATAACTAACACAAGGTAGAGTATGGATGGAGGCAGTATCTGTGAGCCAATAACTAACACAAGGTAGAGTATGGATGGAGGCAGTATCTGTGAGCCAATAACTAACACAAGGTAGAGTATGGATGGAGGCAGTATCTGTGAGCCAATAACTAACACCTGGTAGAGTATGGATGGAGGCACTATCTGTGAGCCAATAACTAACACAAGGTAGAGTATGGATGGAGGCAGTATCTGTGAGCCAATAACTAACACAAGGTAGAGTATGGATTGAGGCAGTATATGTGAGCCAATAACTAACAAAAGGTAGAGTGTCGATGGAGGCAGTATCTGTGAGCCAATAACTAACACCTCGTAGAGTATGGATGGAGGCAGTATCTGTGAGCCAATAACTAACACCTGGTAGAGTATGGATGGAGGCAGTATCTGTGAGCCAATAACTAACACCTGGTAGGGTATGGATGGAGGCAGTATATGTGAGCCAATAACTAACACCTAGTAGAGTATGGATGGAGGCAGTATCTGTGAGCCAATAACTAACCCCTGGTAGAGTATGGATGGAGGCAGTATTTGTGAGCCATTAACTAACACCTGGTAGAGTATGGATGGAGGCAGTATATGTGAGCCAATAACTAACACCTGGTAGAGTATGGATGGAGGCAGTATCTGTGAGCCAATAACTAACACCTGGTAGAGTATGGATGGAGGCTGTATCTGTGAGCCAATAACTAACACCTGGTAGAGTATGGATGGAGGCAGTATCTGTGAGCCAATAACTAACATCTGGTAGAGTATGGATGGAGGCAGTATCTGTGAGCCAATAACTAACACAAGGTAGTAATGAATGAATGGTGTTTTACGGCGCATCGACATCTAAGGTCATGTAGCGCGCATTAAAGTTATGTTTATTGTCGAGTGTATGAAATAAAATTCTATATAAGTATATGCATTACGTAACAATTAATACTAAGAAGTTATAAAGACGTAAGATTAATTACAGGTAATATATGAATGAATGATTACTACAAAGGCATGATTAACAATTGATATCACAGCTTATTATAAATTCCTATTGCCTTGATAAATGATATGATGGACTCTACTCTGATAGAGTCGAAGAGTTTTTTAATGTAAAGAGTCGAAGAGTTTTTTAATGTTGTCCACATTGTAGTACTGCAACCGGATTGGTTGAAGGTCAACACAGTGTATTAAGATATGCTCCACCGTGTATAGAGTATTGCATGGGATACATTCTGGTGCATCATCTTGTGACAACAGCCATGAATGTGATATTCGAGAATGACCAATCCTGAGACGGGCAAGAATGACTTCTTCTCGACGAATAGGCCTGTAAATTGGGCACCATTCGCCAAGTGTTGGTTTGATCGAATGAAGTTTGTTAAAAATTTCACCATCCCATTGGGCCTGCCAAGAGGATTGAATTAAGGTAAGAATTGTAGACTTAAAATTCGGTATAACACACTTTAATCCTAGAAATTGGTAATGACAAAGCCAGCTTTGCATTCTGGTCAGCCATTTCATTACCTTTTATACCCATATGACTCGGAAGCCAGCAGAACACAAATGTATTTGTTTCTGAAAGGGAAGAAATCCTTTCAAGCAAAGTACAAACAATAGGATTTTCAAACTTTTCATAATACAAAGCCTGTAAAACAGACAAGAATGAATGAATGAATGGTGTTTTATGGCGCATCGACATCTAAGGTCATGTAGCGCGCATTAAAATTATGTTTATTGTCGAGTGTATGAAATAAAATTCTATATAAATATATGCATTACGTAAAAATTAATACTAAGAAGTTATAAAGACGTAAGATTAATTACAGGTAATATATGAATGAATGATTACTACAAAGGACTGATTAACAATTGATATCACAGCTTATTATAAATTCCTATTGCCTTGATAAATGATATGATGGACTCTACTCTGATAGAGTCTAAAAGTTTTTTAATGTTATCCACATTGTAGTACTGCAACCGGATTGGTTGAAGGTCAACACAGTGTATTAAGATATGCTCCACCGTGTATAGAGTATTGCATGGGATACATTCTGGTGCATCATCTCGTGACAACAGCCATGAATGTGATATTCGAGAAGGTGTTGGTTTGATCGAATGAAGTTTGTTAAAAATTTCACCATCCCATTGGGCCTGCCAAGAGGATTGAATTAAGGTAAGAATTGTAGACTTAAAATCGGTATAACACACTTTAATCCTAGAAATTGGTAATGACAAAGCCAGCTTTGCATTCTGGTCAGCCATTTCATTACCTTTTATACCCATATGACTCGGAAGCCAGCAGAACACAAATATATTTGTTTCTGAAAGGGAAGAGATCCTTTCAAGCAAAGTACAAACAATAGGATTTTCAAACTTTTCATAATACAAAGCCTGTAAAACAGACAAGGAATCAGAGAAAATGATATATTGAACATAGTGTGATTCCACTGCAAGATCTAGAGCGAGATCTATGGCCTTCAGTTCGGCAGAGAAAATTGAGGACTTGTTTGGAAGTCTACATTTCCGATTTTTAATCCCAAAGATTGCTGCTGACGCAACAGTGTCACCAGCTTTTGAACCATCTGTGTATATGGCTTTGAAGTCAGAATAAAATTCCCTGATTTCATGATATTTTGTTTGAAACTGGCTCCTGTCTGTAATAGACTTTTTATCAGAAGTGAGATCAAAGTGAAACTCGGCAGTTTTAAGGGTCCAAGGAGGAGTATCTGGGATTTTATATTGTGCAATAGATTTCATGTCAATATGTAGGTCATCTAGACATTGTTTCATGCGTATACCTAGTGGGGCAATAGCTCTCGGTTTTCTTTGAAACTGCACGTTAAATTGGGGTTGAAAGACCACTTTGTGAGCTGGGTTTAGAGGATTTGACTTGAGTTTCAGTAGGTATTGAAGAGCTAGCTTCTGTCGTCTAGCATACAGAGAGGGTTCATTTGCTTCAGCATAAAGACTTTTAACAGGGGAAGTTCTGAAAGCTCCAAGGACTAATCGTAGACCTTGATTATGTATAGGATCAAGTATTTTCAGGTATGATTTTCGTGCAGATCCGTAAATTATCGAACCATAATCCAGCTTAGAGCGAACCAATGACCGATAGAGCCGTAGAAGTACCTTTCTATCAGCTCCCCAATCGGAATGTGACACAACCTTTAAAATATTTAGAGCTTTTTGACATTTCTTTTTTAAATTATTGATATGAGGAATGAATGAGAGTTTTTTATCAAAGATAACACCTAAAAATTTGTATTCTGAGACTACTTCTACACGTGAGCCATCCAGGTAAATGTCTGGGTCTGCTGGATGAAGTCCACGTAGATTACAAAAATGCATACATTTAGTTTTTGATTTAGAAAATTTAAAACCATTTTCATCCGACCAAGTCTGAAGTTTATTCAGACATTGCTGGAGTTGGCGTTCTATTATGTTCATATTACTAGACCTGAAGCAAATAACAAAATCATCTACATAAAGGGAGCACTCAACCCTGGATTTATTGATTTAACAATATTGTTTATCTTAATACTAAACAATGTAACGGACAAAATACAACCCTGTGGTACACCCATCTGCTGTTCCCGAGCATCTGATAGGGTATTACAAACACGAACACAAAAAAGTCTTTCATTTAAAAATGCAGAAATAAATAATGGAAGGCGTCCTCTGAGGTCAAAGTCGTGAAGATCTTTTAAAATGCCATATTTCCAGGTTGTGTCATAAGCACTCTCAAGGTCGAAAAATACTGAAGCAAAATGTTGTTTATTGACAAAGCCCTCTCTTATAAATGTTTCGAAACGAACTAGATGATCCAGTGTGCTTCGCTGCTGACGAAAGCCACTCTGGACATTAACAATTAAATGATTTGATTCGAGAAACCATACAAGCGGGTTGTTTACCATTCTTTCCATAGTTTTACATATACAACTTGTTAACGCTATGGGTCTATAGTTGTTTGGATCCTTTTTATCCTTATCTGGTTTTGGTATTGGGATGACTAAAGCCTCCCTCCAAGATGTAGGAAATTCACCAGTTTGCCATATAGAATTAAACATGTCCAATAATATAAAGAGGGAGGAGCTAGGTAGATGTTTTAAGAATTGATAGTGGATTTTATCTGGACCTGGGGATATATCATGTGCTTTTGACAAAGCAGACTTTAGTTATTTAAGATTAAATGCCGGTCGATCTCCTCACGACGTGCACGTCGTGACCGGTGCACATCCCGCAGCAGCAGCGTAGGATTCTGGGATCTTCTGGTCGTCGATCTTGCGAATAAGATCTAACGAGTGGCTAAGGCACATCAGGACAGATCCACCGCCTCTTCTAGAGTGTTTTTACTCCCAGGTTTCCACACTCTTCCCTGGCGTTGTCGATCTTGCGAAGGGGGAATCTCCCCAAGTATGTGGATCCATGGCTATGGCACATCAGGACAGATCTGCCATCTCTTCCAGGTGGTGTTATACCTGAGCACTGGATTTTCGAGCTTTTCGCTTAGAAGAGATGGCGGACCTGAGGGAGCGGCAACGGTCGTGGATCCACGCTCTATACTGAATCTAGACTTGCTTGCGACAATCGACGACCAGATGTCTAACTGTCAGATCCGTATTAATGCTGCTGCGGGGTGACCAACAGTGAGGAGGGTGGCCCTACAAAGGACCACGTACATACCAGGCCTTGTCACCCTGGCAGGGAAAGAAGTAACCACCAGAGGACGTCTCCATAAGCTTCATAGAAGAAGAATCGCCAGCGAACACAGAAATAATCACCGTAGAATAGGAATAATCATCATAGAAGATGGACATAATCATCGTAGAACACATAATCATCATTGAATAACCAGCACAGAAGAACGAATCACCTTAGGATCTAAACAACTTAGAGAATACAGTCGCCCAAATGCATTTATGCGGTGGCGACTATAAATAAAACGAATATCATCATAAGATTAAATAGTTTGTTGTAATGTTCTTTGTTCTTTGAATTGAAGTTTAGTTTTTTCTTTTCTTTAGTGGCTTTGAATTTCTGAAATTTTTGTGAATAATTATTTGCTGATGATTTTTGTGCAAATGTTTCTGCTAAGGTGTTTGAAATTTCCAGAGGTGTGGTGATTTGTTTGTTGTTTGCAGTGAGGTGGTTAATAGGTGAGGTACCTTTGCCATTAATTGTTCTTATCATGTCCCAGGTTTTCTTAGTTGTTGTTCTGTTATTTAGTCTTGAGATGTATTGTTTCCAACATTTGCGTTTGCTGCTTTGTATTGTACGTCATGCTTTTGCTCTATATATGCGAATGTTGTTTAAATTTTCTGTGGTGGGTCTCAAATTGAATTTTCTTATGGCCGATTTCCTATTTTGGATGGCTTTCTTACAATCATCATCATACCAGGGTTTGTATGGTCTCTTTGGATTAGTGAAGTCTGAGGTATGGATTGTTCTGCTGCTTTTATTAGTAATGTAGTGAATAGCTGTGTTTGATCACGACAATCCTTGAATGTTTCATATGAAATTGTTTGTTCACAAAGTTGTTGGAATTTAGTCCAATTTGCTTTAGAAAGTTTCCATCTTCTGGGTTGACTATAAGCTGTTGGCTGATTTTCAGATATGAGGATGGGGAAGTGGTCGCTTCCGTGGAGATCATCATCAACTTTCCATGAGAAATCTGGAAGTATGACTGGGCTACATAGTGTAAGATCTATTGCAGAATAGGATCCTGTTCCTGGGTGTAAATATGTTTTGGAAGATGGATCGTTCATGTAAGAAAGAGAATTATCAGAGATGAAATTCTCTATCTGGAGACCTCTTTGATTTGTATTATTACAACCCCAGATGATGTTATGTGCATTGAAATCACCTATTAGAATATATGGAGAGGGTAATTGTATTATAAGATCATTCAGCCTATGTTCTTCAATTGGTTTACTTGGGGGAAGATATAGTGAACACAGTGTGATAGTGCTATGTAATGACAGTCTTACAGCAACAGCTTGTAAGTTTGTATTTAACAGTAATTCCTTATGTGGAACACTATTATTGACGATGATAGATACCCCACCCTGGGCTTTATCACCTTCACTGTATATTTTATTGAAAATGGTGTGATGTTTTATAGAAATTTTATCATTTTGTTTCAAAAATGTTTCTTGAAGGCATAACGCAGCAGGTTTATGTTCTTGCACTAAAAGAGAAAGCTCTGCAAAATTAGATTTTAAACCTCGACAATTCCACTGGATAATTCCATTGGCCATTATGGAGAGATTAATTATTAAAAATACTATACCGATATTTACATACTTATTATTCATAGATAAAATATAAAGTTAAAAATATATTAATATATTAAGTGGCATCCTGCCACGACTGGAGGTTCTTGCTCCAGTCATCCTTATCATCGTGCCAGACCATAGACTCGGACTTGTCCGAGTCTGATGCCTCGCCCTCCAGATTGTCATCGTCCGTGTCCAAATCCGAGTATCTATTGCTTGTAGATACTGGACTGGACACTGTGTGTTTATCTGTTTGTATAGTTTTAGTTTTCTGCTGTCTGGAAGTGACAACAGATTGCTTTTTTGTTGAAGTTGATGCTTGTTGAGTTGTAGATTCTTTAGCAGGTTTTGATGAAGTTGATGTTGTTTTTGGTTGAATGTGTTTTTCTTGTGTATTGTTGTTTCGAGTGTTTTTTGTTGTTGGATTCTTGTGTATGTTTGTTTTTGCTTGTTTTTGTTTGTCTGCTGTAGGTTTAGGTGTTTCTGGTGTATTTTGATTTGTAGGCGTAGGTTTAGGTGTTTGTGGTGTATTTTGATTTGTAAGCTGGTCAAGATGAGAAGAACTATCAGAACCAGGGAATAACTGCATTATTTCTGTTTTTTGTCTGGAAATATTTGGCAAACTTTGGTATACAAGTTTTTGCAAGTTTTGCATTCAACAGAAGCTGTTTTAGCAACACTTGCATAGCTTGGCTGATTTTCGGATTTGTACCGAGATTCATAAATTTTTCTTGCATCCTGAAATGAAATGTTTTCCGAATATTTGATCTTAACAATTTCTTTTGCTTTTTTCCAGGAGTCACAGTCTTTAGAATTGGATATATGATCAGCGCCACAATTGGCGCATTTATTTGTGTTGGGGCAGTTGTTCTCTTGATGTTGTGGAGCAGTCTCAGCACACTTGGAGCATACAGACTCGTTCCGACACCTATCCTCATGATGACCATACTTCTGGCATTTAAAGCATCTAAGAGGGTTAGGTACATATATGTCGACGGTGACAATCTGGTAGCCGACTTTGATACATGACGGGATGACTGGTGTGTCACATGTAATTATATATGTGTTTGTGGATTTTATTTCGTTGTTACGTTTTATTGATATTCTCTTCACGTCAATGATCCCTTGACTTGACAAACCTTCTTTGATCTCATCCAAAGAGCAGGAAGATAATTCCCTGCACCTGATGACACCTTTGGATGAGTTCAAAGAGTTGTGGGGACTGACCTTCACAGAATGTCCAAAGAAGGTGTTCGTTGATAATAAATTCTGAGATTGAGCGTTTGAAGTAATTTCAACCAAAAGACTTCCATTTCGAAGACTTTTAACAGATTTAGGTGTACCTAGGATAGATTTCATTTGCTTTTCAATGACGAAAGGGGAAATTTTTGTGATAGGTTTTGAACTGTCTACAGCCTCAATGAGAATGAAGCGAGGGAAGTTCACTCTCTGTTGTTCAACAGAATCATCATCAGATTCACTTAGTGCACGCTTGGCTTTTTTTTTAGTGGAACTCATAATAGTAATATATAGTTCATCGTCAATGCTCCCCACCCGTCTCAGAGCCCAACAAGGGGACATGATCTGGGAAAATCCATCGCAGATCATGACAGGGATACATCAATGATATACTCAGAATGAAAGGACTAGACTGGACAAGTGTATTCCCACAGAAGGTCCTACCAAGTTTAGACTATCCTTGGGAGGTTACAAAAGTCAATCAAACATCAAACTTTCACCCGATTAGTCCATGAGCCACCGCCTTCTATGGCATCAAAAAGAAGACAATGAAAGAGTATAAATATTTAGAGAATTAATATTTGTTTACAAGACAAATTTTGAAAATATGTGTTTAAGATTAACGATGCCCTAGGGCTCGGCATGACCAGCCGATTGATCAAGGTCGGGCTTTCCTGACCTCCCGTTTAACCCAACTTAAGGCCGAAGTGGTGTGTTGTGAAAACAGGGTATTATTTGCCAACACTGATTCTACTCAACCACCAGGATCCTCTCATCAGGCGACACAGGTCTCCGCCCACGGCAAACAGGCAGGCACATTTGGGGGAGTTGTACCCCTCTGTAGTGCGACAGCTGGGATATTCTAACCCCTGCCCAGCTGGGGGGGGGGGAGCCAATAACTAACATCTGGTAGAGTATGGATGGAGGCAGTATCTGAGAGCCAATAACTAACACAAGGTAGAGTATGGATGGAGGCAGTATCTGTGAGCCAATAACTAACACCTGGTAGAGTATGGATGGAGGCAGTATCTGTGAGCCAATAACTAACACCTGGTAGAGTATGGATGGAGGCAGTATCTGTGAGCCAATAACTAACACCAAGGTAGAGTATGGATGGAGGCAGTATCTGTGAGCCAATAACTAACACAAGGTAGAGTATGGATGGAGGCAGTATATGTGAGCCAATAACTAACACCTGGTAGAGTATAGATGGAGGCAGTATATGTTAGCCAATAACTAACACCTGGTAGAGTATGGATGGAGGCAGTATCTGTGAGCCAATAACTAACAGCTGGTAGAGTATGGATGGAGGCAGTATCTGTGAGCCAATAACAAACACCTGGTAGAGTATGGATGGAGGCAGTATCTGTGAGCCAATAACTAACACCAAGGTAGAGTATGGATGGAGGCAGTATATGTGAGCCAATAACTAACACAAGGTAGAGTATGGATGGAGGCAGTATATGTGAGCCAATAACTAACACAAGGTAGAGTATGGATGGAGGCAGTATCTGTGAGCCAATAACTAACACCTGGTAGAGTATGGATGGAGGCAGTATCTGTGAGCCAATAACTAACACCTGGTAGAGTATGGATGGAGGCAGTATATGTGAGCCAATAACTAACACAAGGTAGAGTATGGATGGAGGCAGTAGGGAGCCAATAACTAACATCTGGTAGAGTATGGATGGAGGCAGTATCTGAGAGCCAATAACTAACACAAGGTAGAGTATGGATGGAGGCAGTATCTGTGAGCCAATAACTAACACCTGGTAGAGTATGGATGGAGGCAGTATCTGTGAGCCAATAACTAACACCTGGTAGAGTATGGATGGAGGCAGTATCTGTGAGCCAATAACTAACACCTGGTAGAGTATGGATGGAGGCAGTATCTGTGAGCCAATAACTAACACAAGGTAGAGTATGGATGGAGGCAGTATATGTGAGCCAATAACTAACACCTGGTAGAGTATGGATGGAGGCAGTATCTGTGAGCCAATAACTAACACCTGGTAGAGTATGGATGGAGGCAGTATCTGTGAGCCAATAACTAACACCTGGTAGAGTATGGATGGAGGCAGTATCTGTGAGCCAATAACTAACACCTGGTAGAGTATGGATGGAGGCAGTATCTGTGAGCCAATAACTAACACCAAGGTAGAGTATGGATGGAGGCAGTATATGTGAGCCAATAACTAACACAAGGTAGAGTATGGATGGAGGCAGTATATGTGAGCCAATAACTAACACAAGGTAGAGTATGGATGGAGGCAGTATCTGTGAGCCAATAACTAACACCTGGTAGAGTATGGATGGAGGCAGTATCTGTGAGCCAATAACTAACACCTGGTAGAGTATGGATGGAGGCAGTATATGTGAGCCAATAACTAACACAAGGTAGAGTATGGATGGAGGCAGTATCTGTGAGCCAATAACTAACACCTGGTAGAGTATGGATGGAGGCAGTATCTGTGAGCCAATAACTAACATCTGGTAGAGTATGGATGGAGGCAGTATCTGTGAGCCAATAACTAACATCTGGTAGAGTATGGATGGAGGCAGTATCTGTGAGCCAATAACTAACACCTGGTAGAGTATGGATGGAGGCAATATATGTGAGCCAATAACTAACATCTTGTAGAGTATGGATGGAGGCAGTATCTGTGAGCCAATAACTAACACCTGGTAGAGTATGGATGGAGGCAGTATATGTGAGCCAATAACTAACACCTGGTAGAGTATGGATGGAGGCAGTATCTGTGAGCCAATAACTAACATCTGGTAGAGTATGGATGGAGGCAGTATCTGTGAGCCAATAACTAACACCTGGTAGAGTATGGATGGAGGCAGTATCTGTGAGCCAATAACTAACACCTGGTAGAGTATGGATGGAGGCAGTATCTGTGAGCCAATAACTAACACCTGGTAGAGTATGGATGGAGGCAGTATCTGTGAGCCAATAACTAACACCTGGTAGAGTATGGATGGAGGCAGTATCTGTGAGCCAATAACTAACACCTGGTAGAGTATGGGTGGAGGCAGTATCTGTGAGCCAATAACTAACACCTG
Source organism: Archivesica marissinica (assembly GCA_014843695.1). NCBI lineage: Eukaryota > Metazoa > Mollusca > Bivalvia > Venerida > Vesicomyidae > Archivesica > Archivesica marissinica. Next base: position 48,229,520 of record CM026398.1, on the reverse strand, counting down.
GTAGAGTATGGATGGAGGCAGTATCTGTGAGCCAATAACTAACACAAGGTAGAGTATGGATGGAGGCAGTATCTGTGAGCCAATAACTAACATCTGGTAGAGTATGGATGGAGGCAGTATCTGTGAGCCAATAACTAACACAAGGTAGAGTATGGATGGAGGCAGTATCTGTGAGCCAATAACTAACACCCGGTAGAGTATGGATGGAGGCAGTATCTGTGAGCCAATAACTAACATCTGGTAGAGTATGGATGGAGGCAGTATCTGTGAGCCAATAACTAACACAAGATAGAGTATGGATGGAGGCAGTATCTATGAGCCAATAACTAACACAAGGTAGAGTATGGATGGAGGCAGTATCTGTGAGCCAATAACTAACACCTGGTCATGCTTTTCTTGTGCTATTAAATAACATTTTCACCGTAAAATGATGACTACTAAAAAAATAAGCTTACTAATCTGCAACTCTTTTTATACAAATTTATTTTGCAAAACAAGTTCCTACAACTTATATTAATCACTCTCGAGACCTCATTCCTGATGGAATCCATCGTTATGAAGGAGAGTGAAGAGGAAATGTGGAATTTAAATGCCTTGCCTAAGGGCACAATTGTAACGGCTCCAGTGGGGCTCGAACTTCGGGCCTTTCGCACCTGCATATTAAGTTTCCTCCAAATTTATGATACATTTTGCGGAAAGAGAAGTCGAAAATAGAGCTTCAAGATGGCCACTGTGGCAGCCATTTTGGCTCATTTTACCTGCAAGTTGTCTTGACCCTATATACCAAGTTTCATATAATTGAATGTTCAGTGTATTTCTAAAGTACTGCATCGGATAAACATACCAATACAGTAATAATGAATATTATTAATTTGAATAATGTCATATTAAAAGATTTGTTGATATGGAACACTTATTCGAGACTTTGTAGAACACAGATACAATAAAACATTGTCAATAAAACACAGGATTCGAACTATCGATCAGAAATAAGAAGATATGAGGTTATTATACATGTAGGCACTACATGGAAGTTAGCATACTACAATCAAACATGTGTTAGTGGTCACCTCAATTCAGCATCCAACCTGTATTAAGCAGCGACTTTCCAGATTCCCAATATGTTGATTTATTATACATTTTACCTCTATTAACCCTTTCAACCCCACAGGCCTCTAAATAGGCTTATGAAAAGTGTAGATCCAGATGAGCCGGCTCATGACGAGCCGTCTCATCAGGATCTGCACTTTTTTGCCAGTAATAATTATTACTATTTTTAGATAACATTACCCATTTTGATAAATGAACTGGTCCAAAGGTAATTTTCTTATTAATTTATTGGTCTGAAAATATCATGCACCAGTCCATGTCAGTTACATGGGGTTGAATGGGTTAAGCAGCCACCTGTGCATACATCTACTATGCAGATGGTTGTGATCGACGCATACCATGCATGTATCATATATAGATGGTTGTGATCGATGCATACCATGCATGTATCAGATATAGATGGTTGTGATCAATGCATACCATGCATGTATCAGATATAGATGGTTGTGATCGACACATACCATGCATGTATCAGAGATAGATGGTTGTGATCAATGCATACCATGCATGTATCAGATATAGATGGTTGTGATCGATGCATACCATGCATGTATCATATATAGATGGTTGTGATCGATGCATACCATGCATGTATCATATATAGATGGTTGTGATCGATGCATACCATGCATGTATCATATATAGATGGTTGTGAGCGACACATACCATGCATGCATCATATATAGATGGTTGTGATCGACGCATACAATGTATCATATATAGATGGTTGTGATCGATGCATACCATGTACCATATATAGATGGTTGTGATCGATGCATACCATGCATGTATCATATATAGATGGTTGTGATCAATGCATACCATGCATGCATCATATATAGATGGTTGTGATCGACACATACCATGCATGTATCATATATAGATGGTTGTGATCGACACATACCATGCATGCATCATATATAGATGGTTGTGATCGACGCATACCATGCATGCATCATATATAGATGGTTGTGATCGACACATACCATGCATGCATCATATATAGATGGTTGTGATCGACGCATACCATGCATGCATCATATATAGATGGTTGTGATCGACGCATACCATGCATCATATATAGATGGTTGTGATCGACGCATACCATGCATGCATCATATATAGATGGTTGTGATCAACACATACCATGCATGTATCATATATAGATGGTTGTGATCGACACATACCATGCATGCATCATATATAGATGGTTGTGATCGACGCATACCATGCATCATATATAGATGGTTGTGATCGACACATACCATGTACCATATATAGATGGTTGTGATCGACACATACCATGCATCATATATAGATGGTTGTGATCGACGCATACCATGCATGCATCATATATAGATGGTTGTGATCGACACATACCATGCATGTATCATATATAGATGGTTGTGATCGACGCATACCATGCATGCATCATATATAGATGGTTGTGATCGATGCATACCATGTATCATATATAGATGGTTGTGATCGACGCATACCATGCATGTATCATATATAGATGGTTGTGATCGACACATACCATGTACCATATATAGATGGTTGTGATCGACACATACCATGTATCATATATAGATGGTTGTGATCGACACATACCATGTATCATATATAGATGGTTGTGATCGACACATACCATGTATCATATATAGATGGTTGTGATCGACGCATACCATGCATGCATCATATATAGATGGTTGTGATCAATGCATACCATGCATGCATCATATATAGATGGTTGTGATCGATGCATACCATGTACCATATATAGATGGTTGTGATCGACACATACCATGTATCATATATAGATGGTTGTGATCGACGCATACCATGTACCATATATAGATGGTTGTGATCGATGCATACCATGTATCATATATAGATGGTTGTGATCGACGCATACCATGTACCATATATAGATGGTTGTGATCGACACATACCATGCATGCATCATATATAGATGGTTGTGATCGACGCATACCATGTATCATATATAGATGGTTGTGATCGACGCATACCATGTATCATATATAGATGGTTGTGATCGATGCATACCATGTATCATATATAGATGGTTGTGATCGATGCATACCATGTATCATATATAGATGGTTGTGATCGACGCATACCATGTATCATATATAGATGGTTGTGATCGATGCATACCATGTATCATATATAGATGGTTGTGATCGACGCATGCCATGTATCATATATAGATGGTTGTGATCGACGCATACCATGTATCATATATAGATGGTTGTGATCGATGCATACCATGTATCATATATAGATGGTTGTGATCGACGCATACCATGCATGTATCATATATAGATGGTTGTGATCGATGCATACCATGTACCATATATAGATGGTTGTGATCGACACATACCATGTATCATATATAGATGGTTGTGATCGACACATACCATGCATGTATCATATATAGATGGTTGTGATCGACACATACCATGTATCATATATAGATGGTTGTGATCGACGCATACCATGCATGCATCATATATAGATGGTTGTGATCGACGCATACCATGTACCATATATAGATGGTTGTGATCGACACATACCATGCATGCATCATATATAGATGGTTGTGATCGACACATACCATGCATGTATCATATATAGATGGTTGTGATCGACACATACCATGCATGCATCATATATAGATGGTTGTGATCGATGCATACCATGTATCATATATAGATGGTTGTGATCGACACATACCATGTACCATATATAGATGGTTGTGATCAATGCATACCATGTATCATATATAGATGGTTGTGATCAATGCATACCATGTACCATATATAGATGGTTGTGAGCGACACATACCATGTACCATATATAGATGGTTGTGATCGACGCATACCATGCATGCATCATATATAGATGGTTGTGATCGATGCATACCATGCATGCATCATATATAGATGGTTGTGATCGACGCATACCATGTATCATATATAGATGGTTGTGATCGACGCATACCATGTACCATATATAGATGGTTGTGATCGACGCATACCATGCATCATATATAGATGGTTGTGATCGACGCATACCATGTATCATATATAGATGGTTGTGATCGATGCATACCATGTATCATATATAGATGGTTGTGATCGACCATACCATGTGATCATATATAGATGGTTGTGATCGAGCATACCATGATCATATATAGATGGTTGTGATCGAGCATACCATGTATCATATATAGATGGTTGTGATCGATGCATACCATGCATGATCATATATAGATGGTTGTGATCGACGCATACCATGTATCATATATAGATGGTTGTGATCGACGCATACCATGTACCATATATAGATGGTTGTGATCGACGCATACCATGTATCATATATAGATGGTTGTGAGCGACACATACCATGTACCATATATAGATGGTTGTGATCGATGCATACCATGTACCATATATAGATGGTTGTGATCGACACATACCATGTACCATATATAGATGGTTGTGATCGACACATACCATGTACCATATATAGATGGTTGTGATCGACACATACCATGTACCATATATAGATGGTTGTGATCGACACATACCATGTATCATATATAGATGGTTGTGATCGATGCATACCATGTATCATATATAGATGGTTGTGATCGACACATACCATGCATGCATCATATATAGATGGTTGTGATCGACGCATACCATGTACCATATATAGATGGTTGTGATCGACACATACCATGCATGTACCATATATAGATGGTTGTGATCGATGCATACCATGCAGGGTTGGCAATTTCCCGGGAAATAAGAGTATTTCCCGGGACGGCGGGAAATACCGGGAAATACTGGGAAATACTGGGAAATAAGAATTTGGATACCGGGAAATAAGAATTTGGATGATTTTGGTGGTAAATACAGGTATATATACCATACAATTTCTATTACCCGGTGTACTGATTGTAGTATCATGTGTGCAGGATGAAAATGAACTGCTTTTGAAGAATATGACGAAAAATACAGGCATTCATAGTGGCATTTACGCATTGCTTATAATCTTTATATAAATGTTAGAGATCTAACATTATTGAGACTGTTCATTATTACTCTAATATACATTGTATACAAACACAGTTTAAGGAGTTTATACATACATTTATTGGAGGTATTTTAAATGTTTAATGTAGTAGGCAAAATGCAAATGTTTTTAGGATTATCCCTGAAATGTGTTCATAATATAGCTGTATTATTAAAATAATCAATTAGTTATTAAAGAAGTCAGAATCATAATTTGAGATGACCCACACTGTTTGTTTGTACACAATTTCAACACGTCACCAGTGCCCAGGAGCTTCTTCATGAGACCAAGCCGGAACTTGTACCCGAACTCCTCAACTACATGTCCGAGACACTGCCAATTCCTAAGGTGCTACAACAGGAATCCTCCATCAACAACTCGAAGCCAGCTGTATGGTGGTCATGTGTGGAGAGGTCGGGCGTGATCACCAAAGACTTCAGTCAGCTCGCCAGGAAATTGATGGTACTGCCAGCAAGTTCAGCCGCCATTGAACGTGTGTTCTCCAACTTCGGCATCATACAGACGAAACTACGCAACAGACTGGGCGTTGAGAAAGCAGCGAAGCTGGTGCTATGCTACTGCTTCCTGAGAGGTAGCGAGGAAATCGACTGGTGAAGACAGACTACTGGCTGAAGAAACATTCCAACAAGAAAAACGAAAAAATAAATGAAAAAAAAAACAATAAAATAAAAAAAAACAAAAAAAAACAATAAAACCCAAAAAAAACTGTTGTGGTTGCCAATGATGCCACCTGATGAGTACCCCTGGCAGGGACGAAATAGTTTAAGCACTTATAGAGTGGTAGCAATGCATAAAAATGAGCAAAAAACGTGTTTGGAAGACACATAATCTTATTTCCCGGTATTTCCCGGTATTTCCCACTTCTGGGCTTATTTCCCGGGGCGAAAGTATTTCCCACCCCCGGTATTTCCCGGCCAACCCTGATACCATGTATCATATATAGATGGTTGTGATCGACACATACCATGTATCATATATAGATGGTTGTGAGCGACACATACCATGTACCATATATAGATGGTTGTGATCGACACATACCATGTACCATATATAGATGGTTGTGATCGACACATACCATGTACCATATATAGATGGTTGTGATCGATGCATACCATGCATCATATATAGATGGTTGTGATCGATGCATACCATGTATCATATATAGATGGTTGTGAGCGACACATACCATGTACCATATATAGATGGTTGTGATCGACACATACCATGTATCATATATAGATGGTTGTGATCGACGCATACCATGTATCATATATAGATGGTTGTGATCGACGCATACCATGCATGCACCATATATAGATGGTTGTGATCGACACATACCATGTATCATATATAGATGGTTGTGATCGACACATACCATGTACCATATATAGATGGTTGTGATCGACGCATACCATGTACCATATATAGATGGTTGTGATCGACGCATACCATGTACCATATATAGATGGTTGTGATCAATGCATACCATGTATCATATATAGATGGTTGTGATCAATGCATACCATGTACCATATATAGATGGTTGTGAGCGACACATACCATGTACCATATATAGATGGTTGTGATCGACGCATACCATGCATGCATCATATATAGATGGTTGTGATCGACGCATACCATGCATGCATCATATATAGATGGTTGTGATCGACGCATACCATGCATGCATCATATATAGATGGTTGTGATCGACGCATACCATGCATGCATCATATATAGATGGTTGTGATCGACGCATACCATGTATCATATATAGATGGTTGTGATCGATGCATACCATGCATGTATCATATATAGATGGTTGTGATCGACGCATACCATGTATCATATATAGATGGTTGTGATCGATGCATACCATGTATCATATATAGATGGTTGTGATCGACACATACCATACATGCATCATATATAGATGGTTGTGATCGATGCATACCATGTACCATATATAGATGGTTGTGATCGACGCATACCATGTATCATATATAGATGGTTGTGATCGATGCATACCATGTATAATATATAGATGGTTGTGATCGACGCATACCATGCATGCATCATATATAGATGGTTGTGATCGATGCATACCATGCATGCATCATATATAGATGGTTGTGATCGATGCATACCATGTATCATATATAGATGGTTGTGATCGACGCATACCATGCATGCATCATATATAGATGGTTGTGATCGATGCATACCATGCATGCATCATATATAGATGGTTGTGATCGACGCATACCATGTATCATATATAGATGGTTGTGATCGACGCATACCATGTATCATATATAGATGGTTGTGATCGACGCATACCATGTATCATATATAGATGGTTGTGATCGACGCATACCATGTACCATATATAGATGGTTGTGATCGACGCATACCATGTATCATATATAGATGGTTGTGAGCGACACATACCATGTACCATATATAGATGGTTGTGATCGATGCATACCATGTATCATATATAGATGGTTGTGATCGACACATACCATGTATCATATATAGATGGTTGTGAGCGACACATACCATGTACCATATATAGATGGTTGTGATCGACACATACCATGTACCATATATAGATGGTTGTGATCGACACATACCATGTACCATATATAGATGGTTGTGATCGATGCATACCATGCATCATATATAGATGGTTGTGATCGATGCATACCATGTATCATATATAGATGGTTGTGAGCGACACATACCATGTACCATATATAGATGGTTGTGATCGACACATACCATGTATCATATATAGATGGTTGTGATCGACGCATACCATGTATCATATATAGATGGTTGTGATCGACGCATACCATGCATGCACCATATATAGATGGTTGTGATCGACACATACCATGTATCATATATAGATGGTTGTGATCGACACATACCATGTACCATATATAGATGGTTGTGATCGACGCATACCATGTACCATATATAGATGGTTGTGATCGACGCATACCATGTACCATATATAGATGGTTGTGATCGATGCATACCATGTATCATATATAGATGGTTGTGATCGACGCATACCATGCATGCCATATATAGATGGTTGTGATCGATGCATACCATGTACCATATATAGATGGTTGTGATCGACACATACCATGTATCATATATAGATGGTTGTGATCGATGCATACCATGCATGCATCATATATAGATGGTTGTGATCGATGCATACCATGTATCATATATAGATGGTTGTGATCGACACATACCATGCATGCATCATATATAGATGGTTGTGATCGACGCATACCATGCATGTATCATATATAGATGGTTGTGATCGATGCATACCATGTACCATATATAGATGGTTGTGATCGACGCATACCATGTATCATATATAGATGGTTGTGATCGACGCATACCATGCATGTATCATATATAGATGGTTGTGATCGACGCATACCATGCATGTATCATATATAGATGGTTGTGATCGACGCATACCATGCATGTATCATATATAGATGGTTGTGATCGATGCATACCATGTATCATATATAGATGGTTGTGATCGACGCATACAATGTATCATATATAGATGGTTGTGAGCGACACATACCATGCATCATATATAGATGGTTGTGAGCGACACATACCATGTACCATATATAGATGGTTGTGATCGATGCATACCATGCATGCATCATATATAGATGGTTGTGAGCGACACATACCATGTACCATATATAGATGGTTGTGATCGATGCATACCATGCATGCATCATATATAGATGGTTGTGAGCGACACATACCATGTACCATATATAGATGGTTGTGAGTGACACATACCATGTATCATATATAGATGGTTGTGATCGATGCATACCATGTCTCATATATATGAAGGATGACTCTATGCGTCGTTATTCATGTATTTACAAGTTGAGGGTATTTGGTTATGTGCCTTCATTCAATAGTTGTAGACATTGTAGAAGTCGCGACAGTGCAGTGGAAGCATGCTCGTTTCAGGTACGAGTCATAATCAGAATTGATTGTTTGGCAGTATAACGTAGAAATAGATATTGCAGATATAGCATGTGGCTGATGTGTGATTTATCGATGCTACCGGTTGCCCATATTAGCGACGCCTCCTTGATCTAATTAGTTATTTAAGATTTTGGAGGATAGTGCAACGATAGAGACAGAGACCCATTCCAGAGTCTCCTCTGGTTCTTTTACTTGGACGGTGTGAAGTACCGACATGAGACCTCAGCTTAAAGTCCCAAATGAAAGATTGTTAATATTATTAGTGTCAGACTGGGGATCGAACCTGTGATCCCTGGATTCACAGTCCCACAAACTAACCACTGGATATCCTGACCCATCTGTGATGCAGCTGATCTATGCATTTTTTCTACTTTAAAGGTGAGGGATTCTTGTCAGGATGCCAGAAGGTTGAGCAATACTGGAGTTATGGATGGACATACAATGTAGGTGTTATTTAACTTTTGTCTTTGACCTTCTTTTTACTGGTCTTAACATCTCCTAGTATACTAGTGTTTTGTTAGTTGAGGCTCCAGGACACTAAAATAAGACATTTTATGACAGTCCCCCAACACAATGATCTGTAGTTCAATGGTAGCACGGTGGACTGGTAATCCAGGGATTGCAGGTTCGATCCAGGGATCGCAGGTTCGATCCCCGTCTGACCATAATAAAATTAACAGTCTTTCAGATGGGATGTTAAACTGAGGTCTCGTATCAGTGCTGTACACCGTGCACGTAAAAGAACCAGAGGAAACTCAGGAATGGGTCTCTGTCTGTATCATTTCACTATCTTCTAAAAATCTAAAATGTCTAATCTCTTCAGGAGGCTTTGCTCAAATGGGCAACCGGTAGCGGCGATAAATAAACGTAAAACACACACAATCCCCCAACATGCAGATCCCACCTTTGCTCACAACTGTCAGGATTCAACACCGTTCAATAAACCTAACAATTACTTACCTATATGTCCTATATCATGATATGGAAATTATTTATGTTTTTAGAAACACATACGATTGTTTTGTGCTACCTTAATCATTTGGCTTGTCAGTATGACTCATATTCATTCAGTTATTTATTATGAAAATTTATTATTGCAAAATAATTTCTAAACCGGAAACTACAACAGAAAATTGCAAAACAGTATCGGTAATCACACGTTCATTTATTTGATTATGGTGTTGATTGATGGTTAAAAACAAATCAAACATTTTGAGAAAAAGGACATGTATTTCAGGGGATAACTTACTTTCTGATTTACTGCTTGTCGGTTTTATTGTGTGTCAAAGGTTGCGATACATTTTACTGCAAATGGCTGTTCATTATCAAAGGGGAATAACTTTTTTATACTTTAGGTTTTATCAGGAGACCGGATTATGTTGTCTTGTACTGAACTCAAAGTTGTAATATTCTTATATAGTAATTCGAACTTTTCAAGAAAATAATTATAAACACTGACAAAAATACCAGGATCTGTTTGATCTACGTTCCTGTCATAATTGAGTAGATGCCCCTGCCTAGCGTTGCAAACGTCAACGTTTTTGTATGCAATTAAGAATTAAAAACAACCAGTTAAATACCCAGCAGGCGGGACTTGAAAACAATTGAATCCGAAGGCCTTTAATTCAAGCACCCAACTTAATTAACAAAATTTACAATCCACCACCTCCAGGGTATTTAACTGCGAGCTTTCTTATGTATACATAATAAAATCTGCGTGTACAACTGTATAAGGTATGATATAGTTGTGACATAAATTAACATTGATCTTAGTTTAAAGCGACACTACATCAGTGAAAACGCGACTTTATACAGAATGTAATTTCCTATTATATCGTATCTTTTTTTTTTTTTAATATTTGCATCAAAAACTGCATATTTCAACTAATAAACAAGCGTTGTATACGCGGTTTGTTGACATAACAAAACAATAAAAACAGGGTCGACATACATGCGTAATACAACCTGTGTATCCCGAATAACGAGACTATGTTACAGAGTTACCGTTATGTCTCACATTGGTGCCTGAATGAATATTTACTAATCTTAGTTACATTTAGTATCTCTAAGCGACAGTATCAAGCGTTTAGTATTGACTACAATGACAAAGAAATGTTAATTCAAGAGCGTGGATGACTAGTATATGAAATCCTACATTTACTTTTGAAAGTGTGTAGACCACAAACACACGGTTTATTGATTCAATAGTTGTGTGTTCGAATGTATTCGGAATACTTTGTGGTAGCAATGTATGTATACGTAAACAATGCATTTTTTGTCTTTTTGCGATGTAATGTCGCTTTAAACATTATTTATTTCTGTATGTTACATGTACATTTATTAGAGAATTAACATTTTATATGTAAAATAGCATTTATCTTCTACATAATATGTATATACATCATACTACTATTAATATAGGGATGTGTTCTCAATCTGTTTCACCTAAAATATTCCCTATTATTCGCACGATTGTACGTTTAATGACGACCCACTTATCAATATCCAGAGGGAGAGATAATGTGTATATTACATTTATTTATCGTCGCTACCGGTTGCCCATATGAGCGACGCCTCTTTTTAGTCATTTTAGAATTGTGGAGGATTGTGCAATGATACAGACATTGACCCATTCCAGAGTATCCTCTGGTTCTTTTACGTGCACGGTGTAAAGCACCGACACGAGACCTCGGTTTAAAGTCCCACCTGAAATAATTTTTTATTTTATTATGGTCAGACGGGGGATCGAACCCGCGATCCCTGGGTTACCAGTCCAGCGTGTTACCACTGGACTACAGATCCGTCTGTATGGGGGAGATAATGTAGCATGTGGAACATAAAATGGTCACAATAATAACGGCGCCAGCTAGCCGCGATCCTTGCTCCTGAAGTGAACGCCCTACCACATCGTTATAATGACTTCCACGTTATATCGAGTATCGAAATTGTATAAATAGATTTAGTATTATCGCTGCCCTAGTTCTAAGATTAAAATGTATAGACTGGTATGTATGTATGTTCCATTAATGTCAAAAAATTGCTGAGACCTAGAAATGTTTGCCTGGTCATGCTTAGCCGATCTAAGCGGCTAACCAGTGCTAATCAATGTGTGTGAGGAGCATTGCTCAATGGCAGGAATCGAACAGTCCAAGTTCGATACTCAGTCAGGTCACTTATGTCACAGGAACTTGAAATTTTATCCATAAGCCACCAAAGGTCTCTTACCTATATCCTAGGACACCCCCCTCTATTAAATAAAATAATTTTTTTAATAGAGTGGGGTGTCCTAGGATATAGGTAAGAGACCTTTGGTGGCTTATGGATATAATTTCAATAGAGGGGGGTGTCCTAGGATATAGGTAAGAGACCTTTGGTGGCTTATGGATAACATTTCAAGTTCCTGTGCTTATGTACTACATAAGTGACCTGACTGAGTATCGAACTTGGACTGCTCGATTCCAAATCCGACGCTCTAGATACCACCTAGACCACGGACGCCACATTGTATACCATAATGCAACGTGCTCCGACATAGTTTACAAATGTAAACAATCTACAATTGATAAAAGTTTCGAAGCTAATTACATTCTAATAAAGAAAGATAGATAGCTTGTACAAAGTTTTTGACCGAAATTCGCACGTATCCTATGCTACCTTAAGGCTTTTGATGAATTTTGTAATTCAATCGAGGAAACCACTTTGAAGAAGTTTCCAAAGTAAGTATGATAAACACAAGCCAGCCGCCAACAGTGACCACCATTTATTTCGAGCAAACATTATGAACCGGAAATGTGAAGAGTTATCGCCCATCTCGTAAAACGGTGTAATTTAAAGTGCCCCAAAAAAGCTAGCCTTCCGTCAACTTGTACCCAAGTCAACCCGTACCCAAGTCAACTCGTACCCAATTTGGTCAACTCGTACCCATAGTCATTTTGAAATTGGTCAACTCGTACCCATTTTTGAAATTGGTCAACTCGTACCCATGTTTTATCTATATCAATGTTAAAATGTTCCAGTTTGCATTCAAGCATTATGTTATGCAACGTGTAGTCTGCGATTTCAGTGTATAAAACTGCAACTTGCAGACTATTGTTATTAAATATAGGTGTATAAAACGCAGTCTAAACCTGCAGACTGTAATTTGCAGACCATTGATTGATTTTCTACACATTAAAAAACATCAATAATGTAATAGATAGATTGAATTATTACATACTTTTCTTAAAATATGTATATAACCGCCATTGCTTGTGTTTTGCCGATACTAATAAGAAACACTTTTATTAGAGTTATTACATCAAATAGTATGGCTAGATGAGGGTGGGGATGGACAATATATGAATTGGCATTGTATAATGTTTTTGCCAATACAATGTCTCGATTGATTGATTGTAAAATGATTACTGGCTGAATCACTCTGGGTGGTAAGTTAGGATAATATAGTACATGTGCAATCCCAGGACAAAAACGAACATAATGAAAAGCACATCACTCTAGAACTCATAGAGATAGAAGGATACACTAGCTAATATTCTGAAATATCACAAAGGTAAAAAAAACATCCAATTAGGTTAATATGAGCAAATTACGCATGTAAATGTTGGAACTTGTTTTGTTTTTCAATTGTAAAGATAATCTATGTAGAAAGGATTTTTATCTATGAATTACCTATCAACAGCCTAAGACACTAGTTATTAATTATATTGTATATTATTGACTATAATTAGATAACTGGATTAACTCATTGTATCACTGGCTACTGGTCAAGGAGACGGTCACACTTCTTGTAATCACAATCAGTGTATTCCGATCAGTGACCAGCACAATCAATCAGTAGCGCCTGTCACTTCATGGCACATTTATTTGCAATAAACAAGTTGTTCTGATAATTTGCAAAATTGCAATTGCCTATTTACGGTATGTCAAAGTCAAATTCAAGTTAAAATCCTTTATTACTCACGTATCATGAATAACGTGACAAAATGATGTATATATACATTTACAATATAATTTGAGGCTCTGAGTAATAGTATGATAACAAATATAGACTTTATAACAAACATCTAGATATTTTCTAACTTTATATTACTTTGATATATAGTTAAATTTCTTTTTTCTTACATTTACTTATAGTGCAGGAGAGTACCGACACGAGACCTCGGTTTAAAGTCTCATCTGAAAGACAGTTAATTTTATTAGGGTCAGACGGGGGATCGAACATGCGTGTGTGCTTTACGTTTATTTACCGTCTCTACCGGTTACCTATTTGAGCGACGCTTCCTGAAGAGATTAGTCATTTTAGATTGTTGGAGGATAGTGCAATGATACAGACAGAGACCCATTCCAGAGTCTCCTATTGTTCTTTTACGTGCACGGTGTACAACACTGACACGATAGCTCGGTTTAAAGTCCCATCTATATACACTTATATATACTTATAACACCAAAGTGAAACTGCCACACTGATTAACACCAAATGCAATTAAGTGTGGCGGTAAATTTTGTTGATATTTCTTACGCGATTCTTGTGCATATTTCCTCATTTTATAGATCTATATTATTTAAGCTATAAAGATATGGGGTGAGTACGGGTTGACTTGTCCTAACGTTTTCTTGTCAACTCGTACCCATGCTTTTGGTCAACTCGTACTCATTTTGGGGCCAAAATATGGAATGGGTACGAGTTGACTTGCGATGGGTACGAGTTGACCAAAAAATGAATACGAGTTGACCAAAATGGGTACGAGTCGACTTGGGTACGACTTAACCAGGAAGCGTTGAATTGTGTTCACTAAGTAGCCTAAGTATCATTATCCAAAACTGTTTCAAGTAATATTGATGTTTGGTTTCTGCTCATAGATTGCTACAATATCGGCTATTGAGAAAAATGTACGTGCACCCTACATATTAAAGTGACCAAGCAAAGAAAGAGCGGAAAAGTTAGTTACCCGACGTAGGACTCACTCACGACCTCTAGAACACTAGTCGGACAGTTCTACCAACTGAGCTAGTCCAAATATTTAGACTTGAAAAATGTAACATTTTACTATCCAGGCATTTTTCAAAAATAACAGGAACATTTTTTATGTAGAGGTCTTATTTATAGGACTACCAACTGAGCTATCTGGGCCAATGTTCTATCCACGCCGAAATACAATACAATATAATACTAATAGGTTTCAACCTTAACTACACGGTTTCCAAATTCTTAAAATCCGTGTTTGAACAGTCTAACACACTTGTTAGAACTCGCCATGTGGGTGGTCTTCTCCACCACAACAAACTGACGTTGTATGACAATGCTCCAGAGTGGGCCCTGTAATGGCTGTAGAGTGGTGGAACCTATGCTCGGCGTATTCCTAGGCTCGGCGTATTTGTCCTATTACCAATACAGTATTTAAAATATTTATATAGATCTAGGCTAAAATCGCTGACTGAGCTGAAGCATGGTTCAATAGCATTCCGTTGCATGTATCGGTATCCTGATGCAACTGTCACATATAAACAAACAAATAATTGGGAGAATATTTCCACCGAAACTGATACGGTGTATGAGCAATTCATGTAGCTATCTGAATTTAAAAAATCTACACCTAACCCGAAAAATAGTTTCTATACCATTAAGACCAATAAGTGTTTTTATTCAATTTTGATGTACTGGGTTCCAGTCTGTCGATTTTTAACTTCTGGCAAAATGACAGAAGCTCAATACGGCCCAATTAATAGTCTCGGTGTTAAAATATATTTATTTGACTGAATAGGCAAAATATATCGACGCCTGTTCACCGACTAATGTACTATATCAAAATAAGATATTCAACAAGTTATGGTGGATAAATAAAAAAACGCTGTGCATAGGTGCCCTGAAGTCTTGAGTTCCCCATATAAACGGGTGCCGACACGACACATTGCTATAGCTGTATTGAGCAGCAATGTTACATGATGAGGCTAGAGCTGTCAACAAAAGTTTTTTGAAAGTTGTTTTCACGACCTGAGAAAATAATACGTCAATATACGTCAAGTGCAATTAACATTTTATACTGGTGGGATTTACGCCGAGCATAGGTTCCACCACTCTATACATAGTCCTACTAATATATGTAAATCATTTTGAGAACATTGTTTTCTTTGCAGGATTGTTTATTGAGGTGAATGTGGACAATGGGCGTCCATAAAGTGAGACAGAAAGTGGTAACAGTATAGTAGTGACAGCAGCCAAGTACAGCACAGTGAGCGATGTAGGGTGAGGAAGTACAGCCAAGTACAGCACAGTGAGCGATGTAGGGTGAGGAAGTACAGCACAGCACAGTACAGCCAAGTACAGCACAGTGAGCGATGTAGGGTGAGGAAGTACAGCACAGCACAGTACAGCCAAGTACAGCACAGTGAGCGATGTAGGGTGAGGAAGTACAGCACAGCACAGTACAGCCAAGTACAGCACAGTGAGCGATGTAGGGTGAGGAAGAGGTCAGGGGTATGAGTGATCTCACTGGTGATGACCTGGCCAGGCCTGCCAAGGATCTGCCACTGAAGGTATCAATATTTCATACACAAAGTATACCCATTCAGGGGCCGGTCATAAGGTCTTTAAGAGGCCATAGTGTGCTGTATCTAAACACAGGAACTTGAAATTTTATCCATAAGCCACCAACGGTCTCGTACCTCTATCCTAGGACACCCCCCTCTATTCTTTTTTTTTAGAGGGGGGTGTCCTAGGATAGAGGTACGAGACCGTTGGTGGCTTATGGATAAAATTTCAAGTTCCTGTGATCTAAAGACGTAAAGATTTGTGACAGGCTCCTGTGGGGCAAAGGTCCAGATTTAAAATGAGTGGGAACAGTGGGAACGGGTAATTATGGGTTTGTTCTGTTTTGTTCTGTCCTGGCTGGAGTACGCTCTAGAACTGGTTCACCTGTGTAATATCTATAAAATGATTGTGATGAGGTTATAAAACCTTTCTCAGATCTCAAGCTCAAGTTATTTGATTGGTTGATTAGTATATACAAATTTATTTTAGCTCGATTGCGAAACAAGTTATTTCAACTTATATTAATCACTCTCGAGACCTCATTCCTGATGGAATCCATCGCTACGAGGGAGAGAGAAGAGGCAACATGGAATTTAAATTCCGAGTTTTACTGTCAGCTGAACCAATCAGAAGCTTGAGACTGAATTTTTTAAATTTTTATTTAAGTTTATTTAACGTTGCTACCGGTTTCCCATTTGAGCGACGGGCAGTTTACCTAACAACACCTTTCCTGGGCAGGCTCCAGCGGTTAACCAGTACTTGGTGCACCAACCTCCGTAAGAAACTGCCAACTTTTTTATATAAATGAGACACGGTCTGAGCGGGGCTCGAACCCGACTGAATTTGAGATTGGAGAACAGTTTTTATAACCTCTGAGCCTGCAGTGATGCAGAGATGGCTATGAATTATTTATGTGGTGCGATGAACAATTTTACTGTTTAATCAAATCATTTCGTTTACGCAGTCATATTCTTACATACATTACTGTAGGAGTAGATTTATTGGCAGTGAGAGACATCTCTAATTTTCTATTACCTCCCTTGGCAAATAAACTCTGATTTATCCCAATATGTAAATAGGTCCTTTCAGTTGGAATCCTTTGTTTTTACTGTTGTTCCCTAACCAGATGTTGCGTATGATAAATGTGATTTTATCAAAATCGTGTTAATTAACTGATAACATTCTTTTACAAATAAGCATATACTGTAGGAGATCTGTCAATATGTGAAGGTGTTGAGATATAGTAATTTAATAATCATAAGAAGAGATAGTGGAATGAAATTGCTAGCATGTTGTGCAAAGGAAACAATTTTGGCTGTCCGATTAGCGCAGTGGTTAGCGCGCTTAGTTCTCACCAATGCAACCCGGGTTCAATCCTCGGACTGGGAAGTATGTGAGATGGTACGGTAGTCGCCATATCGGACAGGTGGGTTTACTCTGGTTTCCTCACATACGAATGACCACATTTACTCTTTCAACTGCGCCAACGAGAGTGATTAATATGAGTTGTTTGGACTTGTATCTCAAACGTTGTAAAATAAATAAAGTTTAAAGGAAACAACGATAAAAACAAGCAAAACACTTACATCTAATAGGATCTGTCTACTTTTAGGGAGTATTCAGGGGAAGTAACTCATTCCGTCCAATCGAAGTTTACATGTAATAGGATCTGTCTACTTTTAGGGAGTATTCAGGGGAAGTAACTCATTCCGTCCAATCGAAGTTTACATGTAATAGGATCTGTCTACTTTTAGGGAGTATTCAGGGGAAGTAACTCATTCCGTCCAATCGAAGTTTACATGTAATAGGATCTGTCTACTTTTAGGGAGTATTCAGGGGAAGTAACTCATTCCGTCCAATCGAAGTTTACATGTAATAGGATCTGTCTACTTTTAGGGAGTATTCAGGGGAAGTAACTCATTCCGTCCAATCGAAGTTTACATGTAATAGGATCTGTCTACTTTTAGGGAGTATTCAGGGGAAGTAACTCATTCCGTCCAATCGAAGTTTACATGTAATAGGATCTGTCTACTTTTAGGGAGTATTCAGGGGAAGTAACTCATTCCGTCCAATCGAAGTTTACATGTAATAGGATCTGTCTACTTTTAGGGAGTATTCAGGGGAAGTAACTCATTCCGTCCAATCGAAGTTTACATGTAATAGGATCTGTCTACCTTTAAGGAGTATTCAGGGGAAGTAACTCATTCCGTCCAATCGAAGTTTACATGTAATAGGATCTGTCTATTTTAGGGAGTATTCAGGGGAAGTAACTCATTCCGTCCAATCGAAGTTTACATGTAATAGGATCTGTCTACTTTTAGGGAGTATTCAGGGGAAGTAACTCATTCCGTCCAATCGAAGTTTACATCTAATAGGATCTGTCTACTTTTAGGGAGTATTCAGGGGAAGTAACTCATTCCGTCCAATCGAAGTTTACATGTAATAGGATCTGTCTACTTTTAGTGAGTATTCAGGGGAAGTAACTCATTCCGTCCAATCCAAACTTCGGCAATAGAATTTACATGTAGATTGCAAATTCATGTTTAATTGCTATTAATAATATTCATGATGGATTCTTTGAGTCAATCTTGTTCAAATGCTCCCTTGACATTCATATAATCAAATGCCACACCTTTATGAATGACAAGGGTGCATTAATTGTTTCCCCCTGTGTGCCGGGGCTTCCATTTGTTGGTCCCCTTTCTCCATAGACACAAAGCCTTAGGCCTGTGTTTCAAGACTTAATTCCTTTTGTAGAGAGAAATCCAATAAGCTTTTTGCTTTCATTTTCATCCACTTGTATTTATTGTGTACATAATTATTTGTTGTAAATTATGTTATTTAATGTCGAATAAATATGTTTAGACCAATTCCATTAGCTGTTATCCAATAATTCATGAGGGAATCTGGCGTGTTCCTCCACCAGATGTAAGGTTCGATGTTTCTTCAATAAAGAATCTTTATGCACAAAGCATAATATATTTCTTATACTCATAGCGCAGTGGTAGCGTTGTCGCTTCAGGTGTGAGAGGACCTGAGTTCCATCCAGCTTTAGCGCTTACGATTGTGCTGTTAGGCAATGTATTTAAATTCCACATTGCTTGCCCCTCTCTTTCTTGTTGGGTTACATATGTACATTTGTACATAGGTATTGAGTCAGGGGACTGCGAGTCATAATCATAGCGGATATTCTAGAGTGGAAGAAAGGGCAAGGTGGGTCAGAAAAGAGGCCACGGGTGGGTCAGAAAAGGGGCCAAGGGTGGGTCAGAAAATGGGCAAGGGTTGGTCATAAAAGTGCCAAGGGTTGGTCAGAAAAGGGGCAAGGGTTAGTCAGAAAAGGGGCAAGGGTTGGTCAGAAAAGGGGCATAGGTGGGTCAGAAAAGGGGTAAGGGTACAAATAGAAAAGCTGTTGGTTTGATTCTAAATCCAATAACACAGAAACAACTGTTTGTGTCAGGTCATAAGAGAGTTGGGTCAGATACTACACAACGTTCAATATACCACTGACAACTGGGAGATGATTGCTGAGGAACTGGGATATGGGTATGAAGAGATTAAACTGTTCAATACCATGTCTAATGCGAGACCGGGAATGACTACTCCTGGAGAACGGATGATGAGGGACTGGGTACAACGCCCCATTGGGCGCACATTGTTTGTCCTGCATAGTGCCCTTCGTAAGGCTGGTAGGTTGGATTGTGTGGAGTATCTGGAGTCAGAGATTTACAGTAAGTGATTTAACCCATTCAACACCAAGTAACTCACATGGACTGGTCCATGATATTCATAAACCAATAAATGAATCAGAAAATCACATTTGGACAAGTTCATTTATCAAAATGGGTAATTATGTCTAAAAATAGTCATATCACTGGCAAAAAGTGCAGATCCTGATGAGACGGCTCGTCACGAGCCGGCTCATCTGGATCTACACTTTTTGTAAGCCTATTTAGAGGTCTGTGGTGTTGAAAGAGTTACTTGTGACGTTTGTGCTATCGTTTGTGGGATGTGTGCAAACATTGTGAGAGATGTGCTAGAAATTTTGAAAAATGTGTACTACAGATTGAGAGACTGTTGGAGACTCTATTTAGTTTACTACGATTGCCGAAACACGCTTTAACAACTTACATTAATCACTCTTGTTGGCACGGATGGAAGCGTGTGTGCGGTCATTTGTGTGGGAGGAAACCGGAGTACCCGGAGAAAACCCACCTATCCAATCTGGCGACCACCATACCATCTCATATAGTTCCTGGTCTGAGGATCGAACCCGGATTGCATTTGTGAGAAGCGATTATTTACCATGTGGTATTTCATAACAAACGTATGAGATTGCTTGCCATGTTGGGTGATATTTCACAACAAGTGTACGAGATTGCTTGCCATGTTGGGTGATATTTCACAGCAAGTGTATGAGATTGCTTGCCATGTTGGGTGATATTTCACAGCAAGTGTATGAGATTGCTTGCCATGTTGGGTGATATTTCACAGCAAGTGTATGAGATTGCTTGCCATGTTGGGTGATATTTCACAGCAAGTGTATGAGATTGCTTGCCATGTTGGGTGATATTTCACAAGTGTATGAGATTGCTCCATGTTGGGTGATATTTCACAACAAGTGTATGAGATTGCTTGCCATGTTGGGTGATATTTCACAGCAAGTGTATGAGATTGCTTGCCATGTTGGGTGATATTTCACAGCAAGTGTATGAGATTGCTTGCCATGTTGGGTGATATTTCACAGCAAGTGTATGAGATTGCTTGCCATGTTTGGTGATATTTCACAGCAAGTGTACGAGATTGCTTGCCATGTTGGGTGATATTTCACAAGTGTATGAGATTGCTCCATGTTTGGTGATATTTCACAACAAGTGTATGAGATTGCTTGCCATGTTTGGTGATATTTCACAAGTGTACGAGATTGCTTGCCATGTTGGGTGATATTTCACAAGTGTATGAGATTGCTTGCCATGTTGGGTGATATTTCACAAGTGTATGAGATTGCTTGCCATGTTTGGTGATATTTCACAGCAAGTGTATGAGATTGCTTGCCATGTTGGGTGATATTTCACAAGTGTACGAGATTGCTTGCCATGTTTGGTGATATTTCACAAGTGTATGAGATTGCTCCATGTTGGGTGATATTTCACAAGTGTATGAGATTGCTCCATGTTTGGTGATATTTCACAGCAAGTGTATGAGATTGCTTGCCATGTTTGGTGATATTTCACAACAAGTGTATGAGATTGCTTGCCATGTTGGGTGATATTTCACAGCAAGTGTATGAGATTGCTTGCCATGTTGGGTGATATTTCACAAGTGTATGAGATTGCTTGCCATGTTTGGTGATATTTCACAGCAAGTGTATGAGATTGCTTGCCATGTTGGGTGATATTTCACAGCAAGTGTACGATATTGCTTGCCATGTTGGGTGATATTTCACAAGTGTATGAGATTGCTCCATGTTGGGTGATATTTCACAGCAAGTGTATGAGATTGCTTGCCATGTTGGGTGATATTTCACAGCAAGTGTATGAGATTGCTTGCCATGTTGGGTGATATTTCACAGCAAGTGTATGAGATTGCTGCCATGTTGGGTGATATTTCACCAAGTGTATGAGATTGCTTGCCATGTTGGTGATATTTCACACAAGTGTATGAGATTGCTTGCCATGTTGGGTGATATTTCAACAAGTGTATGAGATTGCTTGCCATGTTTGGTGATATTTCACAGCAAGTGTATGGATTGCTTGCCATGTTGGGTGATATTTCACAGCAAGTGTATGAGATTGCTCCATGTTTGGTGATATTCACAGCAAGTGTATGAGATTGCTTGCCATGTTGGGTGATATTTCACAGCAAGTGTATGAGATTGCTTGCCATGTTGGGTGATATTTCACAAGTGTATGAGATTGCTTGCCATGTTGGGTGATATTTCACAGCAAGTGTACGAGATTGCTTGCCATGTTGGGTGATATTTCACAGCAAGTGAGATTGCTTGCCATGTTTGGTGATATTCCACAAGTGTACGAGATTGCTTGCCATGTTGGGTGATATTTCACAACAGTGTATGAGATTGCTTGCCATGTTGGGTGATATTTCCAAGTGTATGAGATTGCTTGCCATGTTTGGTGATATTTCACAACAAGTGTAGAGATTGCTTGCCATGTTTGGTGATATTTCACAGCAAGTGTATGAGATTGCTTGCCATGTTGGGTGATATTTCACAGTGTATGAGATGCTCCATGTTTGATATTTCACAACAAGTGTATGAGATTGCTTGCCATGTTTGGTGATATTTCACAGCAAGTGTATGAGATTGCTTGCCATGTTGGGTGATATTTCACACAAGTGTATGAGATTGCTTGCCATGTTGGGTGATATTTCACAGCAAGTGTACGATATTGCTTGCCATGTTGGGTGATATTTCACAAGTGTATGAGATTGCTCCATGTTGGGTGATATTTCACAGCAAGTGTATGAGATTGCTTGCCATGTTGGGTGATATTTCACAGCAAGTGTATGAGATTGCTTGCCATGTTGGGTGATATTTCACAGCAAGTGTACGAGATTGCCTGCCATGTTGGGTGATATTTCACAAGTGTATGAGATTGCTTGCCATGTTTGGTGATATTTCACAACAAGTGTACGAGATTGCTTGCCATGTTGGGTGATATTTCACAAGTGTATGAGATTGCTCCATGTTTGGTGATATTTCACAACAAGTGTACGAGATTGCTTGCCATGTTTGGTGATATTTCACAAGTGTACGAGATTGCTTGCCATGTTGGGTGATATTTCACAAGTGTATGAGATTGCTTGCCCTGTTGGGTGATATTTCACAAGTGTATGAGATTGCTTGCCATGTTTGGTGATATTTCACAGCAAGTGTATGAGATTGCTTGCCATGTTGGGTGGTATTTCACAAGTGTACGAGATTGCTTGCCATGTTTGGTGATATTTCACAACAAGTGTACGAGATTGCTTGC
>CM026398.1:48162778-48204706 GCA_014843695.1 Archivesica marissinica | reverse complement strand
GATATTTCACAGCAAGTGTATGAGATTGCTTGCCATGTTTGGTGATATTTCACAGCAAGTGTATGAGATTGCTTGCCATGTTTGGTGATATTTCACAGCAAGTGTATGAGATTGCTCCATGTTGGGTGATATTTCACAAGTGTATGAGATTGCTCCATGTTGGGTGATATTTCACAGCAAGTGTATGAGATTGCTTGCCATGTTTGGTGATATTTCACAGCAAGTGTATGAGATTGCTCCATGTTGGGTGATATTTCACAAGTGTACGAGATTGCTCCATGTTGGGTGATATTTCACAACAAACATATGAGATTGCTTGCCATGTTTGGTGATATTTCACAGCAAGTTTATGAGATTGCTTGCCATGTTTGGTGATATTTCACAGCAAGTGTATGAGATTGCTTGCCATGTTGGGTGATATTTCACAGCAAGTGTATGAGATTGCTTGCCATGTTGGGTGATATTTCACAACAAACATATGAGATTGATTGCCATGTTTGGTGATATTTCACAATAAACGTACGAGATTGCTTGCCATGTTGGGTGATATTTCACAATAAACGTACAATATTGCTTGCCATGTTGGGTAATATTTCACAGCAAGTGTATGAGATTGCTTGCCATGTTGGGTGATATTTCACAGCAAGTGTATGAGATTGCATGCCATGTTGGGTGATATTTCACAACAAACATATGAGATTGCTTGCCATGTTGGGTGATATTTCACAGCAAGTGTATGAGATTGCTTGCCGTGTTGGGTGATATTTCACAACAAACATATGAGATTGCTTGCCATGTTTGGGGATATTTCACAGCAAGTGTATGAGATTGCTCCATGTTGGGTGATATTTCACAAGTGTATGAGATTGCTTGCCATGTTTGGTGATATTTCACAGCAAGTGTATGAGATTGCTTGCCATGTTGGGTGATATTTCACAGCAAGTGTATGAGATTGCTTGCCATGTTGGGTGATATTTCACAGCAAGTGTATGAGATTGCTCCATGTTGGGTGATATTTCACAAGTGTATGAGATTGCTTGCCATGTTTGGTGATATTTCACAGCAAGTGTATGAGATTGCTTGCCATGTTGGGTGATATTTCACAGCAAGTGTATGAGATTGCTTGCCATGTTGGGTGATATTTCACAACAAACATATGAGATTGCTTGCCATGTTGGGTGATATTTCACAGCAAGTGTACGAGATTGCTCCATGTTGGGTGATATTTCACAACAAGTGTATGAGATTGCTTGCCATGTTTGGTGATATTTCACAACAAGTGTATGAGATTGCTTGCCATGTTGGGTGTTATTTCACAGCAAGTGTATGAGATTGCTTGCCATGTTGGGTGATATTTCACAGCAAGTGTATGAGATTGCTCCATGTTTGGTGATATTTCACAGCAAGTGTATGAGATTGCTTGCCATGTTGGGTGATATTTCACAGCAAGTGTATGAGATTGCTTGCCATGTTGGGTGATATTTCACAAGTGTATGAGATTGCTTGCCATGTTTGGTGATATTTCACAGCAAGTGTATGAGATTGCTTGCCATGTTGGGTGATATTTCACAGCAAGTGTACGATATTGCTTGCCATGTTGGGTGATATTTCACAAGTGTATGAGATTGCTCCATGTTGGGTGATATTTCACAGCAAGTGTATGAGATTGCTTGCCATGTTGGGTGATATTTCACAGCAAGTGTACGAGATTGCCTGCCATGTTGGGTGATATTTCACAAGTGTATGAGATTGCTTGCCATGTTTGGTGATATTTCACAACAAGTGTACGAGATTGCTTGCCATGTTTGGTGATATTTCACAAGTGTACGAGATTGCTTGCCCTGTTGGGTGATATTTCACAAGTGTATGAGATTGCTTGCCCTGTTGGGTGATATTTCACAAGTGTATGAGATTGCTTGCCATGTTTGGTGATATTTCACAAGTGTACGAGATTGCTTGCCCTGTTGGGTGATATTTCACAAGTGTATGAGATTGCTTGCCTGTTGGGTGATATTTCACAAGTGTATGAGATTGCTTGCCATGTTTGGTGATATTTCACAACAAGTGTACGAGATTGCTTGCCATGTTTGGTGATATTTCACAAGTGTACGAGATTGCTTGCCATGTTTGGTGATATTTCACAACAAGTGTACGAGATTGCTTGCCATGTTTGGTGATATTTCACAAGTGTACGAGATTGCTTGCCCTGTTGGGTGATATTTCACAAGTGTATGAGATTGCTTGCCATGTTTGGTGATATTTCACAGCAAGTGTACGAGATTGCTTGCCATGTTGGGTGATATTTCACAGCAAGTGTATGAGATTGCTTGCCATGTTTGGTGATATTTCACAGCAAGTGTACGAGATTGCTTGCCATGTTTGGTGATATTTCACAGCAAGTGTACGAGATTGCTTGCCATGTTGGGTGGTATTTCACAAGTGTACGAGATTGCTTGCCATGTTGGGTGATATTTCACAAGTGTATGAGATTGCTCCATGTTGGGTGATATTTCACAACAAGTGTATGAGATTGCTTGCCATGTTGGGTGATATTTCACAGCAAGTGTATGAGATTGCTTGCCATGTTTGGTGATATTTCACAGCAAGTGTATGAGATTGCTCCATGTTGGGTGATATTTCACAAGTGTATGAGATTGCTTGCCATGTTGGGTGATATTTCACAGCAAGTGTATGAGATTGCTTGCCATGTTGGGTGATATTTCACAGCAAGTGTATGAGATTGCTTGCCATGTTGGGTGATATTTCACAGCAAGTGTATGAGATTGCTTGCCATGTTGGGTGATATTTCACAAGTGTATGAGATTGCTCCATGTTGGGTGATATTTCACAGCAAGTGTATGAGATTGCTTGCCATGTTGGGTGATATTTCACAGCAAGTGTATGAGATTGCTTGCCATGTTGGGTGATATTTCACAGCAAGTGTACGAGATTGCTTGCCATGTTGGGTGATATTTCACAAGTGTATGAGATTGCTTGCCATGTTTGGTGATATTTCACAGCAAGTGTATGAGATTGCTCCATGTTGGGTGATATTTCACAGCAAGTGTACGAGATTGCTTGCCATGTTGGGTGATATTTCACAAGTGTACGAGATTGCTTGCCATGTTTGGTGATATTTCACAAGTGTATGAGATTGCTTGCCATGTTTGGTGATATTTCACAGCAAGTGTATGAGATTGCTTGCCATGTTGGGTGATATTTCACAGCAAGTGTATGAGATTGCTTGCCATGTTGGGTGATATTTCACAAGTGTATGAGATTGCTTGCCATGTTGGGTGATATTTCACAAGTGTATGAGATTGCTTGCCATGTGGGTGATATTTCACAAGTGTATGAGATTGCTTGCCATGTTTGGTGATATTTCACAACAAGTGTATGAGATTGCTTGCCATGTTGGGTGATATTTCACAAGTGTATGAGATTGCTCCATGTTGGGTGATATTTCACAGCAAGTGTATGAGATTGCTTGCCATGTTTGGTGATATTTCACAGCAAGTGTATGAGATTGCTTGCCATGTTGGGTGATATTTCACAGCAAGTGTATGAGATTGCTTGCCATGTTGGGTGATATTTCACAAGTGTATGAGATTGCTTGCCATGTTTGGTGATATTTCACAGCAAGTGTATGAGATTGCTTGCCATGTTGGGTGATATTTCACAGCAAGTGTACGATATTGCTTGCCATGTTGGGTGATATTTCACAAGTGTATGAGATTGCTCCATGTTGGGTGATATTTCACAGCAAGTGTATGAGATTGCTTGCCATGTTGGGTGATATTTCACAGCAAGTGTATGAGATTGCTTGCCATGTTGGGTGATATTTCACAGCAAGTGTACGAGATTGCCTGCCATGTTGGGTGATATTTCACAAGTGTATGAGATTGCTTGCCATGTTTGGTGATATTTCACAACAAGTGTACGAGATTGCTTGCCATGTTGGGTGATATTTCACAAGTGTATGAGATTGCTCCATGTTTGGTGATATTTCACAACAAGTGTACGAGATTGCTTGCCATGTTTGGTGATATTTCACAAGTGTACGAGATTGCTTGCCATGTTGGGTGATATTTCACAAGTGTATGAGATTGCTTGCCCTGTTGGGTGATATTTCACAAGTGTATGAGATTGCTTGCCATGTTTGGTGATATTTCACAGCAAGTGTATGAGATTGCTTGCCATGTTGGGTGGTATTTCACAAGTGTACGAGATTGCTTGCCATGTTTGGTGATATTTCACAAGTGTATGAGATTGCTCCATGTTGGGTGATATTTCACAAGTGTATGAGATTGCTCCATGTTTGGTGATATTTCACAACAAGTGTATGAGATTGCTTGCCATGTTTGGTGATATTTCACAACAAGTGTATGAGATTGCTTGCCATGTTGGGTGATATTTCACAGCAAGTGTATGAGATTGCTTGCCATGTTGGGTGATATTTCACAAGTGTATGAGATTGCTTGCCATGTTTGGTGATATTTCACAGCAAGTGTATGAGATTGCTTGCCATGTTGGGTGATATTTCACAGCAAGTGTACGATATTGCTTGCCATGTTGGGTGATATTTCACAAGTGTATGAGATTGCTCCATGTTGGGTGATATTTCACAGCAAGTGTATGAGATTGCTTGCCATGTTGGGTGATATTTCACAGCAAGTGTATGAGATTGCTTGCCATGTTGGGTGATATTTCACAGCAAGTGTACGAGATTGCCTGCCATGTTGGGTGATATTTCACAAGTGTATGAGATTGCTTGCCATGTTTGGTGATATTTCACAGCAAGTGTACGAGATTGCTTGCCATGTTGGGTGATATTTCACAAGTGTATGAGATTGCTTGCCATGTTTGGTGATATTTCACACAAGTGTATGAGATTGCTTGCCATGTTTGGTGATATTTCACAAGTGTATGAGATTGCTCCATGTTTGGTGATATTTCACAGCAAGTGTACGAGATTGCTTGCCATGTTTGGTGATATTTCACAAGTGTACGAGATTGCTTGCCATGTTGGGTGATATTTCACAAGTGTATGAGATTGCTTGCCATGTTTGGTGATATTTCACAAGTGTATGAGATTGCTTGCCATGTTTGGTGATATTTCACAGCAAGTGTACGAGATTGCTTGCCATGTTGGGTGATATTTCACAAGTGTACGAGATTGCTTGCCATGTTTGGTGATATTTCACAAGTGTATGAGATTGCTTGCCCTGTTGGGTGATATTTCACAAGTGTATGAGATTGCTTGTCATGTTTGGTGATATTTCACAGCAAGTGTATGAGATTGCTTGCCATGTTTGGTGATATTTCACAAGTGTACGAGATTGCTTGCCATGTTTGGTGATATTTCACAAGTGTACGAGATTGCTCCATGTTGGGTGATATTTCACAGCAAGTGTACGAGATTGCTTGCCATGTTTGGTGATATTTCACAACAAGTGTACGAGATTGCTTGCCATGTTTGGTGATATTTCACAGCAAGTGTACGAGATTGCTTGCCATGTTGGGTGGTATTTCACAAGTGTACGAGATTGCTTGCCATGTTGGGTGATATTTCACAAGTGTATGAGATTGCTCCATGTTGGGTGATATTTCACAACAAGTGTATGAGATTGCTTGCCATGTTGGGTGATATTTCACAGCAAGTGTATGAGATTGCTTGCCATGTTTGGTGATATTTCACAGCAAGTGTATGAGATTGCTCCATGTTGGGTGATATTTCACAAGTGTACGAGATTGCTTGCCATGTTGGGTGATATTTCACAGCAAGTGTATGAGATTGCTTGCCATGTTGGGTGATATTTCACAGCAAGTGTCATTATGAGATTGCTTGCCATGTTGGGTGATATTTCATAGCAAGTGTATGAGATTGCTTGCCATGTTGGGTGATATTTCACAGCAAGTGTACGAGATTGCCTGCCATGTTGGGTGATATTTCACAAGTGTATGAGATTGCTCCATGTTTGGTGATATTTCACAAGTGTACGAGATTGCTTGCCCTGTTTGGTGATATTTCACAAGTGTACGAGATTGCTTGCCATGTTTGGTGATATTTCACAGCAAGTGTACGAGATTGCTTGCCATGTTTGGTGATATTTCACAACAAGTGTACGAGATTGCTTGCCATGTTGGGTGATATTTCACAAGTGTACGAGATTGCTTGCCATGTTGGGTGATATTTCACAGCAAGTGTACGAGATTGCTTGCCATGTTTGGTGATATTTCACAGCAAGTGTACGAGATTGCTTGCCATGTTTGGTGATATTTCACAACAAGTGTACGAGATTGCTTGCCATGTTGGGTGATATTTCACAAGTGTATGAGATTGCTCCATGTTGGGTGATATTTCACAACAAGTGTATGAGATTGCTTGCCATGTTGGGTGATATTTCACAGCAAGTGTACGAGATTGCTTGCCCTGTTGGGTGATATTTCACAAGTGTATGAGATTGCATGCCATGTTTGGTGATATTTCACAGCAAGTGTACGAGATTGCTTGCCCTGTTGGGTGATATTTCACAAGTGTATGAGATTGCTTGCCATGTTTGGTGATATTTCACAGCAAGTGTACGAGATTGCTTGCCCTGTTGGGTGATATTTCACAAGTGTATGAGATTGCATGCCATGTTTGGTGATATTTCACAACAAGTGTACGAGATTGCTTGCCATGTTTGGTGATATTTCACAGCAAGTGTACGAGATTGCTTGCCATGTTGGGTGGTATTTCACAAGTGTACGAGATTGCTTGCCATGTTGGGTGATATTTCACAAGTGTATGAGATTGCTCCATGTTGGGTGATATTTCACAACAAGTGTATGAGATTGCTTGCCATGTTGGGTGATATTTCACAGCAAGTGTATGAGATTGCTTGCCATGTTGGGTGATATTTCACAAGTGTATGAGATTGCTTGCCATGTTGGGTGATATTTCACAGCAAGTGTATGAGATTGCTTGCCATGTTGGGTGATATTTCACAGCAAGTGTCATTATGAGATTGCTTGCCATGTTGGGTGATATTTCACAGCAAGTGTCATTATGAGATTGCTTGCCATGTTGGGTGATATTTCACAGCAAGTGTACGAGATTGCTTGCCATGTTGGGTGATATTTCACAGCAAGTGTACGAGATTGCTTGCCATGTTGGGTGATATTTCACAGCAAGTGTATGAGATTGCTTGCCATGTTGGGTGATATTTCACAGCAAGTGTACGAGATTGCTTGCCATGTTGGGTGATATTTCACAACAAGTGTACAAGATTGTGTGCCATATTGGTGATATTTTACAAATGTTTTAGATGACATCTAATGTAGCAGTATTTCCAGTAACCCCAGCAATGCTATACATGCATGTATCTAACAATACTGTTCTGTGTTAGAGCGTATGGTTTGTATGTACCCCAGCTATACATGCATGTATCTAACAATACTGTTCTGTGTTAGAGCGTATGGTTTGTATGTACCCCAGCTATACATGCATGTATCTAACAATACTGTTCTGTGTTAGAGCGTATGGTTTGTATGTACCCCAGCTATACATGCATGTATCTAACAATACTGTTCTGTGTTAGAGCGTATGGTTTGTATGTACTCCAGCTATACATGCATGTATCTAACAATACTGTTCTGTGTTAGAGCGTATGGTTTGTATGTACCCCAGCTATACATGCATGTATCTAACAATACTGTTCTGTGTTAGAGCGTATGGTTTGTATGTACCCCAGCTATACATGCATGTATCTAACAATACTGTTCTGTGTTAGAGCGTATGGTTTGTATGTACCCCAGCTATACATGCATGTATCTAACAGTACTGTTCTGTGTTAGAGCGTATGGTTTGTATGTACTCCAGCTATACATGCATGTATATAACAGTACTGTTCTGTGTTAGAGCGTATGGTTTGTATGTACCCCAGCTATACATGCATGTATCTAACAATACTGTTCTGTGTTAGAGCGTATGGTTTGTATGTACCCCAGCTATACATGCATGTATCTAACAATACTGTTCTGTGTTAGAGCGTATGGTTTGTATGTACTCCAGCTATACATGCATGTATTAACATACTGTTCTGTGTTAGAGCGTATGGTTTGTATGTACCCCAGCTATACATGCATGTATCTAACAATACTGTTCTGTGTTAGAGCGTATGGTTTGTATGTACCCCAGCTATACATGCATGTATCTAACAATACTGTTCTGTGTTAGAGCGTATGGTTTGTATGGAACTGATCATATGTGTACGGTATGAAGATGGTCGGGTGGCTGTTCACCAGCATGTAACTACTCGTGCGGACTCCAGCCTACTGGAGAGTCTACATAGTGTCCTGGAGCAACCAGTGCAGCTCAAGTACAAGTTGTTAGATGACGGTGTCTCGTGGACAAGGACATTGGCCAGAGAGATCAAGGTAATCACAGTACCCGGTACATGTATATTATGGTTTAACACTACTTACTATATGCACATATACAGGGATGGCACACTGGCTAGAGAATTGTTCTGGTTGGTTGATTAGTAGGGCGGGCAGTCGGTTGGGTAGATGGCTAGTGGGTTGGTTGTGTGGTTTGTTGGTTGGTTAGAAGGTTGGTTGGCTAGTTGGATGGCTGATTGGTTGTGTGGTTTGTTGGTTGGTTAGAAGGTTGGTTGGCTAGTTGGATGGTTGGTTGGTTGTGTGGTTTGTTGGTTGGTTGGCTAGTTGGAGAGCTGATTGGTTGTGTGGTTGGTTAGTTGGATGGTTGGATGGTTGTGTGGTTTGTTGGTTGGTTAGAAGGTTGGTTGGCTAGTTGGAAGGCTGATTGGTTGTGTGGTTGGTTAGTTGGAGGGCTGATTGGTTGTGTGGTTGGTTAGTTGGATGGTTGGTTGTGTGGTTGGTTAGTAGGTTGGTTGGGTGATTAGTTGTTAAGCCGCTACTTGGTACAAACAAAATGTCTCACTTGGAAACAGTGTTGTGCACACTTAGCACCACATGTAGCATTCAAGTATGTAATTGACAGGACAAAGTCACAAATGAGATCAGAATGTCCAAGAACTTCTTTGTAAATGAGCTATGAAATTGTATGTTGCAAAATCATTACATATAGATAGATGGTGTGTTGTTGACAACCTAATTACAGGCTGACTTCAAATTGCTTGCCCCTCGCCTTTGTGGGTTCAACTACCACCAGAGTGTGTCAAATTCTATAAAGTGAGAGGGCTATCACACTCACTTGTGGATGGTCAGTGGTTATCTCTTGTGTGCATGCTTGTGTCTTAGATACTGGTGCTATTTTAGAAATAACTTGAGCATGTAATTAATATTTGTTTTTAATTTAATCATATTTTATTGCTCAATTCATTTTACATGTACAGTTGAACTTCGTTGCCTCGAACTTGATGGGTCCGTGAGTAATTGTTCGAGTCATGGGAGGTTCGAGTCAAGGGTAGTTGTGTGGTTGACCCATAATATTGATAAATTAAATTGTGTTTTGGTAGCTTACTGTTATATACTGGTTTATGCAATACATCCAATATGTCCTTCTATCGTGGTTTGATAAGAATCCATGTTTATACAAATGTGTTTCATAATAATAGACAACATTTTAAGTTCTTATATTTATTTGGTTATATACATGTTATGCAGTGGTCTAAATGATTAATCTACATAATACTGAAGTAGTTTTATGCATTCTAAAAATAGAATGTGTCAGTTACCGGTAGATACATGCCATGTACAGTGATTTAATACATAGTATTTCCTTATTTCTTGAAGTAGTCACCGATTGTCGTCTGCTTTGCCTTATTGTGTTTAAGTCGGCTTAATACCAATTTAAACTATGGATAAAAAAGCTGCCGTGATTGAAGCCCAGTCACAATAGAATAGTAATTGCCAATCTCACGACGTGTAAATTACGCGAGTGTACCGATCAAAAGGGCTGTCATTACCATTAACAAAAGCTGTGAAAACTTTTGTGTGACACGCGGACCTGGACACTCTGCCAATTGTGTTCAACCCAAAGGTGTTAATTTAAGTACTAATTGATTTCATGGGACCAGTGATCTGATTCGAGAGTTCCAGTCATCCGTGTTCGAGTCATCGAAGGTAGAACAATATGCATTTTATAGAGATTATCACCGGGACCAGACGACATGTTCGAGCCAACGGTGGTGTTCGAGCCAACCGAGTTCGAGGCAACGAAGTTCGACTGTATATATAATAAGTTTAAACCCACCTGTCCGATCTGGTGACTACAGTACCATCTCACATATTTCCCGATCCGATGATTGAACCCAGTTTGCATTAGTGAGAAGTGAGCGCTAACCACTATGCCAATCAGACATATATAATATAAGATATGACAATTTGAAGAAAAGTAGCAACATGGCCCTTCCCGAATTAATGTATTTAACTCTTTCCTTCATAGAGATTTAGGTTAAAATACTATTACATCTCCATACAAACGACAGCCATTTAGCTGTCATGCAGTGGATAAGTAGTCACCATATATATCCCACCTCCATAGATATTACTGGAACTACTTGAGATTCTAGCTTTTATTATGAACAATGATTTAGCTACTACATTGTCAATGTGTGTCATATTGGTAATGGCGTCAAGAGGTGCTTCTATGAGGGAAAGGGTTAATATTCCACTGAAGTCAAATATTCCAATAAGCAGAAGTAGTACATAACAATGTGTTTTTCAGGGTAGTCAACTGATGTTATTGAGAAAACAGGATTCTGTTTGGATGGAACAAGACCCTACCATAGATTCTAGTGGAATAGACTTGACAATCACGGGTGATCGCAGTTTCACTACCACCCGTCAAGGTTATTTTGCGAATTCAGGTGTGAGAACCAGTCGGGTTTCATTACTATCTTCAGAATCAAGAACCAGACAAAGTTCATGTTTGAGAACCAATCACATTTCAGATTCGAAAACCAGTCACATTTCTGATTTGAAAACCAGTCACAGTTCAGAGTTGAGAACCAATCACATTACAGATTCGAAAACCAGTCGCATTTCAGAGTTGAGAACCAGTCACATTTCTGATTTGAAAACCAGTCACAGTTCATGTTTGAGAACCAATCACATTACAGATTTGAAGAATACAAACAGACAATGTGAACAAAATGTTAATGGATGTTGGGGCAATGAACCTACAGATGTTCATTTTCAGAGTTGTAGTCCTGGCATGAGAGGGACTAGGCAAGTATTACCTGGCAGGCATACTGTACTGTCACATGCTGCAGAGTGCAGAAGTAGGTCCCAGTCGTTGCACGAAGAAACAGTCTTAAAAACTGCTTCTGGTAGACTTGTCGGCACATCTGAACATTGTACCAGTCTGGCTGTATGTAACAATCTCGATAGCTCGTGTATCAAAAACAGTGCTACTAATAATAAGCAAAATATCAACATTTCAATCGGTGATCAAAAAGTGGACAATTTAAAACCAACCCATTTTAAAGACAGCAATACTACTGGAATAGACAAACCCAGTATTGAAGGTCAATTCACTGAACGCGGAGATGCTGATGTGGATAATCGTGTTTCAGTGGAAGATAGTGATTCTATTGAGGACAACAAAGCATGGGCAATGGATTGTGACTATAATCCTGTTGGTGAGGCTAGTGCAGAAGGTGACTCCAGTGAATACAGAGATTTTAGTGAATATAGATGCTTTAATGAATGCAGAGAGTTTAGTGAACAAAGGCATGTCAGTAAGTTTAAGGATCTTACAAATAGGAAATGCAGGGTTCTGAATGAATTTATGGATTCTAACGAATATAAGGATCCTACTGAAAATATAGATTTTAATGAACAAAGGGATCCAAAGGTATTTAAGCATAGTAGTGTTGAATACAAGGAGCAAAATGAAAACTCAGATTATAGTGAATACAGAGACCCTAGCGGATATTGTGATTATGGTGAATATAGGGATGCCAGTGACTATAGGGACCCTATTAAATATAAGGATGTTGTAGATTTTAGTGGTGGATTTGATGCAGCTGACGTTCTTCTGGTATCGAGAGAATCAGAACAGAGTCTGGTGTCTGAGACAATCGTGAATGAAGAAGTGTTGGGGGGAGATAATGCTGCCAATACAGATAACCTTCTAGCATCCGGTGAATCTGGACAGAGTCAGCTGTCTGAAACAGAGGTGAAACAGTCTGTGTCTGGAGATGATGTTACCGACACAGACAAGTGTTTTGATTCTGCCAATTACCAATATGCTGAGAATGATTTAGTGTCGAGTGATGACTCAATTACAATGTTAAAACAGAGGTTTTGCTCAAGCGATTTAAATAGTTGGGATGATATAAATGTTGATTCTCAATCTCGCGTTGAACCGTCTGATACTCATTTGAAACAAATTACACATGAAAGTGTTGATGAATCTAATGTTATGTGCAATAGTAACGACCAGTATTTTACAAATGATAATTCTGAGCTCGATTTTAATTCTGAAACATACAGTGCTCATCCTGACTTTGGGAGAGATGGTAAGGATTTTAATGTGGATTCTGACATGAACCTGAGTGAGCTTGGATTACATAATGAACAAGGTGCTGTCCAAGCTGACACTGGTAACAGTTTGATTAAATGCTTTGGAGAAACGAGAACATATTTGGATTTTAACAAATATAATCAAGGTAATGGTCATGTGAATGGATCTGAAGTGGGAGGAGATGAATTGGGATTGGATCCAGTAATCGAATGTGAGAATGGTGGATCTCGTCAAACATTTACAAGAAGTCAACACAGACCACCTAGGAGATACATCAGTCAAGCCCCAGGCGAGATGTCCACTGTGACAATGGGGCAGCAGCTTATTCCATACGAGAGTCTTCAAAGGGGAATGTCCTGTCCCTCAGATTTTGTTTACGAGAAGTCTCTGAAGTTTTCTGAGGAACATAACGATATGGTAACCATTGCCGATGTCTTCAGTCCTGTGGCAGATGAATCCAAGATGAAGTTCTTTGATACAGCTGATAGAGCGACACTACAGGCATCGAGTAGCAGTAAATCTTGTAGTGTTGATAGCGCACTGCCAAAGCGTCACTCTCTCCCCGTTGTTCTTAGACCATGTCAGAATGTCAAGAAAACTAAGCATGAACGGCACACTATACATCATTGTGATAAGACGGTTAAATTTGGTGAACATTTTGAACAGGAACTTGCAAGACAAATCCAAGATTCTCCTCGGTTGCTGCCGAGGGGTCGGCGATCAGAGTTACGAACAAGTACTTCAGATACGATTCTGAGGTCAGAAATGTCAGAAATGCAGTCAGCTCCTGAATATACACGAGACACTCGGTATGTTTGTAAGATTGTGATTGGTGGGAAGACGAGTAGGCCGCCACTAGACGGACTATTGGCTAATGATAAACTGTTTATACATTACAACAGCACTCTGCAGGGATTCCCTGGCTGGTCTCCTAGAGAAAATGAAAACACAGTGAGTTCCCTTTCATATTATCCCTACTCCTGCTCAATCAATGTATGTATGTATGTTCCATTAATGTCAAACCCTTTCCGGGGACCTAGACATGTTTTCCTGGGCAGGCTTAGCCGACCTAAGTGGTTGTATGTATGTATGTTCCATTAATGTCAATCCCCTTCCGGGGACCTAGACATGTTTTCCTGGTCATGCTTAGCCGACCATAGCGGTTAACCAGTACTAAGCAATGTGTGTGAGGTGCCTTGCTCAATGACACTACATACGTTGTCTGACTGAGGATCGAACCTGGACCATTCGATTCCGAATCCAATGCTCTACCACTGGACCACGGACGCCACACTAATGTGAGGATCTGTGCCACTTTGTCAACAATTGCCTTGTAAACGTTTATAACAACTCTATTGTCAAGGTAATATATCCGGATGAAAGCCGAATTATTTCGAGTATTCTAGATTTCGATCAAATTCTAGGTCACCAACAGTAGGTACTTACATGGTCATGCTGAATTGAGTAGTGGCTTAGGTGAATAACCATGTTAGAGAATTGAATATTGTCTCAAGTTGGTGAATATGCTCACTTCTCTGCAGCCATTGTGTCTATAACTATATTGGCAGGTTGCATGTTTTCTATTCTATAAACTTGAATATTTATTATATTGTGGGAGAGTGGCTAAGATACGTAGCTTCAATCACTTGATCCTCATAGTTGTACCGGGTATATTCCAAATCCCACCAGGTGCATCAAGTTCTTTGTGGTGGAATGTTCGGTTCTGGCCGAGAGTTCGAGCCCCACTGGAGCCTTTACGATTGTGTCCTTAGGCAAGGCATCTAAATTCCACATTGCCTCTTCTCTCTCCCTCCTGGCGATGGATTCCATCAGGAATGAGGTATCGAGGGTGATTAATATAAGTTGTAAAAACATGTTTCGCAATCAAGGTAAACTAAAATTTGTATAAACAATTTATTTCGTTGTAGATTGAAAAGACAATGAGAGATACCGTGTCTAGTGATGGTTATTACATCATTTGGTATACCCGCGGTAGAAAGACCCTCGTGCTCAGTGTAAGGTAAGGTTATTACACCATTTGGTATACCCGCGGTAGAAAGACCCTCGTGCTCAGTGTAAGGTAAGGTTATTACATCATTTGGTATACCCGCGGTAGAAAGACCCTCGTTCTTAGTGTAAGTGATGGTTATTACATCATTTGGTATACCCGCGGTAGAAAGACCCTCGTTCTCAGTGTAAGTGATGGTTACTACACCATTTGGTATACCCGCGTAGAAAGACCTCGTTTCAGTGTAAGTGTGGTTATACACATTTGTATACCGCGGTAGAAAGACCCTCGTGCTCAGTGTAAGGTAATTACATCATTTGGTATACCTGCGGTAGAAAGACCCTCGTTCTCAGTGTAAGGTAAGGTTATTACATCATTTGGTATACCTGCGGTAGAAAGACCCTCGTTCTCAGTGTAAGGTAAGGTTATTACACCATTTGGTATACCCGCGGTAGAAAGACCCTCGTGCTCAGTGTAAGGTAATTACATCATTTGGTATACCTGCGGTAGAAAGACCCTCGTTCTCAGTGTAAGGTAAGGTTATTACACCATTTGGTATACCCGCGGTAGAAAGACCCTCGTGCTCAGTGTAAGGTAATTACATCATTTGGTATACCCACGGTAGAAAGACCCTCGTGCTCAGTGTAAGGTAATTACATCATTTGGTATACCCGCGGTAGAAAGACCCTCGTGCTCAGTGTAAGGTAATTACATCATTTGGTATACCCGCGGTAGAAAGACCCTCGTTCTCAGTGTAAGGTAATTACATCATTTGGTATACCCGCGGTAGAAAGACCCTCGTGCTCAGTGTAAGGTAATTACATCATTTGGTATACCCGCGGTAGAAAGACCCTCGTGCTCAGTGTAAGGTAATTACATCATTTGGTATACCCGCGGTAGAAAGACCCTCGTTCTCAGTGTAAGGTAAGGTTATTACATCATTTGGTATACCCGCGGTAGAAAGACCCTCGTGCTCAGTGTAAGGTAAGGTAATTACATCATTTGGTATACCCGCGGTAGAAAGACCCTCGTGCTCAGTGTAAGGTAAGGTTACTACACCATTTGGTATACCCGCGGTAGAAAGACCCTTGTTCTCAGTGTAAGGTAAGGTTATTACATCATTTGGTATACCCGCGGTAGAAAGACCCTCGTTCTCAGGGTAAGGTAAGGTTATTACACCATTTGGTATACCCGCGGTAGAAAGACCCTCGTGCTCAGTGTAAGGTAAGGTTATTACATCATTTGGTATACCTGCGGTAGAAAGACCCTCGTTCTCAGTGTAAGGTAATTACATCATTTGGTATACCCGCGGTAGAAAGACCCTCGTGCTCAGTGTAAGGTAATTACATCATTTGGTATACCCGCGGTAGAAAGACCCTCGTGCTCAGGGTAAGGTAAGGTTATTACATCATTTGGTATACCCGCGGTAGAAAGACCCTCGTTCTCAGTGTAAGGTTATTACACCATTTGGTATACCCGCGGTAGAAAGACCCTCGTTCTCAGTGTAAGTGATGGTTACTACACCATTTGGTATACCCGCAGTAGAAAGACCCTCGTTCTCAGTGTAAGTGATGGTTACTACACCATTTGGTATACC
This sequence comes from Archivesica marissinica, assembly GCA_014843695.1. Taxonomy (NCBI): domain Eukaryota; kingdom Metazoa; phylum Mollusca; class Bivalvia; order Venerida; family Vesicomyidae; genus Archivesica; species Archivesica marissinica. The sequence goes on along the minus strand of CM026398.1, from coordinate 48,188,602 downwards.
CGCGGTAGAAAGACCCTCGTTCTCAGTGTAAGGTAAGGTTATTACATCATTTGGTATACCCGCGGTAGAAAGACCCTCGTTCTCAGTGTAAGGTAAGGTTATTACATCATTTGGTATACCCGCGGTAGAAAGACCCTCGTGCTCAGTGTAAGGTAAGGTTATTACATCATTGGTATACCCGCGGTAGAAAGACCCTCGTGCTCAGTGTACGGTAAGGTTATTACATCATTTGGTATACCCGCGGTAGAAAGACCCTCGTGCTCAGTGTAAGGTAATTACACCATTTGGTATACCCGCGGTAGAAAGACCCTCGTGCTCAGTGTAAGGTAAGGTAAGGTAATTACACCATTTGGTATACCCGCGGTAGAAAGACCCTCGTGCTCAGTGTAAGGTAATTACACCATTTGGTATACCCGCGGTAGAAAGACCCTCGTGCTCAGTGTAAGGTAAGGTAAGGTAATTACACCATTTGGTATACCCGCGGTAGAAAGACCCTCGTGCTCAGTGTAAGGTAAGGTAATTACACCATTTGGTATACCTGTGGTAGAAAGACCCTCATGCTCAGTGCATAATTTTTCCTATAAATCTCTACATTTTCTTTCAATTTATGTCTTTCTGAAGCTAAGCTTCTAATGATCGTGTTCCCAGAAAATGTCCAAGAACACATGTTACATGATCATGTATGTAGTTGATGCAATGTCCCACCATCTGTCTGTTTGTCCGAGAGAATGGATTGGTGGTTACGGCATGTGGCTAAGAGAATGGATGAATTGCTAAAATTGTTGTTGTACACAAAGTTTCCCACACCACATTGTGGCTCCCTCAGTTGTAGTATCATCCTGCCGAGAATAAGCACATTACTTGTCATGTAATATTAGGGTTTTTTCTAGAGTGGAATGGCATGGCGTGCTGCCCCGCCATTTTGCCACACCCTCTTGCCTTATTTTTTTGGTGCATTCAGACAAACTTGGAACTCGTTCACCAATATGTACTGCCTTACTGCCTCTTTGATCAATCACCGTAATTTAGCCAAATTTTCTAAGGGCCAACCCCCAAAATAACCCCGCCCACATCCCATCGCAGCTCAAAATGCACCCTGCCCCTCTTCTGACGCACCCTGCCCCTTTTCTGACCCACTACCCCTTTTCTGACCCACTGCCCTTTATTCCACTCTACAATGGGCCCTAAATATTGTTCACTGTTTATTAGTTTTAGGGGATCACTCGTAAACTACAAAGTTTGTACGAAAGTGATGACGGGTAAACTACACTACTACGTCACCCAAGGTCGCTACTTCGAGCATGTAATACAGCTTCTGCAGCACCACCAGCGCTACGGTGTCCGCGCAGGAGGCGTAGATGGCGACGCTGAATACAGGATCAAACTCGGGTGTCCGGTATTGGTACAGTATGAACGGAGGCCCGCAGTTAGTGTGTGATAATATCGGGATGTACAAGGCATGAAGAATTAGAGGCTCATAGTTTTGAGTGCTCGTGGGAATCCCAAATCATGATAGTTTGTATTACAGTATATCGTTTATTACAAATACTCATAGTTCCACAAAATGATGTTTTATTGAGATATTATTCAGTTTTTGAACCGCTCTGTGCATTTGTGTTTGTAGTTCACTTGAATTAATGAGAGACATCTGTCAGTTACTGCCCCTGAATACTCCTTAAAAGTAGATAGGTCCTATTAAGTGTTTTCCTCTGTTTTTATCGTTGTTTCCTTTGCACAACATGCTATTAATTTTATTCCACTATCGCTTCTTATGAGTTTTAAATTACTATATGTCGACAGATTTCATACAGCATATGCAATGGCTACTTATTTGTAAAAGAATGTTAAGAATCAGTTAATTAACACGATTTGGATAAAATTACATTTATCATACCACAACATCTGGTTAGGGAACAACAGTAAAAACAAAGGATTCTAACTAAAAGGACCTATTCACATTTTGGAATAAATCAGACTTTTCTGCCAAGGGAGGTAATAGAAAATTAGAGATGTCTCTCATTGGGTGAGCAATTGATATATATGTGTTATCCTGCTTCTGCTCAAACATTCCTTCGTCAATTTACGGAGAAAAGTGTACAGAATTCTCGGACAAATAGTCTGATTCAGTCACACAGGCCATCCTCTATCCTGGTGGCCATCCTGGTGGCTATCCTGGTGGCTATCCTGGTGGCCATCCTGGTGGCTATCCTGGTGGCCATCCTGGTGGCCATCTTGACGATATTGGCCATCTATTTTCGACTTTTCATCATGAACCGTATGGTTAATTTTGATGAAACTTATAATTTTGATGAAACTGATGATACTAATTATTTTCGACTCCACACCAGTTGGCGATTTGATCTCAATTTTTGAATATGGTGTCTGGATGACTAATAAAATAAATTAGATAAGCTGTTTCCGAAATACGTACACTAGGGCTGTCACGATACACCGGTATATTGCAGTAATGATCAGAAATATATCGTACCGCGGCACATACAAACAGACACGTACCGGTTTTTTCGCGATATTTTCAATTTCATAGTTTCATTTTTTATCATTCTCTTTGTGTGAAATTTTGCTCTTTGGATTATAAAACTCCCAGAATGTGTTGTTATCTTGTCAAAATCGTTTTGTGTCAATTGTGCAAATGTAACTCTTAGTCGTTGTTTTTGTTTACAAACTTAATACCGGTAAAATATATCGTGGTACGTATCGCAATATGTGTTTCGTATATTGCAATATATCGTGGTACGTATCGCAATACGTGTTTCGTGTATTGCAATATATTGTGGTATGTATCGCAATACGTGTTTCGTGTATTGCAATATATTGTGGTATGTATCGCAATACGTGTTTCATGTATTGCAATATATTGTGGTACTTATCGCAATACGTGTATTGCAATATATTGTGGTATGTATCGCAATACGTGTTTCGTGTATTGCAATATATTGTGGTATGTATCGCAATACGTGTTTCGTGTATTGCAATATATTGTGGTATGTATCGCAATACGTGTTTCGTGTATTGCAATATATTGTGGTATGTATCGCAATACGTGTTTCGTGTATTGCAATATATTGTGGTATGTATCGCAATACGTGTTTCGTGTATTGCAATATATTGTGGTATGTATCGCAATACGTGTTTCGTGTATTGCAATATATTGTGGTATGTATCGCAATACGTGTTTCGTGTATTGCAATATATTGTGGTATGTATCGCAATGCGTGTTTTGTATATTGCAATATATTGTGGTACATATCGCAATACGTGTTTCGTGTATTGCAATATATTGTGGTACGCTTCAGGCGTATCGTGACAGCCCTAACATGCACTGTGCATGCATTAATTTACTTACATCTTTATATTGAATGCATCCTAAACAGGCTTCAATCTGTGTATGTGGAGCGAGTTGGCATAGGTTTGATATTTTATTGCTCAATTATACCAATATACATGTATATAACAATCATATTACAAATAGATAATTAGCAAATGGGTTGGGCCACAAGTTCTGACAATGCTAGTGATTTGGCCCTCCTCCCATAGAAAAGATTTGAACACTACAGAATGTAAGTGGCGTTATTATGCAATCGAAGCTGTTGTAGGTCTGCAAAGGCACTGAAGTGACCAAGGGTCGCAGCCCTGTTGCAGCTTTACCGCAATGTAAGCACTACAAGTCTTACACATGTTTTACCGCAATGTAAGCACTACAAGTCTTACACATGTTTTACCGCAATGTAAGCACTACAAGTCTTACACATGTTTTACCGCAATGTAAGCACTACAAGTCTTACACATGTTTTACCGCGATGTATGCACTACAAGTCTTACACATGTTTTACCGCAATGTAAGCACTACAAGTCTTACACATGTTTTACCGCGATGTATGCACTACAAGTCTTACACATGTTTTACCGCGATGTATGCACTACAAGTCTTACACATGTTTTACCGCGATGTAAGCACTACAAGTCTTACACATGTTTTACCGCGATGTATGCACTACAAGTCTTACACATGTTTTACCGCGATGTATGCACTACAAGTCTTACACATGTTTTACCGCGATGTAAGCACTACAAGTCTTACAGATGTTTTAAAGCCTGTATGGAGAATAAAATTGTGTATTCGATGTCTAAATTTGGTGAATTTTTATTTAAATTAATTCTCGGAGTTTTGAATTCGCACATCCGTGATGTATCGTGAAAAATGAAGGCGACTGTTAATGTAGTTCGCTTATAATTGTATCGACTTTATAAACTTTGGTGAAATATACATAATTACTAGCGATGGCAACGAATGTTCGAATATTCGTACGAACGTCCGAATATTCAAAAAAAAATTCAAATCAAATTTTAATCAATTGCAGTTAAATCATAACTTAAAAGGATATATATGTTTGTTTAAATTTCAATCAATTAAGTTTCGAAAACAAAGAATGACCCAATGCGTGCCCGAAGGTGCGAAATGTCATCGCGATCTGGCTCCAAATAACAAAGAAGGGTGATGACATGTTGTTCACACCTTACAGGAGTCACTAATTGATTAATGCATGCAGTCTATTTGACAGGACACAAACTGCGAAGCATTTGTTTTACAGGTACTAACTGTAGTGGAAATCGAAAGTTTGCGAATATTCGTTCGGAAGATCATCCGAATATTCGAATATCACAATCACCATTCGTTGCCATCCCTAATAATTACAGATATAACTCTACATTCGGACACATTATTATTCACGAGAATCATGAATTCGCAATCAACTTAAATATCGAAAATTAACGAAATATAAAATCTCGCGAATTAAATAGTGTTCTACGGCATCGTTGCTCTGTTGGTTAACCCATTTCATTCTGGATACATTTAAAGGCTTTTGCAAACAACATAGATCCAGATCAGCAGCAGCGTGACGCTGAGTGCTGATCAGGATCTATGTTGTTTGCTACATAGCCAAGTGTCTTACCAAGATCATCTGAATAGCAAACAGCATAGAATCAGACTGCACGATCAGTGATGGCTGATATGGCTCTATGTTCTTTGCAAATACCGTTTGAACGGTATCCAGAATGAAATGGGTTAAATTAAAGCAGTTAGATTGTGCTTCTATTGTTACAATACATAATGCCTGGGATGCTGCGAGGCACGTGTTCAACATCAAGTGGACATGTGCATATTGCCAAGTATTTCATGTTTGATCAATCTGTGAACTCGAATCTATGAAATGTTTATTTATTCAAAGCCATTTTACGAGACATACACATGTACGTCATACATTTTTGATGTGACGGGGTCGGGGTCCTTTCCTGGCAGAGTTGTTACGGTCGCTGACTGCAAACCACTTGCCCCTCACCGCTGCAGGCTCGAATCCCACTGGGGGTGGTGAATTCTTTCAAGTGAGGAAGCTGGCTAGCGGTAGGTCGGTGGTTCTATCCTGCTGGCTAGCGGTAGGTCGGTGGTTCTATCCTGCTGGCTAGCGGTAGGTCAGTGGTTCTATCCAGCTGGCTAGCGGTAGGTCGGTGGTTCTATCCAGCTGGCTAGCGGTAGGTCGGTGGTTCTATCCAGCTAGCTAGCGGTAGGTCGGTGGTTCTATCCAACTGGCTAGCGGTAGGTCAGTGGTTCTATCCAGCTGGCTAGCGGTAGGTCAGTGGTTCTATCCAGCTGGCTAGCGGTAGGTCAGTGGTTCTATCCAGCTGGCTAGCGGTAGGTCTATCCAGCTGGCTAGCGTAGGTCGGTGGTTCTATCCAGCTGGCTAGCGGTAGGTCGGTGGTTCTATCCAGCTGGCTAGCGGTAGGTCGGTGGTTCTATCCTGCTGGCTAGCGGTAGGTCGGTGGTTCTATCCTGCTGGCTAGCGGTAGGTCGGTGGTTCTATCCTGCTGGCTAGCGGTAGGTCGGTGGTTCTATCCTGCTGGCTAGCGGTAGGTCAGTGGTTCTATCCTGCTGGCTAGCGGTAGGTCGGTGGTTCTATCCAGCTGGCTAGCGGTAGGTCAGTGGTTCTATCCAGCTGGCTAGCGGTAGGTCAGTGGTTCTATCCAGCTGGCTAGCGGTAGGTCGGTGGTTCTATCCAGCTGGCTAGCGGTAGGTCAGTGGTTCTACCCAGCTGGCTAGCGGTAGGTCAGTGGTTCTACCGGAGTGCCGGGAATACTGCTCGGAGGGGTATTCCTCAACAATACTAGCTGGAGAGTCGCCATATGACCTAAACTGTTAATGCGACTTTAAACCCAAAGAACAAACAAATCATACATTGTTGACATCTTTCTTGTTTTTATTAATGTTTTATTTTTACTAATATACATGAATTTCAAGTGCCTCAATTATTTTACATCCCTGTTTTACCAATTATTATTGTGTGTTAAGGTTACATTTTATTATTATCAGAGTTTATGTGTATAAAATAACCTCAAATATTAGTAGCTAAATGTGTTTTGATAACTAGAATTTACATTGAGTTTAGTTGCAATCTGTCTAGAACAGTTTCAAAGAAAGCATTTACGAAGACGTTTACTTATCTAAGCTATGTAAGGTACTAGATGCATGTACATATGAGATTATATTCTTAGCGTTGTGATTGTTACATAGAAATACAGAAACGTTATTTTGATTTCATGAATGTTTCATAATATCTCGATATCATTTATTTTTATTTTATGGTCATATATCCGTATATCTTTGTAATATTGTTACGTTTTATGAATAATATATAGATACATGTATATATACAAATGTATATGCCTAATACCTTAGTGAGCTTCCATTCACACGATATTAAACTCGGCCATCTCTGGTAATGCAACCAGGGTTCGATCCTCGGACCGGGAAGTATGTGAGATGGTACGGTGGTCGCCAGATCGGACAGGTGGGTTTTCTCAGAGTATTCCGGTTTCCTCCGACACGAATGACCACATTTACGCTTTCATCCGCGCCAACTTAATATAAGTTGTTAAAACTTGCTTCGCAATCGTTGTAAAATAAATAAAGTTTAAATCCCTGTTTCTGCCTCTTTATAAACTAGAAATTAAATGTATATACTAAATAAAATGTTAACATATCCTTGTCAGTCATGAATATAATATACAGTACATGGTACAGTGTTATAGTATCTATCATCTCCCGGCCACCAGAACACTCGGGGTAAAGGAATATGAACATATCCTTGTCAGTCATGAATATAATATACAGTACATGGTACAGTGTTATAGTATCTAATCATCTCCCGGCCACCAGAACACTCGGGGGGGGGGGGTAAAGGAATATGGGAAGTCATTTTCAATATGCATGTACAATGTATTAAATGCATTTGCAATCTATATACGACGTCGGTGGTTGGTTTTTCACAGTGGCAATATTTCGTCGGACATGACAAATTTAGTAACCTGTAGTATTATTCCGTATTGTTTGAATTGTTTGTTTTTTTATTTAAGTTTGTTTAACTTTGCTACCGGTTGCCCATTTGAGCGCCGGCAGTTTACCTAACAACACCTTTCCTAGGCAGGCTCCAGAGGTTACCCTGTACTTGGTGCACCAGCCTCTGTAAGAAACTGCCAACTTTTTCATATAAATGAGACACGGCCTGAGCTGGGCTCGAACATGTGACCATCAGTGACGATAGGTTACAGTGGTATACATATTTGGCTGTCCAATTATCGCAGTGGTTAGCGCACTCGCTTCTCACCAATGCAACCCGCGTTCGATCCTCGGAAACGGGAAGTATGTGAGATGGTGCGGTGGTGGTCAATTCGGACAGATGGGTTTTCTCCGGGTACTTCTGTTTCCGCCCACATTTACGCTTTCATCCGCGCCAACGAGAGTGATTAATAAAAGTTGTATATGCAGCTAGTATGTGAAGTGCTCAAAAAATGTGTTCCAGTGCATTCACTAGTTTGCCAATACAATACTGTATGAGTTTGCCAATACAAATTATTCATAGCCACTAGGAAGGATACTTCTGTAGTTTTTATTGCCAACAAGTTCCTGTGTACACATACAGTGTATCTATACCTAGTATCCAAGGGGACTTCCTGTACACATACAGTGTATCTATACCTAGTATCCAAGGGGACTTCCTGTACACATACAGTGTATCTATACCTAGTATCCAAGGGGACTTCCTGTACACATACAGTGTATCTATACCTAGTATCCAAGGGGACTTCCTGTACACATACAGTGTATCTATACCTAGTATCCAAGGGGACTTCCTGTACACATACAGTGTATCTATACCTAGTATCCAAGGGGACTTCCTGTACACATACAGTGTATCTATACCTAGTATCCAAGGGGACTTCCTGTACACATACAGTGTATCTATACCTAGTATCCAAGGGGACTTCCTGTACACATACAGTGTATCTATACCTAGTATCCAAGGGGACTTCCTGTACACATACAGTGTATCTATACCTAGTATCCAAGGGGACTTCCTGTACACATACAGTGTATCTATACCTAGTATCCAAGGGGACTTCCTGTACACATACAGTGTATCTATACCTAGTATCCAAGGGGACTTCCTGTACACATACAGTGTTTCTATACCTAGTATTCAAGGGGACTTCCTGTACACATACAGTGTTTCTATACCTAGTATTCAAGGGGACTTCCTGTACACATAGTGTTTCTATACCTAGTATTCAAGGGGACTTCCTGTACACATACAGTGTTTCTATACCTAGTATTCAAGGGGACTTCCTGTACACATACAGTGTTTCTATACCTAGTATTCAAGGGGACTTCCTGTACACATACAGTGTTTCTATACCTAGTATTCAAGGGGACTTCCTGTACACATAGTGTTTCTATACCTAGTATTCAAGGGGACTTCCTGTACACATACAGTGTTTCTATACCTAGTATTCAAGGGGACTTCCTGTACACACATAGTGTTTCTATACCTAGTATTCAAGGGGACTTCCTGTACACATACAGTGTTTCTATACCTAGTATTCAAGGGGACTTCCTGTACACATACAGTGTTTCTATACCTAGTATTCAAGGGGACTTCCTGTACACAGTGTTTCTATACCTAGTATTCAAGGGGACTTCCTGTACACATACAGTGTTTCTATACCTAGTATTCAAGGGGACTTCCTGTATACATACAGTGTTTCTATACCTAGTATCAAGGGGACTTCCTGTACACAGTGTTTCTATACCTAGTATTCAGGGGACTTCCTGTACACTACAGTGTTTCTATACCTAGTATTCAAGGGACTTCCTGTACACTACTTTTCTATACCTAGTATTCAAGGGGACTTCCTGTACACATATAGTGTTTCTATACCTAGTATTCAAGGGGACTTCCTGTACACATACAGTGTTTCTATACCTAGTATTCAAGGGGACTTCCTGTACACATACAGTGTTTCTATACCTAGTATTCAAGGGGACTTCCTGTACACATACAGTGTTTCTATACCTAGTATTCAAGGGGACTTCCTGTACACATAAGTGTTTCTATACCTAGTATTCAAGGGGACTTCCTTATTTGGGCATTATGTCAACATAAGTACAAACATTATTATTTATTTCCTTTAAAGTTCTACATATGCTTTGGGTAAAACATATCCGACAACGACTCCAGAAACATTTCCTATGTAAATCAATTGCTATCATGACCTATATCAAGCTGTACACTCAAGGGGACTCCCTTATTTGAGTATTACGATTTATTTCCTTTAAAGTTATACAATCAATTGCTATCATGACCTATATCAAGCTGTACACTCAAGGGGACTCCCTTATTTGAGTGTTACGATTTATTTCCTTTAAAGTTATACAATCAATTGTAATCAATTCTTACTTCTTTGGGCTAAGTCGCTTGATTTACTTGTTTTTATACGTATTTTACAATCTTACCTTATTGATGTATTATATTATTACTATAAGACTATTTAATGGTGTTTCTTGCGTTTGTTTAAATACTCTTTGTTGCATTCCCTGACATTATAAAATATTAAATGGATATATTACTACAAGCGTGTTAACTTGCATTAAAACACTGTCGTGACGTCATACCTTTGTACTTGCAGTCCATTATTATTATTAATATTGGACTGGTGTCAAAAGGCCAGAGTATTATATTAAATCCTAAGCGTACATGTATGAAATTAACAATTTTAATTAGTAGGATCTTGTTATATAATTGCGTGTTTTAAGTAAGATATAAGCCTCAAATGGATCCAATATGTAAAATATTGGTACTGTCTTCGGCACTACTTGCCTCACACAATCTAATATTTTTACATATTGGATCGTTTTCGGCTTGTATCCTATACTTATCTAATAGTTGCTTCTCAAAACTGGGTGATGATATTTCTCTAGTGATCCAAGAGATATGAAGCGGACACAAAATTTGACCTACACATCACCCTGTTGTGGTGAACATCCAGTGGTGAAAGGAATTGTGAAGCGGGCCCGAAATATAGAGATTTTACATTCTACCTTTAAGGGAGACCGTGGCCTTCAATGTGAACATCCAGTGGTCCAAAGAATTGTGAAGCGGGCCCGAAATATAGAGATTTTACATTCTACCTTTAAGGGAGACCTTGGCCTTCAAGGTGAACATCCAGTGGTCCAAAGAATTGTGAAGCGGGCCCGAAATATAGAGATTTTACATTCTACCTTTAAGGGAGACCGTGGCCTTCAAGGTGAAAATCCCTCCAGAAAGATTGTACCTATATTTTACATTTAACCTCCAAGTGTGACCTTGACGCTACAGACCTTGACCTAGAAGCTACAGACCTGGGTCTTGTGTACGATACATCACCTATATATGGCGAACATTTGTGGCAGAATGGTTTTGAAATCCCTCCATAGCCAAAGAAGGAACACCCCGGAGTGGATATATCTATAACTATCAAAACCAAGTTCATATAGTACGGAAGAATGAGAGAAATGTATTTATTTTATAGACACGTAGCATAATAATCAGGGTTCATTCTAGGTCAGAATTTTTGGGAGAAGTGAGAAAGCGTGCGATCGCGTCCTTAAATGGTGTTATTTAATAAATTTCAACAAAATATGGTTAAAATGCACAGTATGACTATTAAATACAACATTATAATAGGAGGAGTGCTTTATAATGGGTCAGTGTATCTTACTGGCCAAAATTTTGTATGAAAATTGTAAAAAAAACACATTTTTTTTTAGGGAGAAGTGGGGCCCCCAGAGGGCGAAGTCAAGGTCCCTAGGGCGACTATTTCGCCCACATCGCCCTCTAAAATGATCCCTTAGCATGAGTCAAAATAATAACCCGATTACAATCAGACATTAATAAATTACACAATTTGAAATTTTAAACAAATCCCTGCGACATAATTGGAGAACACTCACAAAAGATGTAGAAAATTTACGCCAACAGAAAATAAAATGGTCTATTTAGTCCGGACCCAAGAAGTGGCTATCGTGCAAATTTTCACAAAGGTATACATCCGATTGATACTAAGCTTTGATGCATTTTTTCGATAGACAGGGTCAATTAGCATGTGATGCAGGTCAGAGTACGCAAACTTAGGCCGGCGAAAGTTCTCAAAATGGGCGAAATCAAAGATGGCCGCCAAAATTACAATTTGTGTTCTGTTCTGTGAGAAACAAATATTTTTGTCATAAAACATATAGGAGGTAATGTGTGGAGTGTTTTATGAAGAACAATATGTATTGTGTATAAAATGAACATAAATGCTACAAATATTCCATGATAGATATTTGAAAATAGCCGAAATTCAAGATGGCGGCCAATATACTAATAAACGCTTACTGTATGTTTAGGACACTACTTACTGGATCAAATCCAAATATAATGAATATTTGGAGGATTATACAAATAACAGACACATAGAAGATGTTTTTTAAAAACATTACTTAGTTGTATTTTTTTATTTATCCCTTTAGTATTTTAGTTTCATTTCAGGCCAAAAAAAGTAAAAACTTCATAATTATGATAAAGCTCAATAATATCAAAATTGTATATTAAGCAAATAGTAAGATTCCAGTCTATTTATTGTATGAATGCAAATATATATTATACAATTGATTGCATGTGATGCATACTACGTACATGTATATTATACAGGTATACAAATAGTTTATACTGAGTTGCTCCCCTTTGACACATATCCGCCATTTGCTAAGGTGTTGTCTGAAGAAGAAAATATTATATTAATGGATGTGTTTATGTCAGGTAAAAGAATAATCGAACTATAAATGTTACATGATGGATTCAAATGTTGTTTCACTGCTTCCCAGTCCTGAAAAGAACTTGAAAACCACTATAAATTTCGAGCAGTGCATAATATGCCAAACCATTACTAAAGAAAAACCTCAGCAAATAAAAGAAAAGAGTTTTGAGACTATTACTGATACAGCTAACTCGAGACGCGATGACGTTGCTCAACGTTTACAACTTGACATAACATCTGACTCGGTGTTCTATGATCAAAATCCTGTTTGGCATGCAAAGTGTCGCACATCGTGGACAAGTAAGCGAAATGTTCACGCTAGAAAGAGAAAGTTGTCGCCAGTTACATCATCTAGTAGTGAAAAGAGACACTCTACTAGACAGCATATTCCGGAGTTCGAATATAAAGAAATGTGTATCATATGTGGGAAAGCAAGGCTTTCTGGTAAAAAGAAACATGAAAAAATGGTTACGGTAATGACAAATGAGGTTCAATGCAGTATTTACAAGAGTGCAAATGATGTAAATGATGAAACCATTTTACGCAGAATTCAAGGAGACGGGGTGTGTTCAATTGACATGATTGCTTATGAAGTTAGGTATCATAGAAGTTGCTATTTAATACTGCGAAACAAAGTTAGACCGGTATCAGGAGAAGAGAAATATTCAATATACAATGAAGCTTATAAAAAACTGTGCGCTGATATGGAAAGCTTGTTAAAGAATGGAAAGCTGACGTACCTTAAGACGCTAAATGCAACATACAGAAGATACTTAAAGGAGACAGGTGTGTTACCAGAAGTGGCAGAAACTTATCGGAATCAATCTATAAAGCGAAGGCTACGCAAAACATATGCTGATTCTATTCTGTTCTGGCCCCAAGATAATAATAAATCCGAACTGATTTGCTCAGCTTCTTTATCAGCAGGTAAATTGATATCGGCATTGGTGGACCTTAAACAAAATCTAGAAGATAATTACATTGCATTGCCAAGCTCTGATGACGAAGTTCCAAATGATTCTGAGAGTGATATCATGAACAAAGTGATGTTTCAAGCTGCACAAAAGATAAAGGCGGACTTGAAGAATATGAAATGCAACGAAAAGGAGAATGAAAACGATTCATGGAATGTTGACTACAATCAGGCCTGTAGTATAGTTCCAAATAGTCTACATAACTTGATAGCGTTTATACTGTATGACAAACCAGATATAGCCGACATACCCATAGATAAAGACGGCAGAGTGAATTGCGATGATTGTCTTTTGAACAATGACAGGTCAGGACTATTGATGAATGAGAGAGTTCTCAACTTGTCCCAAAATGTAGTATTTCTTAAAACTGGTGTCAAAACCCCACAACATGTTGGTCTTGCTGTATATGTATACCACAAGACAAGGAGCAAGGACTTGATAACAGTTTTACATAGACTAGGACTATGTATTAGTTATACAGAACTTCAAAGAATACTAACATCAGTTGCTCTGGATATTACAGATAAGTGCTCGGAAGACAATATTTTCATTCCATCAAACATCGTACCGGGAATATTTACACAGTATGCTATTGACAATTTAGACTTTTCAGAATGTACGTTAGACGGAAAAAGCATGCATGTCACCAGCATGGTGATGTATCAAGGCTGTGAATTAGAGAAGGTGTTACACGGGGGTTCCATGGGAAGTATCCCTAAACGTGTATCTAGCAAGGGTAGTCTTGGGGAGTCAGGTTGTCTAGAATACCGTCATCATGTATTTGAAATACGAAAATTGCGCCGAGACATGCAACCAATTACCCCTGTAGACACAGAGTGGATTCTACACCAAGAGTCAGGCGGTGACACCTCGGAGTTGAATCTGTGCTGGGCAGCAGCTAGGCTTTGTCCAACAAAGCTGCTCGAGGTCGATATTGACTGTCCAGGCTGGAAAGTCTTCAATGCTGCTATAAGTCAGACAAAGTCCTCACCTACAGCTATAGGGTATTGCCCTTTCATTCAAAGTCCTCCTACTAATCCAAATGTATTAAGAGAAGCTTTGCAAATATGCATAAAAGCAAGTGCCAAGCTTGGACTGCAACACACTGTAATCACACAAGATCAAGCAATATATGAGATAAGTTACACACTTCGAAAGGTAACCCCAGATGATTACCCAAATCTAGTGTTGCGCTTAGGAGGCTTCCATCTTTTGATGAACTATCTTGGAGCTGTTGGGAAGTTTATGACTGGATCTGGCCTTAGGACGCTATTAGTGTCTAGCCAAATAATGCTGGAGGGTACAGCCAACAAAATCCTTTCAGGAAAGGGATACTACCAGGCGATCAATGCACACATGAGAGTTCATGAAGGTATGTTGTCGTTGTGGTGGACAGCTTTTGAAAACTATTGCGTTGAACGGGATGTTGAAGACGAACTTGGAACCTTTGCAGAACTCGGTGAAAATATTACTGTTCTAAATGAATTTCTGATAACCAAGGACAAAGCACAGATTCTTGAAACTCTGTCGAAAATGCGCAGTTGTTTGTCAAAATTGAAAACAGCAATCGATGAATTTAACCGAATCCGATCCGAGTTCAAAACACATGCATTTTGGATGAAATATGTATCCATGATTGAAACAGTCCTTCTATATATACATGTTGAGCGAGAGGGTGTTTGGAATGAACATTTGGCAGCGGTGTCCTCAATGATAAAAATCATAGCCGCTGCTGACCACCACAAATATGTGAAAGCAATTGTTACATATCTTGACGATATGAGAAGCTTGCCCGAAACAGCCCCATACGTTGAAGAACAGTTCCAGCATGGACACTTTATAGTTAAGAGAGCTGGTGGCAGTTTTAATGGTATATGGACGGACATGGCTCTGGAATGTTCGCAGAACTGTGACGCAAAGGGTAAAACCGGCCAAGCAGGACTTAAAGGAGCAACACTTAAGGCCCAGACAGAGGAGAAGTGGTTTGTAACCTTACCATTTTGTGCAGCAGTATCCTCAGCTGTAAAGGCAATGCTCCACCTGGATGATTCCGAGATAGTCCATCATGAGGACAATGTAGCTACTCGCAAACGAGAGGTGAAGAATAGACAAGCCATCATTGAAACAGTACATGAGGAAATGATAAATCCGTTCACTTATTCAGAAAGTAGATCGTTAGTAAATATTGAAAACGGACTTAAAGCCACTGAGGAAATAACCTGTGATCTACTTGGGATAGAACTGTTTGGAGAAAATGCAATACGCAGTTATGTACAGAATAATAAACCTTGCAGGCTTAATCTGAAGACCTTTACAGATATGGAAAAGCTTCCAAAGGCAAACAAGAAGTATATCAAATCCAAGAATGACTTAACAAGTGAAATCAAAGTTTTGAAAAGAGCTTTACTAGAACTCAACAGAGACGCCACCGATACTGATTACTTGGAGGAACTCATGAAACATGAACTAAGATCATATCCACCATCTATATGTGAAATGGATCAGGAGAGCCATGGCGTCTATTTGAGAACTGGAAACAAAGCATCCCTATTAGATATCATGAAAAAGAGAGCAGAAATGGATGACTGGCCACCTGAAATCAACCAGTCAGAATTTGAAACTGGGTTAGTTGTTGACGTAATGGGAATGGTCAGAGCATCGCCCCCGCTTCAAACTGAAGAAAGTGAAACTTATGCAAAACGGCTACTGGAAAATATTCTTCGAAAGTACCAATGCAAACACATCCATCTGGCAGCAGATAGGTATGATGGTTTATATGGTATCGAAGACAGTAATGGAGGCAACGTAAATCTAAAAGAATCAAGCGGATGTAGACAGAGGCGCGGTGGTTCCACAAAAGAGTATGAAGTACGAAAAGGTTTGGTGATGAAAAACTTTGATGACATTGTAAGAAATAGTGATAGCAAAGCCAATCTCATAGAATTTCTATTTGACATTTGGTCATCTAGCTCGGATATGCTACCTGATAACACCCATCTGTATCTATCAGGTGGATTCAGGAACAGAATAAAAATGAAAGTAATCGGCTCTAAAGGAGAATACGATGCACCTGAAGACATTCAAAAACTTCTAACAAGTACCCATGAAGAGGCAGACACACGGATCTTCCTACATACCAAAGCTGCAATAACAAGTGGTTGTGAAAAGGTTATCGTGTGCGCTTCTGATACAGATATAGTAGTTATAGCTATGTATATGTTTCAAAGGTTAAGCGAGGATGGGCTACATGAGCTATACATCAAGACAAAAGATTACGCTATACCAATTCATGAATTAGTACACCATTTCAGTCAAACTGAACGTGAAATGTTGCCTTTAATGCATGCATTAAGTGGCTGTGACACTAATGAGTATATGTTTGGTAAGGGAAAGCGGATGTTTATGAAGGCTGTTCAAGAAACTGGCAAAGGCACAGAACTAGCCCGTCTATGTAACGATACAAGATCTAATGTCACTGATTACTTGATTAGTGACACTATCGATACAGCCACACCAGTACTGACATACCTATACACAAAAGCTTCATTTGATAACTTGAACATAGTGCGAGCACACATGTATTATGGGGGAACAAAATCTTTGGAAGCTATACCTCCAACTGATGATGCTTTCAAACAACATGTTTTACGTGCACTCTTTCAAACCCATATTTGGGTTTCAGCAGATAACCCTACCCCTCGTCCACTTGATCCATTTAAATATGGATGGACGACCGTTTTGGGAAAAACGAAGCCTACACTTATGACAAATAATCATGTACCAGCTAATCTAAACAAAGACAAGTACTGCAAATGTAAAAAGCGATGCGTTCGAAATTGTTCATGCAAGAAATTCGGATTACAATGTGACATAGCCTGCACGTGCCGTGGACATCGAGATACATGTGCTCGTGTCCAGTTCGATGAGGACAATACATAGGTAATCATCTTCACTATTTTTGTACATGGTAAAATATATTGATTTCTTGGTTTATATGTAGAGAAGTCCGGGCAGACAATTATTAGTTTGTTCAACAGTTGAATAATCCCTGTATTATCAAGTTAACTATTTAAGGTAACGTACCAATTATTCCTTTGCGGACCGATTGATATATGTATATACATATGCCAATATATATATAACAATATATCGTGCATGTATATAATAGTAATTCAAGTTGTTAGTGTTCGTGTATAATAAATAATGTAATCATTATTAAAGATCCAGAACTTAAACATGTAACGTATGTAACGTATGTTACATACATATTTAGCATAGCAATACGAATATTATTCCCAAATATCTTTAATAGATCATATTGGTATTGTAACCTATTTTATACCTTTAACAGTACACCAATACAATTTCGCTAAAACTGCCTAATGTGATAATAATCAGCGTGTCATTTACCAATACGTCACGTATGTAGCACAAACAAACACTGAAACATGCACTAGAAACATTTTAAAAATATCTTCGAAGTGTCTGATATAGAAATATAGCACTTAATAACCATTTAAATTTGTCTGAATGTCCGCATATTTGTAATAAACGTATAACATGAATATTTTCACTTTTTGGTGGCCATTTTGAATTTCCGCCATTTTGAAATATTTCTAGCGGAATATATTCAGAAATTATGTCTATTTCATACAGTACATACATTGTTCTTCATGAAAAACACCAAACATTACCCATATGTGCTTGGTTACAAAAATTATCATTTTCACATTAAAAAGTAAAAATATATGTATTTTGGCGGCCATCTTTGATTTCGGCCATTTTGAGCACTTTCGCCGGCCTAAATGTTCGTACTCTGACCTGCATCATATGTCAATTGGTCCTGAGCTTTGAAAAAAATGATCAAACCTTAGTATCAGTCGGGTGTATATCTAAGCTACATTTCCAGCCCTTGGGTCCGGACTAATTATAAGAATCAATATAAGATTCCAACACAACCTAAACGTGTCACTACAGACTGCGAGCACGCAGTTCACAATATACAATTGTCGGCTCATCTGGATCTACACTTTTTGTAAGCCTATTTAGAGGTCTGTAGTGCTGAAAGGGTTAACGTAATCATAGTATTTTCTACTTATTGTTCATGGAAGGTATGGGACGGGATAACATGCTTTATTCTAGATACAAGTATTCAGCTATCGAGGCAGTCTATGACGTGTATTTGAAGCGAGTCTTGATCCGGACAGATAATGCCGCACTTGGGACACGACTGCAGGTTTCCCCCTTCATCCTGGTTACCACTACTGCCATGAGAGTGAGGCTGGGTAAACTGAAAATAAAAATATCTGCCATATAAACAGGAGACACTAAATTCCAATTGGCATCGAGTGCATTTTGCTATACATACAGTCATAATTTTTCATCATCTTTAAAACTATTTAGTTTAGAGTTTAAACTTTATTTATTTTTTACAACGATTGCGAAAGAAGCTTTAACAACTTATATCAATCACTCTCGTTGGCACGGATGAAAGCGTACATGTGGTCATTCGTGTGGGAGGAAACCGGAGAAACACACCTGTACGTTCTGGCGACAACCGACCAGATCTCACATACGTCCCGGTCGGAGGATCGAATCAGTTGCATTGGTGAGAAGCGAGCGCGCTAACCACTGCGCAAACTATTTCGTTTCTTCACTTATCACTTTCACGACTGCTGTAGGTCGGTTATGTTATATTTCGGGTTTTACGCCTGCATTAGCACCATTTTGGGCTATAACGCCGGCGGGCAGTTTACCTAACAACACCTTTCCTGGGCAGGCTCCAGCGGTTAACCAGTACTTGGGTGCACCAACCTCCGTAAGAAACTGCCAACTTTTTCATATAAATGAGACACGCCCTTAGCGGGGCTCGAACCCGTGACCATCAGTGATGATAGGTTACAGTGGTATACATGTCAGCGACCGTAACCACTCGACCACGGAGGCAGACCGACCATCAGTGATGATAGGTTACAGTGGTATACAAGTCAGCGACCGTAACCACTCGACCACGGAGGCGGACCGGCGAGAACAAATATAGAAAAAGTCGTACATTATTGGCTTACAAAAGTGCCACCAAAGTTGTTTGATGTGAGATTATGATACAGCATAAAAATGTCTCCTGTTAAAATTGCCCTGTCTACAGTAAGGGCAGGCAGTTATAATGCATTTAAATACATCGCCTTGGGCACCTACAAGTGTAGTAATACAAACTGAGCACAAACCTGAGGAGCAGGATACATAGGATCATTCTCATCACCGCTGGCATGCTCCACTGGCTGCTGTGGCGAGAAACCTGCATTAGAACCATACGGGTACACAGCCCTGGGAGACGTCTTCAGCGTCTGCTGCGTTGGTGGGAGGTATCCCATTGGTGGACCCTGGTTTCCAGCCTGCAGATGGCCCTGTAGCTGCTGTTGGTATGACGGGGCTGCGTGTCGGCGCTGCATGTCGGCTAGGGATTTACGGGAATAGGTTTCTAGTTCGTCTATCAGCTGCTGGTTCTTGAGCTCCAAGTTTCTCATCTCCTGCAGAATAACGTCCTTCTCGGCCACCTGCCTCTCCCTAGCATACCGTTCTGCATCAAAATCCTGTTTCCATAGGTCAGCCTGTCAATGTATATATATACATGTATATGTTACAGTCCTACAAACACAACACATGAAACGCTGAAATATACACCTCATCAAAACATTGATGGTATGGAGAAATAGAAAAATATTACAGTCAAACCTGTCTTAAGTAGCCAGCCAAGGGAATCACAGAAAGTGGCTGCTTGGCACAGGTGGCTGCTTAATAGAGGTTAAATATATAATTAAACAACATATTGGGAATCTGGAAACTGGCTGCTTAACACAGGTTTGACTGTATGTGCAATTTTGGCCAACAAAGGAAAATCGAAAAATCAATGAGATGTCAAATTTTCTATTACCTCCCTTGGCAGAATAATCTGATTTATCCCAAAATATAAATAGGTCCTTTCAGTTGGAATCCTTTGTTTTTACTGTTATTCCCTAACCAGATGCTGCAGTATGATAAATGTGATTTTATCAAAATCGTGTTAATTTAACTGATAATAACATTGTTTTACAAATAAGTACCCATTGGATATACTGTAGGAGATCTGTCGAGATATAGTAAATGAATACTCATAAGAAGCGATAGTGGAATAAAATTGCTAGCATGTTGTGCAACGGAAACAACGATAAAAACAGAGTATAACTCTTAATAGTACCTATCTACTATCTGGGAGTATTCAGGGGAAGTAACTCTCATTGATAAATACTAAAAAATTAGAAAGAGTGTGTGTAAATCTTCATCTCCTTGTAATGTTAAACAACCACTCCCTAAATACATATTAAGTCCAGAAAAAAGCGGTCCCAAAGAACCCCATGTAGACGATTTCAAGCAAAAAATCGTACAAAATGGACAACAACAAAAATACATTAGTTTTAAAAATTAAACTAGCATCTCAACAGAGACAACAGAGTG
The DNA here is from genome assembly GCA_014843695.1 of Archivesica marissinica. Classification (NCBI taxonomy): domain Eukaryota; kingdom Metazoa; phylum Mollusca; class Bivalvia; order Venerida; family Vesicomyidae; genus Archivesica; species Archivesica marissinica. The sequence goes on along the minus strand of CM026398.1, from coordinate 48,167,951 downwards.
AAATATCAATAAAGACTTGTTAATGTATCTATATCAATGATGACTTTTTTCTACTAGCCTGGGCTCCAGTCTGTCGATTTTTCACTTTTTAACTTCTGGCAAAATGACAGCCTGGGGAAACTTGATTTCTGATCGTAGCGCCATCTACTTACACCCTCATTTATAAGGGTGTAGATTTGAAAAACGACAATTCTTCTCTACAAGATACTATTGCTAAATATATAAACGGTATTCTATTGGAAATCTCCAAGCAGGCACAATTATACACGTCATTTCCGAATATACCGGAATGCTCCCGTAGATTCATTTACATTGCAAACATATAATTTCACGTTTCTGTGTTATATCAACGAGATGGCGGATTTTAATTATTACGTTTATGTGGTAACGGGTCGATTCGGCGTAATGAACTAACGACGACTTAAATATTGAGTAAATATGTCAAATCAGACGCACATTGAACTTTTTAAAACTATTTATCTTTCCGTTGACCCGTAAACAATGGCGGTCAATTATAAAGTTTATCAATATTGCTGTGCCACGCTTTCGATTCAAGTACAACATTAATTAAGTCGCGTACCCGTAGAACTGGTATTGTTAAAAGGCATGCAATCCAGTACGTGCTGGCAATCTGACATACCTGGGCACGTAGAACTGGTATTGTTAAAAGGCATGCAATACAGTATGTGTTTGCAATCTGACATACCTGGGCACGTAGAACTGGTATTGTTAAAAGGCATGCAATCCAGTACGTGTTTGCAATCTGACATACCTGGGCCCGTAGAATCTGACATACCTGGGCCCGTAGAACTGGTATTGTTAAAAGGCATGCAATCCAGTACGTGTTGGCAATCTGACATACCTGGGCACGTAGAACTGGTATTGTTAAAAGACATGCAATACAGTACATGCTGGCAATCTGACATACCTGGGCACGTAGAACTGGTATTGTTAAAAGGCATGCAATACAGTACGTGCTGGCAATCTGACATACCTGGGCACGTAGAACTGGTATTGTTAAAAGGCATGCAATACAGTATGTGTTTGCAATCTGACATACCTGGGCACGTAGAACTGGTATTGTATTATCTATATCATCTTTGAGCCCAACATTGTCCACCTTGAGTTGTTTGATTTGGTCATCGCGGTATGTGATGGCCTCCTCGGCAGCGATGGTCTGGGCAGTCAGCCGGTTGATCTCCTCTACCATCTGCTTGTTCTGGCTTCCCGGCTACAACAAGTTATATAAATAGAGAATAGTACAGTCAAACCTGTCCTAAGCAGCCAGCCAAGGGAGTCAGAGAAAGTGGATGCTTAGCACAGGTGGCTGCTTAATAGAGGTCAAATATATAATAAAACAACCGATTGGGAATCTGGAACTGGCTGCTTAATACAGGTTGGCTGCTTAATGGAGGTGACCACTAACACAGGTTTGACTGTATACTACTGTTTTGAGTTATCAAGCGCTAACAACTCTGGATACCATTTATGTTTAACTCTTTGCAGGCTAGCGGTGAAAATATGTAAAATAAAAGCTACAAATAATATCATTTATATATATAATATATCAAATAATTGTAGCAGATTGCACTTCATTCATGTGTATTTGCATTTGTAGCTTAACCCTTTCAACCCCACAGGCCTCTAAATAGGCCTATGAAAAGTGTAGATCCAGATGAGCCGGCTCGTAACGAGCCGTCTCATCAGGATCTGCACTTTTTTTGCCAGTAATAATTATTACTATTTTTAGATAAAATTACCCATTTTGATAAATGAACTGGTCCAAATGTAATTTTCTTATTAATTTATTGGTCTGAAAATATCACGCACCAGTCCATGTCAGTTACTTGGGGTTGAATGGGTTAAAATACAATTGATACAAGGTATTACCATTTGATACAGCTGTTTATATTCATCGAAGGTGTCCAGCAGTATCTTGTAGTCATTCACTAATTGGTTGAAAGATGCTCGTAACTCCATCAACTGCTTTCTGAAATTACAAAAACTCTTCTGCAAACTCTCAAAGATATCACAAACACATGGGTGTGTAAACGTGGATTGTATGAGAGTCTGTGTAACTTCTGCAAACTCTCAAAGATATCACAAACACTTGGGTGTGTAAACGTAGATTGTAGGAGAGTCTGTGTAACTTCTGCAAACTCTCAAAGATATCACAAACACTTGGGTGTGTAAACGTGGATTGTATGAGAGTCTGTGTAACTTCTGCAAACTCTCAAAGATATCACAAACACTTGGGTGTGTAAACGTAGATTGTATGAGAGTCTGTGTAACTTTATTTTACTTTTTTACACTTTGAAATGCTAATATATGACAATAAATTTAACAATGACGAAATATCACGTGTTTTCATATGTATGCTATTAAATTCCAGGTATTAATTTGTGACCTCGATATTCGACCGAAGCTCCATCATGTATGGCTAACCATGGTTATAAATAGAAATATAATTGTTTCTTCAAAACTTGGGGGGGGGGGGGGGATTCAGAGTTTGTTTGTTTGGGTTTTATGCCTGCATCAGCACCATTTTGGGCTATTTTGGCGGCAGGCAATTTACCAAACAGCACCTTTCCTGGACATTCTTCAGCGGTTAACCAGTACTTTGTGCACCAACCTCCATAAGAAACTGCCAACTTTTTCATATAAATGACACATGGCCTGAGCGATGCTCGAAACCGTGACCATCAGTTAGTGATGATATGTTACAGTGGTATACAAGCCAGCGACCGTAACCACTCGACCGAGAAGGCGGACTAAAATCATAGTGTAGTCGCTGTCAATATTCATAAAAGATTCTATAATATCCTTTAAAACCTACTTGGTAGTAGCATGTTCCCCTCGTTCCCGGTTGATGGTATCTTCGGACGTAGTCAGTGAGTATTTAAGCTGATGTACGATGCTGTCCATTTCTCTCCGTGACTGTTGGAAGTCCTCTTCCCGCCGGTATAAATGTTGCTCTAATTCTACGACTCTGGAGAGAAAGTCAATACTCTAATATAGCCTTCAATCCACTTATCATTGTATTGTCTACAGTCTACATCCGTTGTCGAAATCCTTAGGACCAATTAAGTTGTTATATTTCGGGTTTTACGCCTGCATCAGCACCATTTTGGGCTATATCGCCGGTAGGCAGTTTTACCTAACAACACCTTTCCTGGGCAGGCTCCAACGGTTAACCAGTACTTGGGTGCACCAACCTCCGTAAGAAACTGCCAACTTTTTCATATAAATGAGACACGGTCTGAGCGGGGCTCGAACCCGTAACCATCAGTGATGATAGGTTACAGTGGTATACAAGTCAGCGACCTTAACCACTCGACCACGGAGGTGGACCCTTAGGACCAAACAAAATACTTTGACATAACTGATGTTGACCATAATACCCAAGATGACGTTTCTCGTAGATCGGAAGCTTTGTATATCTACACTTGTAAGCTTTACATATCTACACTTGTAAGCTTTACATATCTATACGTGTAAGCTTTACATATCTACACTTGTAAGCTTTACATATCTACACTTGTAAGCTTTACATATCTATACTTGTAAGCTTTACATATCTATACTTGTAAGCTTTACATATCTATACGTTTAAGCTTTACATATCTATACCTGTAAGCTTTACATATCTATACTTGTAAACTTTACATATCTACAATTGTAAGCTTTACATATCTATACTTGTAAGCTTTACATAACTACACTTGTAGGCTTTACATATCTATACTTGTAAGCTTTACATATCTATACTTGTAAGCTTTACATATCTACACTTGTAAGCTTTACATATCTACACTTGTAAGCTTTATATATCTACACTTGTAAGCTTTACATATATACACTTGTAAGCTTTACATATCTACACTTGTAAGCTTTACATATCTACACTTGTAAGCTTTATATATTTACACTTGTAAGCTTTACATATCTACACTTGTAAGCTTTATATATCTACACTTGTAAGCTTTACATATCTACACTTGTCAGCTTTACATATCTACACGTGTAAGCTTTACATATCTACACTTGTAAGCTTTATATATCTACACTTGTAAGCTTTACATATATACACTTGTAAGCTTTACATATCTATACTTGTAAGCTTTACATATCTACACTTGTAAGCTTTACATATCTATACTTGTAAGCTTTACATATCTACACTTGTAAGCTTTACATATCTACACTTGTAAGCTTTACATATCTACACTTGTCCCATAATTCTTTCATGTTGTCATTGTCTGTTATGAGCATGACATCGTCAATATTGTTTTGAATTTAACACCTTAGCCTTGTTTATGACTGACTTATCACCTACCATTGGCCTTGTTTATGACTGACTTATCACCTACCATTAGCCTTGTTTATGACTGACTTATCACCTACCATTGGCCTTGTTTATGACTGACTTATCACCTACCATTAGCCTTGTTTATGACTGACTTATCACCTACCATTAGCCTTGTTTATGACTGACTTATCACCTACCATTAGCCTTGTTTATGACTGACTTATCACCTACCATTAGCCTTGTTTATGACTGACTTATCACCTACCATTAGCCTTGTTTATGACTGACTTATCACCTACCATTGGCCTTGTTTATGACTGACTTATCACCTACCATTAGCCTTGTTTATGACTGACTTATCACCTACCATTGGCCTTGTTTATGACTGACTTATCACCTACCATTGGCCTTGTTTATGACTGACTTATCACCTACCATTGGCCTTGTTTATGACTGACTTATCACCTACCATTGGCCTTGTTTATGACTGACTTATCACCTACCATTGGCCTTGTTTATGACTGACTTATCACCTACCATTGGCCTTGTTTATGACTGACTTATCACCTACCATTAGCCTTGTTTATGACTGACTTATCACCTACCATTAGCCTTGTTTATGACTGACTTATCACCTACCATTGGCCTTGTTTATGACTGACTTATCACCTACCATTGGCCTTGTTTATGACTGACTTATCACCTACCATTGGCCTTGTTTATGACTGACTTATCACCTACCATTGGCCTTGTTTATGACTGACTTATCACCTACCATTGGCCTTGTTTATGACTGACTTATCACCTACCATTGGCCTTGTTTATGACTGACTTATCACCTACCATTAGCCTTGTTTATGACTG
>CM026398.1:48141323-48161778 GCA_014843695.1 Archivesica marissinica | reverse complement strand
CCATTGGCCTTGTTTATGACTGACTTATCACCTACCATTGGCCTTGTTTATGACTGACTTATCACCTACCATTGGCCTTGTTTATGACTCACTTATCACCTACCATTGGCCTTGTTTATGACTGACTTATCACCTACCATTGGCCTTGTTTATGACTGACTTATCACCTACCATTGGCCTTGTTTATGACTCACTTATCACCTACCATTGGCCTTGTTTATGACTGACTTATCACCTACCATTGGCCTTGTTTATGACTGACTTATCACCTACCATGGCCTTGTTTATGACTGACTTATCACCTACCATTGGCCTTGTTTATGACTGACTTATCACCTACCATTGGCCTTGTTTATGACTGACTTATCACCTACCATTGGCCTTGTTTATGACTGACTTATCACCTACCATTGGCCTTGTTTATGACTGACTTATCACCTACCATTGGCCTTGTTTATGACTGACTTATCACCTACCATTGGCCTTGTTTATGACTGACTTATCACCTACCATTGGCCTTGTTTATGACTGACTTATCACCTACCATTGGCCTTGTTTATGACTGACTTATCACCTACCATTGGCCTTGTTTATGACTGACTTATCACCTACCATTGGCCTTGTTTATGACTGACTTATCACCTACCATTGGCCTTGTTTATGACTGACTTATCACCTACCATTGGCCTTGTTTATGACTGACTTATCACCTACCATTGGCCTTGTTTATGACTGACTTATCACCTACCATTGGCCTTGTTTATGACTGACTTATCACCTACCATTGGCCTTGTTTATGACTGACTTATCACCTACCATTGGCCTTGTTTATGACTGACTTATCACCTACCATTGGCCTTGTTTATGACTGACTTATCACCTACCATTGGCCTTGTTTATGACTGACTTATCACCTACCATTGGCCTTGTTTATGACTGACTTATCACCTACCATTGGCCTTGTTTATGACTGACTTATCACCTACCATTGGCCTTGTTTATGACTGACTTATCACCTACCATTGGCCTTGTTTATGACTGACTTATCACCTACCATTGGCCTTGTTTATGACTGACTTATCACCTACCATTGGCCTTGTTTTGACTGACTTATACACCTACCATTGGCCTTGTTTATGACTGACTTATCACCTACCATTGGCCTTGTTTATGACTGACTTATCACCTACCATTAGCCTTGTTTATGACTGACTTATCACCTACCATTAGCCTTGTTTATGACTGACTTATCACCTACCATTGGCCTTGTTTATGACTGACTTATCACCTACCATTAGCCTTGTTTATGACTGACTTATCACCTACCATTGGCCTTGTTTATGACTGACTTATCACCTACCATTAGCCTTGTTTATGACTGACTTATCACCTACCATTAGCCTTGTTTATGACTGACTTATCACCTACCATTGGCCTTGTTTATGACTGACTTATCACCTACCATTGGCCTTGTTTATGACTGACTTATCACCTACCATTAGCCTTGTTTATGACTGACTTATCACCTACCATTAGCCTTGTTTATGACTGACTTATCACCTACCATTGGCCTTGTTTATGACTGACTTATCACCTACCATTGGCCTCTTAGGTTTCATAATAACCTTCAAACCACCAACCAGTGTTGTGCACGACATCTTTTAGTGAACATCCTGGATATACATCTCTTGCAGATTTCTTGTATTCGTGGACGTGTCTAGTTTAATAGTTTGTTTGGTCAGGTTTTACGCCTACATCAGCACCATTTTGGGCTATATCGCCGGCAGATTACCTAACAACATACAACATTTTTCCTGGGCAGGCTCCAGCTGTTAATCAGTACTTGGTGCACCAACCTCCGTAAGAAGCTGCCATTTTCATATACACAGACACGGCCTGAGCGGGGCTCGAACCAGAGACCATCAGTGATGATAGGTTACATTGGTATATAAGTTGGCGAATGAATATAACCACTCGACCACAGAGGCGGTACTAGTTTAACAGTAAGTTCCAGGTGTTACCTATATTAAAGCTTTCACAACGTATATTAATCTGTTGGATAAAAGCGTACATTCAAACCTGTCTTCACCCTTTCCCTCATAGAAGCACCTCTTGACACCATTACCAATACGACATACATTGACAATGTAGTAGCCAAACCAATGTTCATAATAAAGACCAGAATCCTATGTAGTCCCAGTAATATCTATGGAGGTGGGATAGATATGGCGACTACTTATCCACTGCATGATAGCTAAATGGCTGTCATCTGTATAGAGATATAATAGTATATTAACCTAAATCTCTATGAAGGAAAGGGTTAAGTAGCCAGACAAGGGAATCACAGAAATTGGCTGCTTAGCATAGACAGGTCAAATTTATTACAAAACACCATATTGGGAATCTTGAAACTGGCTGCTTAATGCAGGTTGGCTGCTTAATAGAAGTGACCACTAACACAAGTTTGAATATACATGTATGTGGTAATTTGTATGGGCAGAAACTAGAGAACACGGAGGAAACCAGAGTACACGGAGAAAACACACTTGTCCGATTTGGTAACCACCATACCATCTCACATACTTCCTGGTCCGAGGATCTAACACAGGTTCAACTCTGGTTGCATTGATGTTAGCTACCTGGCAGATTTCTTGTCCAGTGTTTTCGCGGACATATCTAGTCTAGCAGACAGTTCTTGGCTCTCCCTGATAAGAGTCATCACCTGTGACTTCAGATTCTGTACGTCTCCTATGTAAGGTAATGACTGAAACAAGCAGAATTTTAATACATGACTATTGTCTGGAAACAAGTGACATTCATGGACACTCTTTCATAGTCAAATAAAATCAACAAGTACGATATTATGGTACAGTATCAACATTTTTCGGTAAATAAAATACATGCCCGTTGACCGAATGAAATAACACGCCGTTGGAAATAGTTTATTTTCAGTAAATACCATTTAAATATTTTCGGAATCGGCTGCCATTTTTTATTCCGTTTACAAGAATGTGCGTGCGCACATCTGCAAATGTTGTCCAATGTAGTGGATTTAGTGTAATGGATTGAGCATTGTCCTACAGATCAAAAGGACAGAAGATCGAATCCCAATATGGCATCACCCCCATACCAAAATAAAGGCTATAAATAATTCAAATAATTGTAACAGCCGAGAATTCATGAATTTGTTTTTTCTTATTTGCAACTGAAAGCTGAAATATTTGTCGTGGAATTTCAATGGAATGAAATGAATTATTATATTGTTATAGTTCGGGTTTTAAGACTGCATCAGCACCATTTTGGGCTATATCGCCGGCGGGCAGTTTACCTAACAACACCTTTCCTGGGCAGGCTCCAGCGGTTAACCAGTACTTGGGTGCACCAACCTCCGTAAGAAACTGCCAACTTTTTCATATAAATGAGACACGGCCTGAGCGGGGCTCGAACCCGTGACCATCAGTGATGATAGGTTACAGTGGTATACAAGTCAGCGACCTTAACCACTCGACCACGGAGGTGGACAGAATGAAATGAAATGAAATTGCATGACATATGGATATGGGACTGTTATTTTCGACGCGAGCGAGAAAAGAGCAAAGTGCAACAACAGAAGCGTACACTTTTGGTTTGCTGGAGTTCTGAGTTGAGCGTGCCAAGTTGTCTAATGAGATCCTGTTGTTGTCGTTCATGCTCCTGGGTAATGTTGTGTATCTGCGTGTCCAGCTGCTCCTTGTAATGTCCTAGCATCTGCTCCCTCTCACTCAGTTCACTCTGTAGTCGAGTTATCTACGAGTCGAGAGAGAGAAGTAAATATTTGTGCATTTGCCTGTTTATTGGATTCTTTACTGAGGCATGTGGAATTTAAATGCTTTGCCTAAGGGCATAATCGTAACAGCTCCAGTGGGGCACCAACTCCGGGCCTTTCGCACCTGAAGCGAATGCACTACCACGACTTCCATAAGTCTGAATTGGTAGCATGGTCAGATCCGTTATTGCTAGGCGACGGCACCTTAGCGGTGTGTAAACTGTGTGGAGTTTGTGCCCAGCTGTAGCCGTTATGTTTGTGCCCTTAGGCAAGGCATTTAAATTCCACATTGCCTCTTCTCTCTTCCTCATGGCTATGGATTCCATCAGGAATGAGGTCTCGAGAGTGATTAGATTAACGTTGTACAAACTCATTTCGTTAGCTAGTTACTACCCATGCCTGGAGGTTATAAAACTTCCCAATCTTATACAGTTTGAACAGTGCATATATTACACATATCAAAATACAGAAAAAGGATTAGAATGAGAGTGTGTATATTATTTATCGTCGCTACCGGTTGCCCATATGAGCGACGCCTCCTGAAGAGATTAGTCATTTTAGATTTTTGGAGGATAGTGCAATGCCACAGACAGAGACCCATTCCAGAGTCTCCTCTGGTTCTTTTACGTGCACGGTGTATGACATGAGACCTTGGTTTAACGACCCATTTGAAAGAATGTTAATTTTATTAGGTTCAGAATGGGGTCTCAAACCTGCGATCCCTGGATTACCAGTCCAACGTGTTACCACTGGACTACAGATCCGTCTGTAGGATTAGAATGAAAGACAGAGTCTTCACAGAGTCTTCTCCTCTAACTTTGCTTAGACCTCAATCTAGTCATATGATTGGTTGATTCTCTTGATCTCTCTCACTTCTCTCTTAAATAGCTTTGAAGGTCGTACTTTAGTGATTCATTAAAGATTAATTCTGTGTTATCGGTAGCCTGGGTTCCAGTCTGTCGATTTTTCACTAATTTACTTCTGGCAAAATGAGAAACTCAATATGGCCCAATTAATGATCACTTTGCTATATTATTGGTACTATGCTACATTGTATTCCCCCCCAAATATTTAATATGTTATGCTATTCTCTCAAATTTAGAATATACTATGCTATTCCCCCAAATTTATAATATACTATGCTATTCCCCAAATTTAGAATATACTATGCTATTCCCCCAAATTTAGAATATACTATGCTATTCCCCCAAATTTATAATATACTATGCTATTCCCCCAAATTTAGAATATACTATGCTATTCCCCCAAATTTATAATATACTATGCTATTCCCCAAATTTAGAATATACTATGCTATTCCCCCAAATTTAGAATATACTATGCTATTCCCCCAAATTTATAATATACTATGCTATTCCCCCAAATTTAGAATATACTATGCTATTCCCCCAAATTTATAATATACTATGCTATTCCCCAAATTTAGAATATACTATGCTATTCCCCCAAATTTAGAATATACTATGCTATTCCCCCAAATTTATAATATACTATGCTATTCCCCCAAATTTAGAATATACTATGCTATTCCCCCAAATTTATAATATACTATGCTATTCCCCAAATTTAGAATATACTATGCTATTCCCCCAAATTTAGAATATACTATGCTATTCCCCCAAATTTATAATATACTATGCTATTCCCCAAATTTATAATATACTATGCTATTCCCCCAAATTTATAATATACTATGCTATTCCCCCAAATTTATAATATACTATGCTATTCCCCCAAATTTAGAATATACTATGCTATTTCCACACAAATTGAGCAAAATACAATACTTTTTTTTTCCAAATGAAAAAGGCCATGCATGTGGGAAAACTGAACAACTAAAAAAGAACTACAAACCTACCTCAACTCCTTGATTGCTAAGTTTTTGTTTCTGTTGGGAATTTCTTTCTTTCTCTATCTGTAACTTTTCCTTCAGTTCCTCGTTCATCCCCGACATGTATTCCTCCACAACACTGTTCTGCCTCTCGGTAGTTGCTGCCGTCTGCAGGGCTAGTATCTCCATATCTGTTCTAGATGTTACTGAACTTTCAGTTTCTCTAATTTCACTATTTTCCGAACTGTTTACATCATTATAATTATACTTTTTGTTTGTGTCTGGGGTGGTACCCTGTGGAACACCCACCGAATATCGTGTTTTATTTATATCACCAAACAAACTCTGCAACTGTTTCTGTAAAGCGAGGTTCTGTTCATTTAGAGCAGTGTTTTCATTCTGTATTTGCATTTTGAGGGCATTAACCAGCTGTACATCTTGCAGTAACTGTTCGTTTTGTTGGTGGAAGTTATGTACCTGACTGGCAAGCTCCATACACCGTTTCTTATACCCATTCATTTCATCTTCGTCAGCAACTGTTTTCACTAAGATCTGCAAATGTGAACTGTTGATGTAAGACTGTTATTAATTGAAAAACATTCTTAAGAAAAGATACTGGTACATGTTAATACAAGAAAGCAGATCGGCATATCTTAAGACAAGATATTAGTACATCTTAAGACAAGATATTAGTACATCTTAAGAAAAGATACCAGTACATATTAAGATAAGACACCAGTACCTCTTAAGACAAGATATTAGTACATCATAAGATGACACACCAGTATATATTAAGATAAGACACCTGTACATCTTAAGAAAAGATACCAGTACATCTTAAGACAAGATACCAGTATATATTAAGATAAGACACCAGTACATCTTAAGACAAGATACCAGTACATCTTAAGACAAGATACCAGTATATATTAAGACAAGATACCAGTACATCTTAAGACAAGATACCAGTACATCTTAAGACAAGATACCAGTATATATTAAGACAAAACACCAGTATATATTAAGATAAGACACCAGTACATCGATACCAGTACATCTTAAGACAAGACACCAGTATATATTAAGATAAGACACCAGTACATCTTAAGAAAAGATACCAGTACATCTTAAGACAAGACACCAGTATATATTAAGATAAGACACCAGTACATCTTAAGACAAGATACCAGTACATCTTAAGACAAGATACCAGTATATATTAAGATAAGACACCAGTACATCTTAAGACAAGATACCAGTATATATTAAGATAAGACACCAGTACATCTTAAGACAAGATACCAGTACATCTTAAGACAAGATACCAGTACATCTTAAGACAATAGGTAATAATTTGTGGCTATTAGTCGTAGATTGAAGTAAATCATTTTCAATCAGTTCATTCTTAAAAACATCATCGTAATGTCTGGGCTCAAGCTAGACTCCAAATTTTGGGAGAAGTGAAGTCAAAATCAAATGGGCATTTGCCCTTTTGCTCTACGCGAGGTTTCCGTCCTCGCTGAGCCCACCTTAGGACACCTGCGTTACCGTTTGACAGATGTACCGCCCCAATCAAACTCCCCACCTGACAAAGGTCTCAAGTCACTTCTCACTCCAGATGATTTAGGGAGAAGTGAGAAAATTTAGGGAGAAGTGGGGAGAATTGTGAACGATTGCAAATAGTGAAACCATTGTGTGATTAATTATTTAATAGTAAAATTATTTCAATAGATTTTTACAAGCTCATTTCATCGGTGTGCAAATCAACATGTGTTATCAATTTCCAAGATTTGTGCAAACTCTCATTGTCCGGTATGCTGGAGCCAGGCCCGCATCAATTAAACTTCAATGCCTTGATTATTTATTTATATTTATTATACCAGATTTCTTGAGCGCCCTGCCCTTTTCATGTAAAAATACATGTTCAAGGGCGCTTTACATAATAACATATGACATATCACAGATATGTAAACATAATAACAATGATAAAACGTAGTATATGCAAACAAAACAACATGTGTTAAGGTGATAATAGATCTTAAATCTGACCGATAAAACAAATTCATATGAGACAAAGACAACTACGAACAATTAATATAATGCTGGTATAAATTTAATAAAATGAGAGAATGAATCGATAGACTGAAATGGGCTTAAAGAATTTTATAGATAAAAAAAATAAAATAATTATATAACGTAACCTACGAATAAAACGCTAAGACCAATGATATTTAAAAGAGACATTTACGTTAATAAACGAATATAAATTTAAAAATTCAAGTGATTGTAATGTAGTACATAAAAAAGTATGCATATAATAACCTTGATATAAAAATATGAGTAAACTCCGGAACAGAGCTGTTTTCAATACAAACAGACACGAGCTCAGCCTAGTTGAGTTATTAATATTTGAATACCGTGCCTCGAGGTTATAACACTTTTCTCAGATCTCAAACTCAAGCTCAAATGATTTGATTGGTTGATTCTGAGTTTTACTGCCAGCTGAACCAATCAGAAGCTTGAGACTGAGTTTGAGATAGGAGAAAAGTTTTATAACCTCGAGGCACGGTATTCAAATATTAATAACTCAACTAGGCTGAGCTCGTATAACATATATAAACATAGTTTCAATTTCGAAAAATACTTAGATTATATCACGGAAAATAAATTTCGAATAGCACTGACACGCTTTAGAATATCGTCACACGATCTTACAATAGAACCGGCAGATATAATAACACTAGACGAGAAGATAGACACTGTCCGAATTGTAACATGAATGTCTTAGAAAACGAATACCACTTCCTGTTAGTATGCCCAAAATATAGGGAATTACGCAGCAAGTATCTTAAACCGTATTATAACCATTGGCCCAACATTAATAAGCTTGAACATATCATGTCGGAACAGTCAAAACGTTGTATTCTTAATACTTCTAAGTTCATGTATTATAATTCAAACTGTTATCTTTTCACAATATTTTATTAAAGAGACCTCTAGGTAATTATTTTTGTGTATCACTACACTGTGTAACTATTGTATTTGCATTAAGCATCTTATAGATGTTTTACGCAATATTGTTGTTGTTGTTTTCTGTTGATCGATAGTACGACATTATTTATGCACTTTCATTTATAAGCAGCAGACAATTAAAACAAGGTAATCAATTTTGCTATATCTATTATCCATTATTCACATAGTTATACAATGACTGCTATGTACCGGTATACAGTCAAACCTGTCTTAAGCAGCCAGCCAAGGGAGTCAGAGAATGTGGCTGCTTAGCACAGGTGGCTGCTTAATAGAGGTCAAATATATAATAAAACAACCAATTGGGAATCTGGAAACTGGCTGCTTAATACAGGTTTTGGCTGTTTAATGGAGGTGGCAACTAACACAGGTTTGACTGTATATCGTTAATTGTATCGACTTTCAAAATTTGGATAAAATGTAAATATATATATATTCGGATATAACTCTATATATTTGGACACAGAAATATTCACGGGAATCATGAATTTGCGAAATAGAAGTGCTCACCAGTACCGTAGCCAGAGGCAAATTTCAACCGAGGCAATCTAAGGGGTCCGGGGGCATGTTCCCCCTTAAATGTGTTGGGGTTATAGAAGCGATTTCCTGCGTTTTCTGATTTAATGAGTTTAGGCGTATAATTATGTACTGACCTTTCACCTCTTTAGCAGTCAACATTTTATACAGCAAAGGGATAAGGCCTGCTGCTCACAAATAAATAGCATTCCATTGTATTGTAAAAGAAACATATATATACAGTCAGACATGCACATACATGTAAAATGAATTTTTGAAACTGCAAATTTATAGTTATATTTTTGGAAACATTTTGTTGAACTCTGTAGGCCAAAAGCTACAAATTTATTTTTGTACCCCTACCAGTCATCATACGGTCTACGCACTACCAGTCATCATACGGTCTACACACTACCAGTAAACTCACGGTCTACTCACTACCAGTAAACACACGGTCTACTCACTACCAGTAAACACACAGTCTACTCACTACCAGTAAACACACAGTCTACTCACTACCAGTAAACACACGGTCTACTCACTACCAGTAAACACACGGTCTACTCACTACCAGTAAACACACGGTCTACTCACTACCAGTAAACACACGGTCTACTCACTACCAGTAAACACACGGTCTACTCACTACCAGTAAACACACGTCTACTCACTACAAGTAAACACACGGTCTACTCACTACCAGTAAACACACGGTCTACTCACTACCAGTAAACACACGGTCTACTCACTACCAGTAAACACACGGTCTACTCACTACCAGTAAACACACGGTCTACTCACTACCAGTAAACACACGGTCTACTCACTACCAGTAAACACACGGTCTACTCACTACCAGTAAACACACGGTCTACTCACTACCAGTAAACACACGGTCTACTCACTACCAGTAAACACACGGTCTACTCACTACCAGTAAACACATGGTCTACTCACTACCAGTAAACACACGGTCTACTCACTACCAGTAAACACATGGTCTACTCACTACCAGTAAACACACGGTCTACGCACTACCAGTAAACACACGGTCTACTCACTACCAGTAATCACACGGTCTACTCACTACCAGTAAACACACGGTCTACTCACTACAAGTAAACACACGGTCTACTCACTACCAGTAAACACACGGTCTACTCACTACCAGTAAACACACGGTCTACTCACTACAAGTAAACACACGGTCTACTCACTACCAGTAAACACACGGTCTACTCACTACAAGTAAACACACGGTCTACTCACTACCAGTAAACACACGGTCTACTCACTACCAGTAAACACACGGTCTACTCACTACCAGTAAACACACGGTCTACTCACTACCAGTAAACACACGGTCTACGCACTACAAGTAAACACACGGTCTACTCACTACCAGTAAACACACGGTCTACTCACTACCAGTAAACACACGGTCTACTCACTACCAGTAAACACACGGTCTACTCACTACCAGTAAACACATGGTCTACTCACTACAAGAAAACACACGGTCTACTCACTACCAGTAAACACACGGTCTACTCACTACCAGTAAACACACGGTCTACTCACTACCAGTAAACACACGGTCTACTCACTACCAGTAAACACACGGTCTACTCACTACCAGTAAACACACGGTCTACTCACTACCAGTAAACACACGGTCTACTCACTACCAGTAAACACACGGTCTACGCACTACAAGTAAACACACGGTCTACTCACTACCAGTAAACACACGGTCTACTCACTACCAGTAAACACACGGTCTACTCACTACCAGTAAACACACGGTCTACTCACTACAAGTAAACACACGGTCTACTCACTACCAGTAAACACACGGTCTACGCACTACCAGTAAACACACGGTCTACTCACTACAAGTAAACACACGGTCTACTCACTACAAGTAAACACACGGTCTACTCACTACCAGTAAACACACGGTCTACTCACTACCAGTAAACACACGGTCTACTCACTACAAGTAAACACACGGTCTACTCACTACAAGTAAACACACGGTCTACTCACTACCAGTAAACACACGGTCTACTCACTACCAGTAAACACACGGTCTACTCACTACCAGTAAACACACGGTCTACTCACTACCAGTAAACACACGGTCTACTCACTACCAGTAAACACACGGTCTACTCACTACCAGTAAACACACGGTCTACTCACTACAGTAAACACACGGTCTACTCACTACCAGTAAACACACGGTCTACTCACTACCAGTAAACACACGGTCTACTCACTACAAGTAAACACACGGTCTACTCACTACCAGTAAACACACGGTCTACTCACTACCAGTAAACACACGGTCTACTCACTACCAGTAAACACACGGTCTACTCACTACCAGTAAACACACGGTCTACTCACTACCAGTAAACACACGGTCTACTCACTACCAGTAAACACACGGTCTACTCACTACCAGTAAACACACGGTCTACTCACTACCAGTAAACACACGGTCTACTCACTACCAGTAAACACACGGTCTACACACTACAAGAAAACACACGGTCTACGCACTACCAGTAAACACACGGTCTACGCACTACCAGTAAACACACGGTCTACTCACTACCAGTAAACACATGGTCTACTCACTACAAGTAAACACACGGTCTACTCACTACCAGTAAACACACGGTCTACTCACTACCAGTAAACACACGGTCTACTCACTACAAGTAAACACACGGTCTACTCACTACCAGTAAACACACGGTCTACTCACTACTAGTAAACACACGGTCTACTCACTACCAGTAAACACACGGTCTACTCACTACCAGTAAACACATGGTCTACTCACTACAAGTAAACACACGGTCTACTCACTACCAGTAAACACACGGTCTACTCACTACCAGTAAACACATGGTCTACTCACTACAAGTAAATACACGGTCTACTCACTACAAGTAAACACACGGTCTACTCACTACCAGTAAACACACGGTCTACTCACTACCAGTAAACACACGGTCTACTCACTACAAGTAAACACACGGTCTACTCACTACCAGTAAACACACGGTCTACTCACTACAAGAAAACACACGGTCTACTCACTACAAGAAAACACACGGTCTACGCACTACCAGTAAACACATGGTTTACTCACTACAAGTAAACACACGGTCTATGCACTACCAGTAAACACACGGTCTACTCACTACTAGTAAACACACGGTCTACTCACTACCAGTAAACACATGGTCTACTCACTACAAGTAAACACACGGTCTACGCACTACCAGTAAACACACGGTCTACTCACAACCAGTAATCACACGGTCTACTCACTACCAGTAAACACACGGTCTACTCACTACAAGTAAACACACGGTCTACTCACTACCAGTAAACACACGGTCTACTCACTACCAGTAAACACACGGTCTACTCACTACCAGTAAACACACGGTCTACTCACTACCAGTAAACACACGGTCTACTCACTACCAGTAAACACACGGTCTACTCACTACCAGTAAACACACGGTCTACTCACTACCAGTAAACACACGGTCTACTCACTACCAGTAAACACACGGTCTACTCACTACCAGTAAACACACGGTCTACTCACTACCAGTAAACACACGGTCTACGCACTACAAGAAAACACACGGTCTACTCACTACCAGTAAACACACGGTCTACGCACTACCAGTAAACACACGGTCTACTCACTACCAGTAAACACACGGTCTACGCACTACCAGTAAACACACGGTCTACTCACTACCAGTAAACACACGGTCTACTCACTACCAGTAAACACACGGTCTACGCACTACCAGTAAACACATGGTCTACTCACTACAAGTAAACACACGGTCTACTCACTACCAGTAAACACACGGTCTACTCACTACAAGTAAACACACGGTCTACTCACTACCAGTAAACACACGGTCTACGCACTACAAGAAAACACACGGTCTACTCACTACCAGTAAACACACGGTATATGCACTACCAGTAAACACACGATCTACACACTACAAGAATACACACGGTCTACGCACTACCAGTAAACACACGGTCTAGTCACTACCGGTAAACACATGGTCTACTCACTACAAGTAAACACACGGTCTACGCACTACCAGTAAACACACGGTCTACTCACTACCAGTAAACACACGGTCTACGCACTACAAGAAAACACACGGTCTACTCACTACCAGTAAACACACGGTCTATGCACTACCAGTAAACACACGATCTACACACTACAAGAATACACACGGTCTACGCACTACCAGTAAACACACGGTCTACTCACTACCGGTAAACACATGGTCTACTCACTACAAGTAAACACACGGTCTACGCACTACCAGTAAACACACGGTCTACTCACAACCAGTAATCACACGGTCTACTCACTACCAGTAAACACACGGTCTACTCACTACAAGTAAACACACGGTCTATGCACTACCAGTAAACACACGATCTACTCACTACCAGTAAACACACGGTCTACCCACTACTAGTAAACACACGGTCTACTCACTACTAGTAAACACACGGTCTATGCACTACCAGTAAACACACGATCTACACACTACAAGTAAACACACGGTCTACGCACTACCAGTAAACACACGGTCTACTCACTACCGGTAAACACATGGTTTACTCACTACAAGTAAACACACGGTCTATGCACTACCAGTAAACACACGGTCTACTCACTACTAGTAAACACACGGTCTACTCACTACCAGTAAACACACGGTCTACTCACTACCAGTAAACACATGATCTACTCACTACCAGGAAACACACGGTCTACTCACTACCAGTAAACACACGGTCTACGCACTACAATTAAACACACGGTCTACTCACTCCCAGTAAACACATGATCTACACACTACCAGTAAACATACGGTCTATGCACTACAAGTAAACACACGGTCTACTCACTACCAGTAAACACACGGTCTACTCACAACCAGTAATCACACGGTCTACTCACTACCAGTAAACACACGGTCTACTCACTACAAGTAAACACACGGTCTACTCACTACCAGTAAACACACGGTATACTCACTACCAGTAAACACACGGTCTACTCACTACTAGTAAACACACGGTCTACTCACTACTAGTAAACACACGGTCTACTCACTACCAGTAAACACACGGTCTACGCACTACCAGTAAACACACGGTCTACTCACTACCAGTAAACACACGGTCTACGCACTACCAGTAAACACACGGTCTACTCACTACCAGTAAACACACGGTCTACTCACTACAAGTAAACACACGGTCTACTCACTACCAGTAAACACACGGTCTACTCACTACCAGTAAACACACGGTCTACTCACTACCAGTAAACACACGGTCTACTCACTACCAGTAAACACACGGTCTACTCACTACCAGTAAACACACGGTCTACTCACTACCAGTAAACACACGGTCTACTCACTACCAGTAAACACACGGTCTACTCACTACAAGTAAACACACGGTCTACTCACTACCAGTAAACACACGGTCTACTCACTACCAGTAAACACACGGTCTACTCACTACCAGTAAACACACGGTCTACGCACTACCAGTAAACACACGGTCTACTCACTACCAGTAAACACATGGTCTACTCACTACCAGTAAACACACGGTCTACTCACTACCAGTAAACACACGGTCTACTCACTACCAGTAAACACACGGTCTACTCACTACCAGTAAACACACGGTCTACTCACTACCAGTAAACACACGGTCTACTCACTACCAGTAAACACACGGTCTACTCACTACCAGTAAACACACGGTCTACTCACTACCAGTAAACACACGGTCTACTCACTACCAGTAAACACACGGTCTACTCACTACCAGTAAACACACGGTCTACTCACTACCAGTAAACACACGGTCTACTCACTACCAGTAAACACACGGTCTACTCACTACCAGTAAACACACGGTCTACTCACTACCAGTAAACACACGGTCTACTCACTACCAGTAAACACACGGTCTACTCACTACCAGTAAACACACGGTCTACTCACTACCAGTAAACACACGGTCTACTCACTACCAGTAAACACACGGTCTACTCACTACCAGTAAACACACGGTCTACTCACTACCAGTAAACACACGGTCTACTCACTACCAGTAAACACACGGTCTACTCACTACCAGTAAACACACGGTCTACTCACTACAAGTAAACACACGGTCTACTCACTACCAGTAAACACACGGTCTACTCACTACCAGTAAACACACGGTCTACTCACTACCAGTAAACACACGGTCTACTCACTACCAGTAAACACACGGTCTACTCACTACCAGTAAACACACGGTCTACTCACTACCAGTAAACACACGGTCTACTCACTACCAGTAAACACACGGTCTACTCACTACCAGTAAACACACGGTCTACTCACTACAAGTAAACACACGGTCTACTCACTACCAGTAAACACATGGTCTACTCACTACAAGTAAACACACGGTCTACGCACTACCAGTAAACACACGGTCTACTCACTACCAGTAAACACACGGTCTACTCACTACCAGTAAACACACGGTCTACTCACTACAAGTAAACACACGGTCTACTCACTACCAGTAAACACACGGTCTACTCACTACCAGTAAACACACGGTCTACTCACTACCAGTAAACACACGGTCTACTCACTACCAGTAAACACACGGTCTACTCACTACCAGTAAACACACGGTCTACTCACTACCAGTAAACACACGGTCTACTCACTACCAGTAAACACACGGTCTACTCACTACCAGTAAACACACGGTCTACTCACTACCAGTAAACACACGGTCTACTCACTACAAGTAAACACACGGTCTACTCACTACCAGTAAACACACGGTCTACTCACTACCAGTAAACACATGGTCTACTCACTACCAGTAAACACACGGTCTACTCACTACCAGTAAACACACGGTCTACTCACTACCAGTAAACACACGGTCTACTCACTACCAGTAAACACACGGTCTACTCACTACCAGTAAACACACGGTCTACTCACTACAAGAAAACACACGGTCTACTCACTACCAGTAAACACACGGTCTACTCACTACCAGTAAACACACGGTCTACTCACTACCAGTAAACACACGGTCTACTCACTACAAGTAAACACACGGTCTACTCACTACCAGTAAACACACGGTCTACTCACTACCAGTAAACACACGGTCTACTCACTACCAGTAAACACACGGTCTACTCACTACCAGTAAACACACGGTCTACTCACTACCAGTAAACACACGGTCTACTCACTACCAGTAAACACACGGTCTACTCACTACCAGTAAACACACGGTCTACTCACTACCAGTAAACACACGGTCTACTCACTACCAGTAAACACACGGTCTACTCACTACCAGTAAACACACGGTCTACTCACTACCAGTAAACACACGGTCTACTCACTACCAGTAAACACACGGTCTACTCACTACCAGTAAACACACGGTCTACTCACTACCAGTAAACACACGGTCTACTCACTACCAGTAAACACACGGTCTACTCACTACCAGTAAACACACGGTCTACTCACTACCAGTAAACACACGGTCTACTCACTACCAGTAAACACACGGTCTACTCACTACAAGTAAACACACGGTCTACTCACTACCAGTAAACACACGGTCTACTCACTACCAGTAAACACACGGTCTACTCACTACAAGTAAACACACGGTCTACTCACTACCAGTAAACACACGGTCTACTCACTACCAGTAAACACACGGTCTACTCACTACAAGTAAACACACGGTCTACTCACTACAAGTAAACACACGGTCTACTCACTACAAGTAAACACACGGTCTACTCACTACCAGTAAACACACGGTCTACTCACTACCAGTAAACACACGGTCTACTCACTACAAGTAAACACACGGTCTACTCACTACCAGTAAACACATGGTCTACTCACTACAAGTAAACACACGGTCTACGCACTACCAGTAAACACATGATCTACACACTACAAGTAAACACACGGTCTACGCACTACCAGTAAACACACGGTCTACTCACTACCGGTAAACACATGGTTTACTCACTACAAGTAAACACACGGTCTATGCACTACCAGTAAACACACGGTCTACTCACTACTAGTAAACACACGGTCTACTCACTACCAGTAAACACACGGTCTACTCACTACCAGTAAACACACGGTCTACTCACTACCAGTAAACACACGGTCTACGCACTACCAGTAAACACACGGTCTACTCACTACCAGTAAACACACGGTCTACTCACTACCAGTAAACACACGGTCTACTCACTACCAGTAAACACACGATCTACATACTACAAGAATACACACGGTCTACGCACTACCAGTAAACACACGGTCTACTCACTACCAGTAAACACACGGTCTACTCACTACCAGTAAACACACGGTCTACTCACTACAAGTAAACACACGGTCTACTCACTACCAGTAAACACACGGTCTACTCACTACCAGTAAACACACGGTCTACTCACTACCAGTAAACACACGGTCTACTCACTACCAGTAAACACACGGTCTACTCACTACCAGTAAACACATGGTCTACTCACTACTAGTAAACACACGGTCTACTCACTACCAGTAAACACACGGTCTACTCACTACCAGTAAACACATGGTCTACTCACTACAAGTAAACACACGGTCTACCACTACCAGTAAACACACGGTCTACTCACTACCAGTAAACACACGGTCTACTCACTACAAGTAAACACACGGTCTACTCACTACAAGTAAACACACGGTCTACTCACTACCAGTAAACACACGGTCTACTCACTACCAGTAAACACACGGTCTACTCACTACAAGTAAACACACGGTCTACTCACTACCAGTAAACACACGGTCTACTCACTACAAGTAAACACACGGTCTACTCACTACAAGTAAACACACGGTCTACGCACTACCAGTAAACACACGGTCTACTCACTACAAGTAAACACACGGTCTACTCACTACCAGTAAACACACGGTCTACTCACTACCAGTAAACACACGGTCTACTCACTACCAGTAAACACACGGTCTACTCACTACCAGTAAACACACGGTCTACTCACTACCAGTAAACACACGGTCTACTCACTACCAGTAAACACACGGTCTACTCACTACAAGTAAACACACGGTCTACGCACTACCAGTAAACACACGGTCTACTCACTACCAGTAAACACATGGTCTACTCACTACAAGTAAACACACGGTCTACGCACTACCAGTAAACACACGGTCTACTCACAACCAGTAATCACACGGTCTACTCACTACCAGTAAACACACGGTCTACTCACTACAAGTAAACACACGGTCTACTCACTACCAGTAAACACACGGTCTACTCACTACCAGTAAACACACGGTCTACTCACTACCAGTAAACACACGGTCTACTCACTACCAGTAAACACACGGTCTACTCACTACCAGTAAACACACGGTCTACACACTACAAGTAAACACACGGTCTACGCACTACCAGTAAACACACGGTCTACTCACTACCAGTAAACACATGGTCTACTCACTACAAGTAAACACACGGTCTACGCACTACCAGTAAACACACGGTCTACTCACAACCAGTAAACACACGGTCTACTCACTACCAGTAAACACACGGTCTACTCACTACCAGTAAACACACGGTCTACTCACTACCAGTAAACACACGGTCTACTCACTACAGTAAACACACGGTCTACTCACTACCAGTAAACACACGGTCTACTCACTACCAGTAAACACACGGTCTACTCACTACCAGTAAACACACGGTCTACTCACTACCAGTAAACACACGGTCTACTCACTACAAGTAAACACACGGTCTACGCACTACCAGTAAACACACGGTCTACTCACTACCAGTAAACACATGGTCTACTCACTACCAGTAAACACACGGTCTACTCACTACCAGTAAACACACGGTCTACTCACTACCAGTAAACACACGGTCTACTCACTACCAGTAAACACACGGTCTACTCACTACCAGTAAACACACGGTCTACTCACTACCAGTAAACACACGGTCTACTCACTACCAGTAAACACACGGTCTACTCACTACCAGTAAACACACGGTCTACTCACTACCAGTAAACACACGGTCTACTCACTACCAGTAAACACACGGTCTACTCACTACCAGTAAACACACGGTCTACTCACTACCAGTAAACACACGGTCTACGCACTACCAGTAAACACACGGTCTACTCACAACCAGTAATCACACGGTCTACTCACTACCAGTAAACACACGGTCTACTCACTACCAGTAAACACACGGTCTATGCACTACCAGTAAACACACGGTCTATGCACTACCAGTAAACACACGGTCTACTCACAACCAGTAATCACACGGTCTACTCACTACCAGTAAACACACGGTCTACTCACTACAAGTAAACACACGGTCTACTCACTACCAGTAAACACACGGTCTACTCACTACCAGTAAACACACGGTCTACTCACTACCAGTAAACACACGGTCTACTCACTACCAGTAAACACACGGTCTACTCACTACCAGTAAACACACGGTCTACGCACTACCAGTAAACACACGGTCTACTCACAACCAGTAATCACACGGTCTACTCACTACCAGTAAACACACGGTCTACTCACTACCAGTAAACACACGGTCTATGCACTACCAGTAAACACACGGTCTATGCACTACCAGTAAACACACGGTCTATGCACTACCAGTAAACACACGGTCTACTCACTACCAGTAAACACACGGTCTACTCACTACCAGTAAACACACGGTCTACTCACTACAAGTAAACACACGGTCTACTCACTACCAGTAAACACACGGTCTACTCACTACCAGTAAACACACGGTCTACTCACTACCAGTAAACACACGGTCTACTCACTACCAGTAAACACACGGTCTACTCACTACCAGTAAACACACGGTCTACTCACTACCAGTAAACACACGGTCTACTCACTACCAGTAAACACACGGTCTACTCACTACAAGTAAACACACGGTCTACTCACTACCAGTAAACACATGATCTACTCACTACCAGTAAACACACGGTCTACTCACTA
>CM026398.1:48121832-48140323 GCA_014843695.1 Archivesica marissinica | reverse complement strand
GGTCTACGCACTACAAGAAAACACACGGTCTACTCACTACCAGTAAACACATGGTCTACGCACTACAAGAAAACACACGGTCTACTCACTACCAGTAAACACACGGTCTACTCACTACAAGAAAACACACGGTCTACTCACTACCAGTAAACACACGGTCTACTCACTACAAGTAAACACACGGTCTACTCACTACCAGTAAACACACGATCTACTCACTACAAGTAAACACACGGTCTACTCACTACCAGTAAACACACGATCTACTCACTACCAGTAAACACACGATCTACTCACTACCAGTAAACACACGGTCTACTCACTACCAGTAAACACATGATCTACTCACTACAAGTAAACACACAGTCTACTCACTACCAGTAAACACACGGTCTACTCACTACAAGTAAACACACGGTCTACTCACTACAAGTAAACACACGGTCTACTCACTACCAGTAAACACACGATCTACACACTACCAGTAAACAAACAAACGTCTACCTCACTACAAGTAAACCACGGTCTACTCACTACGTAAACACCACGGTTACTCACCTACCAGTAAAACACGGTCTACTCACAACAAGTAACACACACACGGTCTACTCACTACCAGTAAACACACGGTCTACGCACTACAAGAAAACACACGGTCTACTCACTACCAGTAAACACACGATATACTCACTACCAGTAAACACACGATCTACACACTACAAGAAAACACACGGTCTACTCACTACCAGTAAACACACGGTCTACTCACTACCGGTAAACACATGGTCTACTCACTACAAGTAAACACACGGTCTACTCACTACCAGTAAACACACGGTCTACTCACTACCAGTAAACACACGGTCTACTCACTACTAGTAAACACACGGTCTACTCACTACCAGTAAACACACGGTCTACTCACTACTAGTAAACACACGGTCTACTCACTACAAGTAAACACACGGTATACCACTACCAGTAAACCACGGTCTACACACTACAGTAAACACACGGTCTATACCACTACCAGTAAACACACGATCTACTCACAACAAGTAAACACACGGTCTACTCACTACCAGTAAACACACGGTCTACTCACTACAAGTAAACACACGGTCTACGCACTACCAGTAAACACACGGTCTACTCACTACCGGTAAACACATGGTCTACTCACTACCAGTAAACACACGTTCTACTCACAACCAGTAATCACACGGTCTACTCACTACCAGTAGACACATGGTCTACTCACTACAAGTAAACACACGGTCTACGCACTACCAGTAAACACACGGTCTACTCACAACCAGTAATCACACGGTCTACTCACTACCAGTAAACACACGGTCTACTCACTACAAGAAAACACACGGTCTACTCACTACCAGTAAACACACGGTCTACTCACTACAAGTAAACACACGGTCTACTCACTACCAGTAAACACACGGTCTACTCACTACCAGTAAACACACGGTCTACTCACTACCAGTAAACACACGGTCTACTCACTACCAGTAAACACACGGTCTACTCACTACCAGTAAACACACGGTCTACTCACTACCAGTAAACACACGGTCTACTCACTACCAGTAAACACACGGTCTACTCACTACCAGTAAACACACGGTCTACTCACTACTAGTAAACACACGGTCTACTCACTACAAGTAAACACACGGTCTACTCACTACCAGTAAACACACGGTCTACACACTACAAGTAAACACACGGTCTACGCACTACCAGTAAACACACGGTCTACTCACTACCGGTAAACACATGGTCTACTCACTACAAGTAAACACACGGTCTACGCACTACCAGTAAACACACGGTCTACTCACAACCAGTAATCACACGGTCTACTCACTACCAGTAGACACATGGTCTACTCACTACAAGTAAACACACGGTCTACGCACTACCAGTAAACACACGGTCTACTCACAACCAGTAATCACACGGTCTACTCACTACCAGTAAACACACGGTCTACGCACTACAAGAAAACACACGGTCTACTCACTACCAGTAAACATACGGTCTACTCACTACAAGTAAACACACGGTCTACTCACTACCAGTAAACACATGGTCTACTCACTACCAGTAAACACACGGTCTACTCACTACCAGTAAACACACGGTCTACTCACTACCAGTAAACACACGGTCTACTCACTACCAGTAAACACACGGTCTACTCACTACCAGTAAACACACGGTCTACTCACTACCAGTAAACACATGGTCTACTCACTACAGTAAACACACGGTCTACGCACTACCAGTAAACACACGGTCTACTCACAACATAAACACGGTCTACTCACTACCAGTAAACACACGGTCTACTCACTACCAGTAAACACACGGTCTACTCACTACCAGTAAACACACGGTCTACTCACTACCAGTAAACACACGGTCTACTCACTACAGTAAACACACGGTCTACTCACTACAAGTAAACACACGGTCTACTCACTACCAGTAAAACACACGGTCTACTCACTACCAGTAAACACACGGTCTACTCACTACCAGTAAACACACGGTCTACTCACTACCAGTAAACACACGGTCTACTCACTACCAGTAAACACACGGTCTACTCACTACCAGTAAACACACGGTCTACTCACTACCAGTAAACACACGGTCTACTCACTACCAGTAAACACACGGTCTACTCACTACCAGTAAACACACGGTCTACTCACTACCAGTAAACACACGGTCTACTCACTACCAGTAAACACACGGTCTACTCACTACCAGTAAACACACGGTCTACTCACTACCAGTAAACACACGGTCTACTCACTACCAGTAAACACACGGTCTACTCACTACCAGTAAACACACGGTCTACTCACTACCAGTAAACACACGGTCTACTCACTACCAGTAAACACACGGTCTACTCACTACAAGTAAACACACGGTCTACTCACTACCAGTAAACACATGATCTACTCACTACTAGTAAACACATGATCTACTCACTACCAGTAAACACACGGTCTACGCACTACCAGTAAACACACGGTCTACTCACTACCGGTAAACACATGGTCTACTCACTACAAGTAAACACACGATCTACTCACTACCAGTAAACACACGGTCTACGCACTACCAGTAATCACACGGTCTACTCACTACCAGTAAACACACGGTCTATGCACTACCAGTAAACACACGGTCTACTCACTACCAGTAAACGCACGGTCTACGCACTACCAGTAAACACATGATCTACTCACTACCAGTAAACACACGGTCTACTCACTACTAGTAAACACACGGTCTACTCACTACCAGTAAACACACGGTCTACTCACTACCAGTAAACACACGGTCTACTCACTACAAGTAAACACACGGTCTACTCACTACCAGTAAACACACGGTCTACTCACTACCAGTAAACACACGGTCTACTCACTACCAGTAAACACACGGTCTACTCACTACCAGTAAACACACGGTCTACTCACTACCAGTAAACACACGGTCTACGCACTACCAGTAATCACACGGTCTACTCACTACCAGTAAACACACGGTCTACGCACCACCAGTAATCACACGGTCTATGCACTACCAGTAAACACACGGTCTACACAATACCAGTCATCATACGGTCTACGCACTACCGGTAAACACACGGTCTACTCACTCGTAATCACATGGTCTACATATTACACATGTCCCAAACTTTCTTATTAAACACTATTGATTATGAGGACTATGGTTTGGTTTGTATCTTCCTCACACATTGTAGATGAATAAATATTGCTTACAGTTTCAGCAGCATCAGGCGATTTCTTATTTAACTCTTTGCTCAAATCTTCGATTTTATTACGCAATTCTGTTATTTCTCCTTCACTGGCAAACTTCTCATTCTCTAACTGACGAATGTGTATCTGTAAATCTGACATCACTGACTCCTGCAAAATACAGAATCAAAATCTCTTCATTTTTACACAAGCTCTGTGGGTGTTTTACGTTTATTTATCGTCGCTACCGGTTGCCCATATGAGCGACGCGTCCTGAAGAGATTAGTAATTTTAGATTTTTGGAGGATAGTGCAATGATATATATAGAGACCCATTCCAGAGTCTCCTCTGGTTCTTTTACGTGCACGGTGTAAAGCACCGACACGAGACCTCTGTTTAAAGTCCTATCTGAAAGACTGTTAATTTTATTAGGGCCAGACGGGTGATCGAACCTGCGATCCATGGATTACCAGTCCAATGTGTTACCACTGGACTACAGATCCATCTGATTCGTCCCAAGCTTGGAGGTTATCATAATTTAATGTGTTTTAAAAATACAACTTGTGCTAAGCTTTCTGATTGGTTGCAGCCTGATAAAATTCTCAGAGTTAACCAATCATATCACTCTGGAGTTGGGTTTTGAGTTCAACATCCCCAGCCAAATTTTATAACCTCAGAGCCCGTTGAATTTCAACAAGACAGCAGTGTGGCCCAGGATCACTCACCTGAGGCAACTAAGCAAGAGAGCCAATCACACGATTGCAAAAGCAGATTTTGTAATTTTACAGATCGAGTATCATATAGCATCTAATTAATTAGTCTACATTCTGCGATGATCCACTTCATGGTAGTTATTGTGATATGTCTGCTAAATTATTGTTGTTCCTTTTGGAACTCTATTTGAGCAACTTTGGTAAAACAATAATTTCTTCCAAATTGCCCTCTAACTTCAGCCGAGATACATTCTGGATATATAATATTGATATCTGATGTATCTTTCTGTTGAAATGCTTTACATTTGTTAATGGTTGCCATGGCAACAACAAAATGGCAAGAGAGTTTGGTAAGGATTCTTGCCAGTTTAAGTATTTTGGTCACCAAGGTTGGTTTCTGTAGACGGTCTTCAATACAACCATGGTTGGTTTCTGTAGACGGTCTTCAATACAACCAAGGTTGGTTTCTGTAGACGGTCTTCAATAATGAGCAAACAGATCAGAGATGTGATTTCACGCAGTAGTGAACAGGGCTCACACAACTTACACATTTATATATCTCCGGCATACCTTTGTTTGTTTCGTCATTTTCATATGGTCCAAATTACAGTGATGCAAACTATTTCCTCATCACAACTACAACTATGTGCATGGAAAGTGAGACAAACAGATATAAAGGGCTCATTCTAGAAGGCGATTGAGGTGAAATAGTCACCCTAGGAACCTGACTTCACCCCTGGGGACGGACCCCACTTCTCCCTAAAAAAATATTGTCCAGTAAGATACACTGACCCATTAAAACGCACTTTTTCTATTCAAAATTGTCAAATTGTGACTTTTAACCCTATTTTGCTGAAATTTATTAAATAACACAATTTAACCCTTTCCTTCATAGAGATTTAGGTTAATATACTATTATATCTCCATACAAACGACAGCCATTTAACCCTCTCCTTCATAGAGATTTAGGTAAATATACTATTATATCTCCATACAAACGACAGCCATTTAACCCTTTCCTTCATAGAGATTTAGGTAAATATACTATTATATCTCCATACGAACGACAGCCATTTAACCCTCTCCTTCATAGAGATTTAGGTAAATATACTATTATATCTCCATACGAACGACAGCCATTTAACCCTCTCCTTCATAGAGATTTAGGTAAATATACTATTATATCTCCATACAAACGACAGACATTTAGCTATCATGCAGTGGATAAGTAGTCGTCATATCTATCCCACCTCCATAGATATTACAGGGACTATATCAAGATTTAGGTTAATATACTATTATATCTCCATACAAACGACAGACATTTAACCCTTTCCTTCATAGAGATTTAGGTATACTATTATATCTCCATACAAACGACAGACATTTAACCCTTTCCTTCATAGAGATTTAGGTTAATATACTATTATATCTCCATACAAACGACAGCCATTTAACCCTTTCCTTCATAGAGATTTAGGTTAATATACTATTTTATCTCCATACAAACGACAGCCATTAAGCTATCATGCAGTGGATATGTAGTCGCCATATCTATCCAACCTCCATAGATATTACTGGGACTTCATAGAGATTTAGGTTAATATATTATTATATCTACATACAAACGACAGCCATTTAGCTATCATGCAGTGGATATGTAGTCGCCATATCTATCTCACCTCCATAGATATTACTGGGACTACATAGAGATTTAGGTTAATATACTATTATATCTACATACAAACGACAGCCATTTAGCTATCATGCAGTGGATACGTAGTTGCCATATCTATCCCACCTCCATAGATATTTACTGGGACTACATGAGATTCTGGCCTTTATTATGAACATTGGTTTGGCTACTACATTGTAAATGTATGTCGTATTGGTAATGGCGTCAAGAGGTGTTTCTATGAGTGAAAGGGTTTATGAACATTGGTTTGGCTACTACATTGTAAATGTATGTCGTATTGGTAATGGCGTCAAGAGGTGCTTCTATGAGGGAAAGGGTTTATGAACATTGGTTTGGCTACTACATTGTAAATGTATGTCGTATTGGTAATGGCGTCAAGAGGTGCTTCTATGAGGGAAAGGGTTTATGAACATTGGTTTGGCTACTACATTGTAAATGTATGTCGTATTGGTAATGACGTCAAGAGGTGCTTCTATGAGGGAAAGGGTTTACGAACATTGGTTTGGCTACTACATTGTAAATGTATGTCGTATTGGTAATGGCGTCAAGAGGTGCTTCTATGAGGGAAAGGGTTTATGAACATTGGTTTGGCTACTACATTGTAAATGTATGTCATATTGGTAATGGCGTCAAGAGGTGCTTCTATGAGAGAAAGGGTTTATGAACATTGGTTTGACTACTACATTGTCAATGTATGTCGCATTGGTAATGGTGTCAAGAGGTGCTTTTATGAGGGAAAGGGTTTATGAACATTGGTTTGTCTACTACATTGTAAATGTATGTCGTATTGGTAATGGCGTCAAGAGGTGCTTCTATGAGGAAAAGGGTTTATGAACATTGGTTTGGCTACTACATTGTAAATGTTTGTCATATTGGTTATGGTGTCAGGAGGTGCTTCTATGAGGGAAAGGGTTTATGAACATTGGTTTGGCTACTACATTGTAAATGTATGTCGTATTGGTAATGGCATCAGGAGGTGCTTCTACGAGGGAACGGGTTTATGAACATTGGTTTGGCTACTACATTGTAAATGTATGTCGTATTGGTAATGGCGTCAAGAGGTGCTTCTATGAGGGAACGGGTTACGGGTGCAATCGCACACTTGCTGGCTTCTCCCAAATAGTAAGCCCTAGAATGAGCCCGGATATATTTTTGCGAGTACCTGTTTATCAGGAGACTCTATGCACAATTTATATTTCTCGTTCTCGATGTGGAGCACGTTGATCTGGCGATGGAGCTGCTCGAAGCGTACTAGATTGTGCTTGTTGCTGTCTCGTACTTTCTCTTTCCAATGTAACAACATCTGGAACTGTCTCTTCATGTTCCCATTGTTCTCTTTCAAATACTCTGGTAAACAGACAATGGTAAACATATAATGGTAAACAGACAATGGTAAACAAATAATGGTAAACAAATACTGGTAAATAAATACTGGTAAACAGATAATGGTAAACAAATACTGGTAAACAGATAATGGTAAACACATAATGGCAAACAAATACTGGTAAACAGACAATGGTAAACAGACAATGGTAAACAGATAATGGTAAACAGATAATGGTAAACACATAATGGCAAACAAATACTGGTAAACAGACAATGGTAAACAGACAATGGTAAACAGATAATGGTAAACAGACAATGGTAAACAAATAATGGTAAACAAATACTGGTAAATAAATACTGGTAAACAGATAATGGTAAACAAATACTGGTAAACAGATAATGGTAAACACATAATGGCAAACAAATACTGGTAAACAGACAATGGTAAACAGACAATGGTAAACAGATAATGGTAAACAGATAATGGTAAACACATAATGGCAAACAAATACTGGTAAACAGACAATGGTAAACAGACAATGGTAAACAGATACTGGTAAACACATAATGGCAAACAAATACTGGTAAACAGACAATGGTAAACAGACAATGGTAAACAGACAATGGTAAACACATAATGGCAAACAAATACTGGTAAACAGACAATGGCAAACAAATAATGGTAAACAAATACTGGTAAACAGACAATGGTAAACAAATAATGGTAAACAAATACTGGTAAACAGACAATGGTAAACAAATAATGGTAAACAGACAATGGTAAACAAATAATGGTAAACAGACAATGGTAAACAAATAATGGTAAACAAATACTGGTAAACAAATACTGGTAAACAGACAATGGTAAACAAATACTGGTAAACAGACAATGGTAAACAATAATGGTAAACAAATACTGGTAAACAGACAATGGTAAACAAATAATGGTAAACAGACAATGGTAAACAAATAATGGTAAACAAATAATGGTAAACAAAATGTAAAAATACTGGTAAACAGAAATGGTAAACAAATATGGTAAACAAATACTGGTAAACAGATAATGGTAAACAATAATGGTAAAAAATACTGGTAAACAGATAATGGTAAACAGATAATGGTAAATAAATACTGGTAAACAAATACTGGTAAACAAATACTGGTAAACAGATAATGGTAAACAAATACTGGTAAACAGATAATGGTAAACAGATAATGGTAAAAAATACTGGTAAACAGATAATGGTAAACAAATACTGGTAAACAGATAATGGTAAACAAATACTGGTAAACAAATAATGGTAAACAAATAATGGTAAACAAATACTGGTAAACAGATAATGGTAAATAAATACTGGTAAACAGATAATGGTAAACAGATAATGGTAAACAAATACTGGTAAACAGATAATGGTAAACAAAATGGTAAACAGACAATGGTAAACAAATACTGGTAAACAGACAATGGTAAACAAATAATGGTAAACAAATACTGGTAAACAGACAATGGTAAACAAATAATGGTAAACAAATACTGGTAAACAGACAATGGTAAACAAATAATGGTAAACAGACAATGGTAAACAAATAATGGTAAACAGACAATGGTAAACAAATAATGGTAAACAAATACTGGTAAACAAATACTGGTAAACAGACAATGGTAAACAAATACTGGTAAACAGACAATGGTAAACAAATAATGGTAAACAAATACTGGTAAACAGACAATGGTAAACAAATAATGGTAAACAGACAATGGTAAACAAATAATGGTAAACAGACAATGATAAACAAATACTGGTAAACAAATACTGGTAAACAGACAATGGTAAACAAATACTGGTAAACAAATACTGGTAAACAGACAATGGTAAACAAATAATGGTAAACAAATACTGGTAAACAAATACTGGTAAACAGATACTGGTAAACAAATAATGGTAAACAGATACTGGTAAACAAATAATGGTAAACAAATACTGGTAAACAGACAATGGTAAACACATAATGGTAAACAAATACTGGTAAACAAATACTGGTAAACAAATACTGGTAAACAGATAATGGTAAACACATAATGGTAAACAAATACTGGTAAACAGATAATGGTAAACACATAATGGTAAACAAATACTGGTAAACAAATACTGGTAAACAAATACTGGTAAACAGACAATGGTAAACAGATAATGGTAAACAGACAATGGCAAACAAATAATGGTAAACAGACAATGGCAAACAGATAATGGTAAACAGACAATGGTAAATATGGTAAACAATCACATCAAAATTTCATCAGTCACACACTACCCGTGCTCTGATTAACAGCATTTTTTCCACTACTCATATATGCCTAAAACAAGTATTGATAATGCCGTTGTCGCATGCACAGGGTTTTCATTATTAAAGGAAAGAACAGAAAAAAATAACTGATTAGGCTTAGGGTCAAAATTTATATTTCAGCATTGTTTTTACAAACTTCTTAAAAAAACAACCAATTCAAAACGATGAGTTCTATCCGCAATTGGTTAATATTGAAAACCCTGAAGTGCTGATGCATGGAGTGCACATGTTGAGGGTTTGTGCTAATTGTCCGGTACAGGGTTCCTGCTATCGGTCGCCAATTGCGACAAAAAACAAATATTGGCGCTAAATTTTGTGAATTGTCGCAACTTTTTTTAAATTTTTTTTTTGCACATGTTTTGTCAAATACATAGCTTTAAATATTTATTTGTGAACTATATGGCTCTTAGTTGGCTCCAAGTTTTTTAAATTGGCTCGTGTTTTTCAATTGGCGACAGAAGTGGCACAGACAAACATTCAGACAGAGGGAACCCTGCATGTAGACTATCATCGAAGCTTGCAATTAACAGTTATAAAAAATAATTAAATGTATACCTCTTAATGTGGAATTTTCATTAGCCAGATCCTGGACTTTTCCCATGGCTTGCTCTAGAGTCACATCAGTCATTGATGCTTGAACATTGCTCTGCTGGGTAACCATAAAACCATTGTTACTTTGGCCTCCTGTCTGATTGGATAAGACTGAAAATGAGCTGGAAGATGACGACGACACCGCACCCATGTTCCCCTGACCAGCCTGTATTGGGGGACCCCCATTCAAATGTTGATGAGCCATATCTAAAACAGAAAAACATGGATGATATTGAAGTTGAATCAATCAGGAATATGTCAATCAACCGGATACTGAATCAATGAACACAATCAGAGCCATTTGACTTAATTATGGCTCAGATTTGGTTTATAATTGCCAATGTACATGTAATTAGTTAATTGAAAGTAGTTTTGATTTAAGACAATTATGTTTATTGGCAATTATAAACCAAATCTGAGCTATAATTAACTCATAAACTCACAGATTCAAGTACAGTCAAATCTGTCTTAGCAATAATGAATTAGTCAAATGGTACAGAAAATGGCTGCTATGCACAGGTGATTGTTTAAAAGAGGTCATAATTATATGTAATAATATACGAGTTAGGGAAGCTGGCTGCCTTAGCCCTAATGCTAATTCCAGTTTAAATGTGGCCGTTATTGATTTTATTTCAATTGCAAATTTGGAAGTAATAAATTGCTATAAATTAAATTATAATTGGACAACTATGTACACTCTCTATCTTTCCAAGCCTGGCCATAGACGTTTATCCATTATAAATCTTATTTTGTTTATCTTTAAGCTTCATGAAGATTGTTCCATAAATTAGGCATTCATCCTGGTCACATTTGTATAATACGGCAAATTCCCTTAACCCTTTCAACACCACAAACCTCTAAATAGGCTTACAAAAAGTGTAGATCCAGATGGGTCTGCACTTTTTGCCAGTAATATTACTATTTTAAGACAAAATTACCCATTTTGATAAATGAACTGGTCCAAATGTAATTTTCTGATTAATTTATTGGTCTAAATATATCATGGACCAGTCCATGTGAGTTACTTGGTGTTGAATGGGTTAATTTCCATACCATCCATACTCGCCGATAAGGCGACCACACCTATAAGACGACACACCCCTACTTTGGTCCTGAAATCTGTGTGTCCTGGGCAGGCTTAGCCGACCTAAGCAGTTAACCAGTACTAAGCAATGTGTGCAAGGTGCATTGCTCAATGACGTGGCATGAGCGAGTATTGAACCCAGGACCGTTCAATTCCAAATCCGACGCTCTACCACTGGACCACGGACACCATGATGTCCTCTAACCCTTGAGAAGGTGAGGTGATTAATATCACAAAGAAGGCCACATGAACATCACGGCCAAGAACTGATCTTCGCCAAAAAGGGCAAGTACTTGGGAGTCCACATCAAAGAATACCTATCCTGGAATGCTCATGTAGCTGCCACTGCCAAGAAGGCCAACAACTCCATAGCCATCCTCAGAAGAAACCTGGCAAGATGTCCATAGGACATCACGACAGTTACCAGAATGTTTTCAGGACTCTGGCCTCTTTTTGAGTATGCCATAGCAGCATGTGATAAATTAACCACATTGAACATGAGACAGAAGCGGGTCCATCGATGAGCAGCAAGATTCACCTAAATAATTCACCTGTAATGCTGTAAATATCAGTAATACACAAGAGTATTAAGGGGATATGATTTCGGCTTGCTTATCAACATATACTTCCGGTTAGGGAAATTTTTTGAAAAGATTCACAGATGACAAATACTGAAATACATGACCATAACCTGGTCACTGTAGTGTATTTCGGCGTGGGTAGAACAGCGGCCTGGCTAGCTCAGTTGGTAGAGCTGTCCGACTAGTGTTGTATGTATGTATGTTCCATTAATGTCAAACCCCTTGCGGGGACCTAGACATGTTTTCCTGGGCAGGCTTAGCTGACCTAAGTGGTTAACCAGTACTAAGCAATGTATGTGAGGTGCCTTGCTCAATGACACTACATACATGGCCTGACCGAGTATCGAACCCGGGATCGTTCGATTCCAAATCTGACGATCTACCACTGGATCACGGACGCCACATTCGTGTTAGGGAGGTCGTGGGTTCGAGTCCCACGTCGGGTCACTAACTTTTCCGCTCTATTCTTTGCTTGGTCACTTTAATGGCGACGAGGATATATGGTACGGGCAAACGAGTAGGAGTGTGCCTCCAGGAATCGGAGTGCGTTGCTAAAGAATAAAAGAGGGAAGAGTGTACTGTCCGACTATTGTATTTCTTTGTTTGGTCACTTTATCATTATTGAAGTTCCTGGTCTGACGATCTACTGGCATAACTTCTTTCCATCGGGCAACTGAACCGTACAAGCATTCAGTGGAGGTCTGGTCATCGTATAGCGTACAGCGAGGCCATCGTTTCTACCATGTACATGTGTAATATGGAAATACATTATCTTATAGATAAGATTTTTGCAGTAGCTTCTGTAGTCGGTAGGTCCTAACATAAACCAGCTAATGGAAGACGTAACATGATATAAAAGAATAGACTTTTGTTTATTCTGGATACAAACAAAATGCTTACCAAATCAGCTTTCAAATACTGAATTGTGTTTTAACTTCAAACGTCATTTCAAAGCATTTCAAAACATTCATAGAAATAGAAACTAGAAATTCCGGAAATGGGTTTCCCCTATTGAATTATAAAATTCTTTACAAACCTTATAAAGCTACTACTATATATGTGGCAGGGGATACTTATATACGAAGCTGGTACCAGCCCTGCCAAGCCATGACTTTTTAACACCAGTACGTAAGAACAAACGTAAAGTAACCCCCCAAGACATTTAGTGGCTATAATACTGACAACATCATAGATAGACAAACTGTGAACCACTCTAGGTGTTTTGTGCCAGTGCAGTGTAGGACAAAACAATATAG
The DNA here is from genome assembly GCA_014843695.1 of Archivesica marissinica. Classification (NCBI taxonomy): domain Eukaryota; kingdom Metazoa; phylum Mollusca; class Bivalvia; order Venerida; family Vesicomyidae; genus Archivesica; species Archivesica marissinica. Next base: position 48,126,930 of record CM026398.1, on the reverse strand, counting down.
ACAGTCATTCTTCCCACAGACTATTATTGACTGGAATAAACTGGAAGATAGTGTTGCATGCGCGAGTGCAGTCGGCAGCTTCAGAACAGCTGTCCACAAGTGGGACTAGAAGACTCCCACACTCTCTCTCCCGTTGCGTCTACGCTGAAAGGCCCTGCAACGTTACTATCCAGACCCAGATCCAGAGAGACGAAACGTTCTTCTTCTTCGTGTATACAGCACTACTTCACTTATGCAGATTAGGTGCTGGCGCCGTAACAAAAAGTATTAGTTAAGTGCTTAATCAGAAAGTGCTGATTAGAAAGGATACAGTGAATATACATATTTTTAGATATATTTTTAAGTGTTTTTTATAAAACTATGTACATAATTGTGGCAATTTATGCAAAGTATATTGGGGTAAGGACAGACACAGGGATCAGGGCCTTGAAGGCGCCCACTGTGTCTGCGGCATATATGGTGGGCGGTAGCATGTTCCACTGAGTGACGGCTCTAGGATAGAAAGAGTATTTGTACGAGTCTTTAGCTGCGTGTATGTGTTTGTAGGTATAGGTGTTACTGTGTCTGGTTCTGGGGTCTGAAGGAATAATTAGATTACAGGGTGGTTGAATGGCAACTACATGGTGGATGATCTTATAAAACATGATGAGTCTGGTACGGATTCTGTGAATTTCCAAGGTGGGCCAGTTAAGGGTAGTGAGCATATCAGATACAGAGCTTGTATTGTGGTAGCGGTTAGATGTATAACGGGCTGCACGGCGTTGTTCTTTAAATGTAAGAGAAACTAAGATGTAAAATCTTAGCATTTGTACACGAACGTTGGACTGCGAATCCATGAGTCGCAAGTTCGATCCGCCATATGGCCCTTAACAGTCTAGTATGACTGTACTATGCATTTCATTCATCACTCTAGCAGTAATACTATGTACAGTAGTTTCCAAAAAAATACCAGTTAGAAAACTAAACATAATCGAGAATCAATGCCTAGACATTGCACCTATCTCATTCATTTTAGGATATTCCAAATATACAACAGACACTTGAGGCTTGGACAAGTGGTTTCGGGTTCAACCCCAACTTTTATGTGTTTTTTTAAAAAGAACATTTTGATGAAACATAGGATCAACTAACACCTCCGCAATCATAGGCCATATCCAGCATGTTTTAACGCATTTTGGCTAATGCTCCAAGCTTAAAATTGTTGTAAGTCAGTAAACTATACACGTTAATTCTTTTTACTTCTTTTTACCTGCTATTTTGTTGTTTTTATGCAATTGAACCGTTTTTCTCTACTGAAGAACGGTGTGTTTGTCATAAAAGCTTATAATAAGCTTTTGTGTGTGTTACCATCATCTCGTTCGCTTGCATTTCGTTTCGGCACGTTATAATGATAGGCAAACACTCATTAATAGCTGCATGGCTATGTTGGTTCTTATGGCCATTATTGTATATGTGTACTACTTTGTATATATGTATGTTTATATGTGTCCATGTAAACATGTAATTGTATAAATTATGTCTGTTCATTTGTGCTGTTCGTGTATATGGAGGTAATAAATGGATTATCATAGTACAGCTAATGTAATGTGTGCAAGTCTGTTTGTATGCACATAATAACCACACAGTGATTGTCTAAACATTTCTGTGTCAGTAAACAGTTGATGAATTGAATACATTCAAGTTGTCATTAACCCTTTCAACCCCAAGTAACTGACATGGACTGGTGCATGCTATTTTCAGACTAATAAATTAATAAGAAAATTACCTTTGGACCAGTTCATTTATCAAAATGGGTAATTTTATCTAAAAATAGTAATAATTATTACTGGCAAAAAAGTGCAGATCCTGATGAGACTGCTCGTCACGAGCCGGCTCATCTGGATCTACACTTTTCATAAGCCTATTTAGAGGCCTGTGGGGTTGAAAGGGTTAAGCGTTTTTCCCCAGAATGGAGGTGCGGACATGAAGCTGACAAAATTTTAATAGCATTGCAAATGAACTATAAACTGTTAACGTAAGCTATCTATATAATTATTTACAGTGTAGGTTTAGTAAGTGAATGTCAATAAGTGTAAGATTGTGGCAAGAATTTAATTTAATACAGAAACTATAAGGTGAGAGTTGAAGAAACAACCCGTCCTTCACAGACGGATCTGTAGTACAGTGGTTAACACGCTGGACTGGTAATCCAGGGATCGCAGCTTCGATCCCCCGTCTGACTCTAATAAAATTTACAGTCTATAAGATGGGACTTTAAACCAAGGTCTCGTGTCGGTGCTTTACATTGTGCACGTAAAAGAACCATAGGAGACTCTGGAATGGGTCTCTGTCTGTATCAATGCACTATCCTCCAAATTCTAAAATGACTAATATCTTCAAGAGGCGTCGCTCATATGGGCAACCGGTAGCGACGATAAATAAACGTAAAAACACAACACACTGTTCCCAGATATGATGTGGATGTATGTGGCTCACTTTAAATTTTAAAAGGAAAGACAAAATATTAAAATCAAAATACTACTCGGATGAACCGCCGGGGTCTTCATCCACCAATAATAACTGGAGAGTCGCCATATGAAGTGAGCTGTTGGTCGGCCTATAAACCCCTGAAACAAGCAAAACTGTCACACGTGGCACCAACATGACATCACTGTTTATTGTTACAATAAGTGTAATTAATCCAGTGCCGTCTTTCATTATATTAAATTTCCCCTAAGGAAATTCTACCAAAATGTCAACAATGGTACCCACAATGCAATTACAACGCAATCTGAACCACAGACAGGTCACCACTTGCCCATTATTGGCAAAAGAAGGAGGGGTTTCTGTTTTATTTTCATTTATCGTCGCTACCGGTTGCCTCTTGAAGATATTAGTAATTATAGATTTTTGGAGGATAGTGCAATGACCCATTCCAGAGTATCCTCTGGTTCTTTTACGTGCACGGTGTAAAGCACCGACACGAGACTTCGGTCGGTTTAACGTCCCATCTGAAAGACTGTTAATTTTATTAGGGTCAGGCGGGGGATCGAACCTGCGATCCCTGGATTACCAGTCCAGCGTGTTACCACTGAACTACAGATCCGTCTGATATCTGGGAACAGGGCGTAATATATATTTTGCCTGGTCAGTCATATAAATATAGTTTAACACCGAGACCATTAATTGGGCCGTATTGAGTTTCTGATAATATCAACATGTGTGTGTGTGTGTGTGTGTTTTACGTTTATTTATCGTCGCTACCAGATACCCATATGAACGACCCCTCCTGAAGAGATTAGTCATTTTAGATGTTGGAGGATAGTGCAATGATACAGAAAGAGACCCATTACAGAGTCTCCTCTGGTTCTTTTACGTGCAAGGTGTAAAGCACCGACACAAGACCTCGGTTTAACGTCCCATCTGAAAGACTGTTAATTTTATTAGGGTCAGACGGGGGATCGTCTGTATCAACATGTCATTTTGCCAGAAGAAAGTTAGTGAAAATCGACAGACAGGCTAATCCACATCAGTCATTTAGACAAAGGAAAGTCTGACTGAATAATATAACAGTAAAGTAAAGTGTTTGTTTATTATAGTGTCACACCTATTGAAATAAGCAGCCATTACTGACTTATGAGACACCTCGTATGAACATCAGTACTTCCCGAATCCTATCCTTGTTGGGCATGCGCTAGGCTGATTGGCAATCGGTAACCATTATTTAACTAGCTGGCGGCTCACCTACCCGCCACATACGGATCTGTAGTCCAGTGGTAACACGCTGGACCGGTAATCCAGGGATCGCAGGTTCGATCCCCCGTCTGACCCTAATGCGGACACGTGCTTAATGTCGTTGACGTCAAATTACTTGCCCGGGACCTTCCTTCCTCCATCAGTAATAGCTGAGGAGGCGAATTAAATCTTCAAAAACAAATACAATTTTTTAGGACAATATATTATCTAGTATGTTATTGTGCAGACTAATTCTCCCAGGCACACACCCTCCCTAGCCAACTCAAACACACCCTCCACAGCCAACTCAAACACCCCCTCCCTAGTCAACTCAAACACCCACTCCCTAGCCAACTCAAACACCCCCTCCTAGCCAACTCAAACATCCCCTCCCTAGCCAACTCAAACACCCCCTCCCTAGCCAACTCAAACACACCCTCCCTAGCCAACTCAAACTCATCCTCCCTAGCCAACTCAAACACCCCCTCCCTAGCCAACTCAAACACCCACTCCCTAGCCAACTCAAACGACCCCTCCCTAGCCAACTCAAACATCCCCTCCCTAGCCAACTCAAACACCCCCTCCCTAGCCAACTCAAACAACCCCTCCCTAGCCAACTCAAACACCCCCTCCCTAGCCAACTCAAACTCACCCATCCCTAGCCAACGAAACACACCCTCCCTAGCCAACTCAAAAACACCCCTCCCTAGCCAACTCAAACACCCCTCCCTAGCAACTCAAACACCCACTCCCTAGCAAGTTCAAACACCCACTCCCTAGCAAGTTCAAACACACACTCCAAGTAAACTCAAACACCCCTCCCTAGCCAACTCAAACACCCCCTCCCTAGCCAACTCAAACACCCCCTCCCTAGCCAACTCAAACACCCCCTCCCTAGCCAACTCAAACACACCCTCCCTAGCCAACTCAAACCCCCCTCCATAGCCAGTTCAAACACACCCTCCCTAGCCAACTCAAACACCACTTCCTAGCTAGTTCAAACACACCCTCCCTAGCCAACTCAAACACCCCTCCCTAGCCAACTCAAACACCCCCTCCCTAGCCAACTCAAACACCCCCTCCCTAGCCAACTCAAACACCCCTCCATAGCCAACTCAAACACACCCTCCCTAGCCAACTCAAACCCCCTCCCTAGCCAGTTCAAACACACCCTCCCTAGCCAACTCAAACACCCACTCCCTAGCCAGTTCAAACACACCCTCCCTAGCCAACTCAAACACCCCCTCCATAGCCAGTTCAAACACACCCTCCCTAGCCAACTCAAACACCCACTCCCTAGCCAGTTCAAACACACCCTCCCTAGCCAACTCAAACACCCACTCCCTAGCCAGTTCAAACACACCCTCCCTAGCCAACTCAAACA
>CM026398.1:48094598-48120832 GCA_014843695.1 Archivesica marissinica | reverse complement strand
CCCCCTCCCTAGCCAACTCAAACACCCCCTCCATAGCCAGTTCAAACACACCCTCCCTAGCCAACTCAAACACCCACTCCTTAGCCAGTTCAAACATCTCCTATCGCCAAACCATGGAGCCACACCTGTGCAGAAGAAAACTACTACCCGATATGTTGTACAATATTATGGTAATCGAAAGCAGATGCGGATGCTGTCTTTGCGAAGCTACTTGCGTAGTTGAGAGTAATGAGCGAAGCTGAGTTATTTGGCAGCAAACTAGTGATGATTTTATAGGCGGATACGTAAATAGACCAACAACATACATGAGTTATTTGGCAACAACATAGTGATGCTTTTATAGGCGGACACGTAAATAGAACAACATACACGAGGCTCTGCAACAAGTGTATGTGCTTTCATCAGGCACGGTTCATATTGTAGGTCTAGTGAATTCAAAGTATCCCTGGATAAAGAAAGCTACGATCAAGGTGAGATTCTTTTATTTTACACTTCCGTTATAAATTAGGCATATTGTAAGGTAACGCACCACTGTGGAGTGGTTAAGTTCGCTGATTTGTCACTGTAATATATCATCACTGATTGTCACGGGTTCGGGTCCCGCTCACGCCGTGTCTCATTTATATGAAAATGTTGGCAGTTTCTTAGTGTGATTGGTGCACCAAGTACTGATTAACCGCTGGAGCCTGCCCAGGAAAAGTGTTGTTAGGTAAACTGCCAGTCGCTCAAATGGGAAACTGGTGGCGACGTTAAAAAAACTTAAATAATAACAATAATAATAAGGGGCTTCTGCTGCGGAGTGTGAGTGTGTGTTTTACGTTTATTTATCGTCGCTACCGGTTGCCCATATGAGCGATGCCTCCTGAAGATATTAGTCATTTTAGATTTTGGAGAATAGTGCAATATACAGATAGAGACAAAATCCAGAATCTCCTCTGGTTCATTTATGTGCACGGTGTAAAGCACCGACACGAGACATCGGTTTAAAGTCCCAACTGCAGTTACTGGAGCAAAATATATAACGTTCTTTTTCGCCGCAAAAAACCAAAACAAACAAAAAATATCCCACACCTTTCTTGTTATCTCTAAATATACATGTTAGTCCCAAATAATTAATAACGTACTCACGCAAAACTTGAATCAATATTATAATTATCTAATACAACAATACCGTGTATATAATCACATCACACTAAATAACTAAATTATGTTCGATCCCCCGTCTGACCCTAATAAAATGAACAGTCTTTCAGATGGGACGTTAAACCGAGGTCTCGTGTCGGTGCTTTACACCGTGCACGTAAAAGAACCAGAGGAGACTCTGGAATGGGTCTCTCTCTGTATCATTGAACTATCCTCCAACAATCTAAAATAACTAATCTCTTCAGGAGGCGTCGCTCATATGGGCAACCGGTAGCGACGATAAATAAACGTAAAAAACACTAACTAAATTAACCCGCCGACCAATTCGTGATACGAAAATATCCCGTGAACGCACTGAAAAACTAACTGACGGAACATTTCCATTGAGTATACAATAGGAATAGTAACACCTCGACCGCGCCGTAGTTTGGCTATTCCCTGTGTGACTGTCTTTTAATGTAAATTCTTGAGTATAGTTGAAACATTATTACAATTTTACTGGCTCTAATAAGGTGACCGTTGGAATTGCTACGGAGGTGTTTTAACGTACTGATCATAAATGTTGTCACACAGGGGTATAGTTGTTATCTTATAACAATTAATGATCCCAGTACACGAGGAAATATAAAACTTGGGGGCGGGAATATGAGGGAGGGAACACAAAATCACATCCTCAGTAACCTACTATGTTTCAAGTGAAAATGAACTTTCACTTATTGCAGCTTACTGCAACGAAATATGGGTTTAAGGGTTAGTTTAGTATATCTTAAATATGTTAAAAAAGATGTCCAAACGACATAGTGGGCCGAGGACACAAATGTGATATATAATCACAATTATAATTTCCCATGTATATGGGAGATGTGTTATTACCGGATATGTATCTGTATGACTGGTTATAATTATACATGTATGTACTCGGGGGGATCAGTTATGAACTATCATAATACAGATACATATTAAGACAGTCCACTTGCTCTTAATCTTCTTAGTACACATATTTTAAACTTCGTAGTCTTAACTAAAAGTATTTTAGTACATAACTCTAACTTTAATAATTTTAATGCATAATGTCGGATGCTGGATGGATATGGGTGCAAGACTTTATTGTCTTGTGACATGTCGATCACAGTATTGTAGTGTACATTGCACATGTAACAAGGTATTCTCGTCACATAACCGTATTCGAATGGTAAACATATTTATATATATGCAATCTTAGACATCTTAGAAGTATATGTGCACCGGGTATTGTATTCATCAGGTCTACCCCCGACTGTCGCTGGCACAAATTCTTGAACAAAACCGAACACACACTGAGATTGCAGCAGCCCTCATAGCCCACTAAACATCTAGTTATAATAATTGCGATAGACAAAACAATCATCTTTAGATGATGGGTATTTTAATATTCTAGAAAACTCAGTGGCCCAAATGCATTTATGCGGTGGCGACTTTAAATAAACTTATTAGTCAGTCGGTCACGTAATGTATCGAACGGTCCAATGTAACGGATGTATATTAATAAATTTTATATAAAAACAACTCTGAAAGCCTTTAATAGCGACGCCTCCTGGAGAGATTAGTCATTTTAGATTTTGGCGAATAGTGCAATATACAGATAGAGACAAAATCCAGAATCTCCTCTAGTTGTTTTAGGTGCACGGTGTAAAGCATCGACACGAGCCATCGGTTTAAAGTCCAAACTGAAAGACTGTTAATAGTATTAGCGTCAGTCTATTCCATTACATATTAAATATAGTTTCTCTATTTTTCAGCTTTTACATTACTATATTATTCCAATGTGCAGTTCTCACTTATAGTGCTATCTTTTGATTGCATTTGATTGTATATATGTTGAGGGCCTCATGGTAGATTAACTTTTGTTAAATGAGTACTCTCGTTAAATAAAGTCTTTATTATTATTATTATAGGCGAGGGGGGGGGGTCGAACATGCGATCCCTGGATTCGCAGTCCAACGTGTTGACCACTGGGCTACTGGGATGGTTTATGTCGTTGATATTATATCACTGGAGGTTAACGATTGGCTATTAAGGGACACGTGATTGATGAACCAGGCTAACGACCATAACATACATATCTCACTTGCCCTTCACCACAATACGTACGTTGAATTCATTGATTGATGAACCAGGCTGACGACCATAACATACATATATCACTTGCCCATCACCACAATACGTACGTTGAATTCATTGATTGATGAACCAGGCTGACGACAATAACATACATATGTCACTTGGCCCTCACCACAATACGTACGTTGAATTCATTGATTGATGAACCAGACTGACGACCATAACATACGTATATCACTTGCCCCATCACCACAATACGTACGTTGAATTCATTGATTGATTGATTGATTGATGAAGCTATCCAGCTGACTAGTGGAAGCTCGGTGGTTCTACCAGGATGTAATTGAAGTAATGTATGGAGAGGCACCTATTGGATCTTTCTCACCACTCACTAACTGAACAGAGTCGCTATATAGCCTTGGTTGTCGGTGAGGCGAGTGGTTAAGGTGTCCGCCTACGGAGCGGGAGGTCGAACGTTTGCATCTCGCCAGGGAGTTCATTCTGATTGAGAGCATATATAATTGATACTGTATAATATTTGGGACATTGGTACCAAATCTGTTAATCATAAAGTACAGTCAAATCCACCGGTTTTGTCGAAGTCTGGTAAAATGGTGCGGTTATGTTAAATTTCGAAAAAAGAATATTTTCGGTTAAATCATATTCCTTTTTTTATTATTTAAGTTTAGTTAACGTCGCTACCGGTTTCCGGTCTCTTCGGTGTATATATGCAGTGTTTCACACTCGTGATGTCAAACCATTTGTATTTTCATGCTATATATTGTATCTTTTTGTGTATGACATATGTACTATTGATTTGCAATAACATATGGTTAAATAAAATTTATTTTCATATTTGACTATTTCAACTAATTCAATTGTATATTTTACTTGCAGTCTAGCAACATTTAACAACAGCAATGCAGCGGTTGGGGTTCACGTTACTCTTTGTAGGCGTAGTGCTGATTGCTCTCGTTGAAGGAAGTATGCCAATACAGGGACGTTCTTTTACTCGACGATTTCACGAAATAGGTCATTCATGGCGTCGGCGTTTATGCTGTTTGTTCAAGAGGTGTCCACGGCAAACACACGAGTGTGTTCAGATTGGAAGTAGGTGCAGGTGTAGGGTGAAAACGAGAATATTCATGGCTAGGGTAAACAATGCCGTGAGAGGAGTGGCAGGCCAGACGAACAATATCCGCTTCCCGTAACATCGTGTACAATTTGGAAATAATGGCGCACGGCGTTGGCGATACAAGGTTTATATATTCATTTGTAGATACGTTCATTAGTCGGACAACTTCAACGGTGTTGATACTGTTTCCGTCTCGTAACCCAGCTGTTATGAGTTCGAACCCCACCAGTACCGGAGTATGGTGCTATCGTGCAAGACACTTAGATCAGCAGTGTCTCTTCTCTCTCCTTCATGGCGACCGATTCCATCAGGAATGCGGCATCCAGAGCGATTACGGAACTTGTTTCGTAATCGAGCTAACATAGATTAGCATAGGCTAAATCTAAACAAGAATTGGAAATGTTAATCGTTACGTCAAATAAAAATCAAGCCGATTGCGAATAGAATACCTCCAACACTATGTAAAGCTAGTATATAGCTAGTAAACATTTTGTGAGACATTGTGGACAAGAATCAAGAAAAAAATATATATGAAGTTATGAACACCACCAGCTGTACAACACCATTTGATAAAAAAATTCAATTTAATTTGCTCTACATAAAATTGAATTAAAATAGAGATGCTGAGATAATTCCTATCTAGTATCTCTCATAACACTCTCACATTGGAAGCATTTTAATCAACATGTTTATCTACAATCAGTTAAACACTCGTCATATATTTATCACTATTAGTTTTCATTGCATGCACAGTGTATATGTATTATTATGATGATGAGCTATGTAATGTTCAAGTCTAATAAACAATAATTTTTTTGTTCTGTTCTGTTATGAGCTTCACAATGAGTCAGATATGTCGAGATTTAATAAAGCAACTATAGTCAAGTCAAGTCAACCATATACATGTACACGTTGTAGTATGTAGTGTAGTGTTTCTTTATTGATTCATATGTCTTCTATGTCATTGTATATTATATATGTTGATGGTATATTATATATGTTGATGTTATAGTATATATGTTGATGGTATATTATATATGTTGATGGTATATTATATATGTTGATGGTATAGTATATATGTTGATGGTATATTATATATGTTGATGGTATAGTATATATGTTGATGGCATAGTATATATGTTGATGGAATATTATATATGTTGATGGTATATTATATATGTTGATGGTATATTATATATGTTGATGGTATATTATATATGTTGATTGTATATTATATATGTTGATGGAATATTATATATGTTGATGGTATATTATATATGTTGATGGTATATTATATATGTTGATGGTATATTATATAGGTTGATGGTATATTATATATGTTGATGGTATATTATATAGGTTGATATGTTGATGGTATATTATATATGTTGATTGTATATTATATATGTTGATGGTATATTATATATGTTGATTGTATATTATATATGGTGATGGTATATTATATATGTTGATGTATATTATATATGTTGATGGTATATTATATATGTTGATGGTATATTATATATGTTGATGGTATATTATATATGTTGATGGTATATTATATATGTTGATATGTTGATGGTATATTATATATGTTGATGGTATATTATATATGTTGATGGTATATTATATATGTTGATGGTATATTATATAGGTTGATGGTATATTATATATGTTGATATGTTGATGGTATATTATATATGTTGATTGTATATTATATATGTTGATGGTATATTATATAGGTTGATATGTTGATGGTATAGTATATAGGTTGATGGTATATTATATAGGTTGATGGTATATTATATATATTGATGATATATTATATATGTTGATTGTATATTATATATGTTGATGGTATATTATATATGTTGATGGTATATTATATATGTTGATGGTATATTATATAGGTTGATGGTATATTATATATGTTGATGGTATATTATATATGTTGATTGTATATTATATATCTTGATGGTATATTATATATGTTGATGGTATATTATATATGTTGATGGTATATTATATATGTTGATGGTATATTATATATGTTGATTGTATATTATATATGTTGGTGGTATATTATATATGTTGATGGTATATGATATAGGTTGATATGTTGATGGTATAGTATTTATGTTGATTGTATATTATATAGGTTGATGGTATATTATATATGTTGATGGTATATTAAATATGTTAATGGTATATTATATATGTTGATGGTATATTATATATGTTGATGTTATATTATATATGTTGATTGTATATTATATATGTTGATTGTATATTATATATGTTATATTATATATGTTGATTGTATATTATAACTGGTGTTATGGGTACTTTACGCTCAGTGTTATCGTCCAACAGATATAGGCTCAAGTTCAAATATAATGGCCATCATATACGATCAGTGTGATCAATTGATGTCGGTCAATCAGTATACCGTTTATATATGTCAATCAGTATACCGTTTATGTCGGTCAATCAGTATACCGTTTATGTCTGTCAATCAGTATACCGTTTATATATGTCAATCAGTATACCGTTTATATATGTCAATCAGTATACCGTTTATATATGTCAATCAGTATACCGTTTATATATGTCAATCAGTATACCGTTTATGTCGGTCAATCAGTATACCGTTTATGTCGGTCAATCAGTATACCGTTTATATATGTCAATCAGTATACCGTTTATATATGTCAATCAGTATACCGTTTATGTCGGTCAATCAGTATACCGTTTATGTCTGTCAATCAGTATACCGTTTATGTCGGTCAATCAATATACCGTTTATATATGTCAATCAGTATACCGTTTATGTCGGTCAATCAGTATACCGTTTATATATGTCAATCAGTATACCGTTTATGTCGGTCAATCAATATACCGGTTATATATGTCAATCAGTATACCGTTTATGTCGGTCAATCAGTATACCGGTTATATATGTCAATCAGTATACCGTTTATGTCGGTCAATCAGTATACCGTTTATATATGTTAATCAGTATACCGTTTATGTCGGTCAATCAGTATACCGGTTATGTCGGTCAATCAGTATACCGTTTATGTCGGTCAATCAGTATACCGTTTATGTCGGTCAATCAGTATACAGTTTATATATGTCAATCAGTATACCGTTTATGTCGGTCAATCAATATACCGTTTATGTCGGTCAATCAGTATACCGTTTATATATGTCAATCAGTATACCGTTTATATATGTCAATCAGTATATCGTTTATGTCGGTCAATCAGTATACCGTTTATGTCAGTCAATCAGTATACCGTTTATATATGTCAATCAGTATACCGTTTATGTCGGTCAATCAGTATACCGTTTATGTCGGTCAATCAGTATACCGTTTATATATGTCAATCAGTATACCGTTTATGTCGGTCAATCAGTATACCGTTTATATATGTCAATCAGTGTACCGTTTATGTCGGTCAATCAGTATACCGTTTATATATGTCAATCAGTATACCGTTTATATATGTCAATCAGTATACCGTTTATATATGTCAATCAGTATACCGTTTACGTCGGTCAATCAGTATACCGTTTATGTCTGTTAATTTAGAAATGCAACAAAGATTATATAGTTGTCAATGAACCCATATTTCTGACACGAATCGCCCTACCTTACCTCGGATTAAAACAAGGTGTGCATTTCCTCGTTTCATAACGGGGAGGGAGGGGGATGGGATGGGAGGGGGAGGGGAATAAACTACTTCATTATCGTATTGTTTATAAATATATCAATTTCTTGAACAATTTTACATAATTATGATGGGCCTCTGCGGACACGTGCTTAATGTCGTTGACGTCAAATTACTTGCCCGGGACCTTCCTTCTTCCATCAGTAATAGCTGAGGAGGCGATTTAAATCCCCAAAAACAAATACAATTTTTTAGGACAATATATTATCTAGTATGTTATTGTGCAGACTAATTCTCCCAGGCACACACCCTCCCTAGCCAACTCAAACACCCCATCCCTAGCCAACTCAAACACACCCTCCCTAGCCAACTCAGACACCCCCTCCCTAGCCAGTTCAAACACACCCTCCCTGGCCAACTCAAACACACCCTCCCTAGCCAGTTCAAACACACCCTCCCTGGCCAACTCAAACACACCCTCCCTAGCCAACTCAAACCCCCCTCCATAGCCAGTTCAAACACACCCTCCCTAGCCAACTCAAACACCCCCTCCCTAGCCAACTCAAACACCCCCTCCCTGGCCAACTCAAACACCCCCTCCCTAGCCAACTCAAACACCCCTCCCTAGCCAAATCAAACACCCCCTCCCTAGCCATTCAAACACACCCTCCCTAGCCACTCAAACACCCCCTCCCTAGCTAGTTCAAACACACCCTCCCTGGCCAACTCAAACACCCCCTCCCTAGCCAACTCAAACATCCCCTGCATAGCCAGTTCAAACACTCCCTCCATAGCCAGTTCAAACACCCCCTCCATAGCCAACTCAAACACCCCCTCCCTAGCCAGTTCAAACATTCCATATCGCCAAACCATGGAGCCACACCTGTGCAGAAGAAAACTACTATCCGATATGTTGTACAATATTATGGTAATCGAAAGCAGATGCGGATGCTGTCTTTGCGAAGCTACTTGCGTAGTTGAGCGTAATGAGCGAAGCATGTTTACCAGAGATAATGAGTTATTTGGCAACAACATAGTGATGCTTTTATAGGCGGACACGTAAATAGAACAACAAACACGAGGCTCTGCAACAAGTGTTTATGCTTTCATGAGGCACGGTTCATATTGCATGTCAAAGTATCCCTGGATAAAGAAAGCTACGATCAAGGTGAGATTCTTTTATTTTACACTTCCGTTATAAATTAGGCATATTGTAAGGTACCGCTTTGTCGAGTGGTTAAGTTCGCTGATTTGTCACTGTAATATATCATCACTGATTGTCACGGGTTCGAGTCCCGCTCACGCCGTGTCTCATTTATATGAAAATGTTGGCAGTTTCTTAGTGTGATTGGTGCACCAAGTACTGATTAACCGCTGGAGCCTGCCCAGGAAAGGTGTTGTTAGGTAAACTGCCAGTCGCTCAAATGGGAAACCGGTGGCGACGTTAAAAAAACTTCAATAATAACAATAATAATAAGGGGCTTCTGCTGCGGAGTGTGAGTGTGTGTTTTACGCTTATTTATCGTCGCTACCGGTTGCCCATATGAGCGATGCCTCCTGAAGATATTAGTCATTTTAGATATTGGAGAATAGTGCAATATACAGATAGAGACAAAATCCAGAATCTCCTCTGGTTCATTTATGTGCACGGTGTAAAGCACCGACACGAGACATCAGTGTAAAGTCCCAACTGCAGATATGGAGCAAAATATATAACGTTCTTTTTCGCCGCAAAAAACCAAAACAAACAAAAAATATCCCACATCTTTCTTGTTATCTCTAAATTTATTTGTTAGTCCCAAATAATTAATAACTTACTCATGCAAAACTTGAATCAGTATTATAATTATCTAATAAAACAGTATCATGTATATAATCACATCACACTAAATAACTAAATTAATCCGCCGACCGATTCGTGATAAGAAAATATCCCGTGAACGTACTGAAAAACTAACTGACGGAACATTTCCATTGACAATAGGAATAGTAACACCTCGACCGCGCCGTAGTTTGGCTATTCCCTGTGTGACTGTCTTTTTAATGTAAATTATTGAGTATATTTGAAACATTATTACAATTTTACTGGCTCTACTAAGGTGACCTTTTGGTTGAGGACCCTCGTTCAGATGATCTGCCCTTGTGGCGTAGGTGGCGCTGTGAGCAAAGCGGGTCAAAGTCTATTTCCGGTTAATAAAATACACGGAAACACGGTTTGGCTTATTATATAGTGCGCACCGTTTTGACCTACTTTCGCCAAAACGAGACTAACAGGTAAACAAACGCAAATATGCACTACTCGTATAGGAATGACACACCCAAGTGTCACATAATCTTGAAATTTACGAGTAGTTAGACGCAATATCTGTTCCTATGAATGTATATGGGTTATATGGTTCAGAGAATTACTTAGTGTGTCGTCCATTGTCCAGTGGTAGAGTGTCTTATTTGGATTCAAAGGGTCCCGGGCTTGATACTAGTTTGGGGCACATATAGTGTCATTGAGTGAGGCATCTCAGTACTGGTTAGTGACTTAAGTCTGCTAAGCCTGTCAAAAAAAACATGTCAAGGTCCCCACAAGGTGCTTGGCATCAATAAAACATACAATGCACATAAGTAATTGAATGCATTAGTAACATTTAGGTCACACGCACCATATTAACTATATTAACCCATGACATTGCCTCCTTCCCCTCAACGAAGGATCACTGCCGGCCCAGTGGAAGTCAGCAAATGTTGCTCCCATTTACAAAACGGGGACCCCGCCAACTATAGGCCTATCTCACTGACATGTGTGCTATGCAAGGTTCTAGAATATATACTTAGTAGTTTCCTCCTCGATAGTAAAACACTTCACTAACAACAGTATTCTGTACCATTTGCAGCATGGTTTTAGAGAAAAACGGTCATGCGTGACCCAATTAGTAATGCTAATCAATGACTTGGTTACCTCTGTCTACAATAAGCATCAGCTAGATCTCATCCTATTAGACTTCAGTAAGGCTTTCGATAAGGTCAATCACGAGAAAGTACTACTAAAAATGCATGACTATGGAGTCAGAGGTCAAACATTAAGGCGGCTTAAGAATGTTCTAGATAATAGACTCGTCAGTTGTCCTTAATGGTATTAATTCAGATGCCATTCCTCTGGAGTCTCACAGGGATCCGTACTTGGAGCCCTGCTTTTCCTAGCCTATATAAACGACCTCCCACAAACATCAGTTCCAAAGTCTGTATCTTTGCAGATGATACTGCAGTCTATCTAGCATCTGCAAATGAATCGGTCACACGCCAAAACGATCTTAAGAGATTAGAAGAGTGGGAGCTGGAGTGGGACATGGAATTTAACCCCTCCAAATGTCAAGTTATCCACGTCACCAGAAGGAAACATCCTATTCCCAGTCAATATGAACTTCATGGAGTCCTACTTGAGTCGGTCACCTCAGCCAAATACCTTGGCATGGATATCTCAAATAACCGGTCGTGGGACACTCACATAAAAAAGTCAACTAAGAAAGCAAACCAAACATTAGGATTCCTTGGTAGAAACCTCCAGGTCAAATCCGAACCCCTTAAGTCCATGGCTTACCAGACACTAGTGAGACCCCAGCTTGAATATGGCTCCGATATCTGGTTGCCCCATGCCCAAACATTGATAGACCATATGAATGTGTCCAGTGAAGAGCAGCCCGTTGGATAAAGGCTGACGTCTATCGTACCTCTAGTGTTACAGACATGCTTCATTCCCTAAATCTACGCAGACTAGATCAACGGCGTATTGACTATAGGATATCCCTTCTGTATAAAATTCATAATGATCTTATTGCTATTCCCATTGAAAATTACCTAGTTCCCCTCTCCCGTCCTGCTCGCCATTGCCATTTCATAAGCTATAGGTTAATTACAGTAACTACAGACTAATACACGTTTTCCAAGAACAATCTACCATTGGAACCATCTCCCTCCTGACATTGTCCATCTCCCTACCACAGAGCAATTCAATACGACAGTTTGCCATATTGACCATGCCAGTCCCTAGTTGTTCTGCGCAGCTGCTTTTAAACTTTTACCACAACTTATTTTCATTACTTTCTTAAATTATGCTTTTAACTATTCATACTTTTAACCTCTTTGCGGTTTTTGACGTGCAACATGTCTACATCCCCGCAAGGGGTTCGACATTAAAGATAGGTGGGTGGGTGGGTAGGTATGTAGGTAGATAGATTTTGACCTTAGTATGTGGTTATTTTCAACATTCTGTGTCTCAAATGAGATGTACGTGAATTCGTGTTTACTCTCTAATATTCACTTGTTATCAGTAGTTATATAAATACAGATAGAATACAGTTACAAAACAACCTACCAAAGTAAACAGAGTATATCGAAGGTAGTATATTGCCAAAATACGCTAAACCGGTGGTTTTATAATGAACGGTTTTAATGTTTGTTTACCTGTTTATAAGAATATGGGTCAAGACGGTGTCCAAACCGTGTTTCCGTGTATACTGATCAAATTGAGCGTAAAAGAAAACGGAACTCGAATTATAAATTTACTATTAGGCCCTACGTATGATACACAATGGCTTCGAAGTTCGGCAGCCTAACACTCGTTCAACTACAAAGGGAGCTGAAGAATAGAAACGCTAAGATATCGGGAAGAAAACACGAGTTGGTTGAAAGGTAATCACTGGAAATATCGATATTTTATAAACACTTTTTTATATCTGAAACTGCCCTACAGGGTGAACACTACATACCATTGTTGACGTTATTCGTCGCTCACAATGTATAAAGTGAATTCTCGCTATATCTACGATCAATATTTCAGTTTAATGAGCATTTTAAGAATGTTGTACATGTGTGCAACTCCTATCGTCCCAAGCCAAATCGTCCCAAACGGCCCATTATTTCGACGGTGCCATCATTTCGGATGATAACTGGTCATAGAAAGACCATCCATAATAATTATTGTTTAATTATTTATTTTATGATGGTGCCAAGCAATGTTTGCAATTGATCAGTTATTAACCGGACTAGCAGTTAAAACTAGAATTACTGGTCGATACCGGTCAATACTGGTCGATTAAAAATTGTGATCCAAGATATATTTACAGTGTTCCGTTAATTATTTCCAAAGTATTAGTAGTGTTTTGTACTTTATTTTCTTATTTAAGTAAACATAATAAAATATTGATCTGTTGATTATTTAATGATTATTGCTGATTACAAAGTCAAATTATGTGAACAGTCAATCAGTGGTCAGTACTTGTGCACATGATCTGATCATCATAGCGATGCCTAAGTTGCTGTGAAATATGAATATAGCTACATGTTATTGTATCAAATCGGTGGGACCATTTCAACAATATGTTACATTTTATGAAATACATAAGTACATTTATTACACATGTACATGTATATATATATGGGTATGCATTAGGCAGTGAAACGTCAAAAGAAACGTCACATTTTTATTAACACCCAACTTGAGCTCCAAGTTTGAGAGATATGCGGCATACATGTACTTTATTCAAATTTCTTTTAGATTGCAAAACAAGTTATTACAGAATTGGTTTAATCACTCTCGGGACCTCATTCCTGATGGAATCCATCGCTACGAGGGAGAGATTGTTGCAAAATCCTGTATATCTTGCCTATTTTATTTGCATATAAATGAAAAGTGCTCGACTTGACCACGGAAAAAGCGATTTGACTTGTTGGTGGTCCGACTAGTCCATGATCGGACCATGTCCGACTTGACTATACACTATTACAATTTACATCCACTGATATGTGATTATTAACACAAGCATATGTTGCCATTCCAGGTTGGACGCCTATGACAGAAATGCAAATTTCGGACAACCAGATGTGACTGGGCCAGACTTCCAGATGACAGTACCAGCATCAGCAGACTACCGGGACCTACATGAGGAGAAACGGTTTGTGCAAATTAACATGGACAACATACAGAGGTACCTTAAACAGTTTGACAAGAAGCTGGATATTTCGGCACAGAACCTGTATGGCGAGAAATTCTTGTTGTTTGTCCGTGGTGCTGTGGATAATGACCATTTCTTTGTTAAATCGGCATGCAGAGCAGAAATGAAAAAGTCTGTGACGTACTCCATTGATATATCGTTTGACAGATATGGATTGGTAAATGAAGCACAGTGTGAGTGTGCTGCAGGAATGGGCCCACAAGCCCACTGTAAACATGTGAATGCTGTGCTATGTGCTATGTTTGACTTCTCCACTAAAGGAACTTTCAACGTCGAAGAAACCTGCACACAAAGATTACAAACATTTCACCATGCAAAAAAGTTTAAAGGGTCGCCACTGAAAGCTCGGGATCTGCAAATTCCTGCAGCACACAAGGGCACATTGGACGATTTTGATCCACGACCAAAGGAGTTTAGGAATATGCCAGGTTATAGTGACTATTTTAGGAATACATGTTTGAACACCCCCAACATTTCGTCAACAGCCATATTCCAACTATTCCCTGCAGCAAACGCCAAAGCTGTAGCCCATGACCACGACTACTTGAAATATACACCAGAAGATGTGTTTCTCAAAGACATAAATCTGTCGTGTGTTAGTAGCGATATTATAAGAAACATTGAAATCAAAACACAAACTCAGAACACAAGCAAGGCCTGGTACCGTGAAAGAACAATTCGAATTACATCTTCCAATTTCGGTAGAGTGTGCAAAGCTACAGAAAAAACCGATTTTCGTAAATTGTCATATACCTTAACAAGAAGTATTGACCTGAAAGTCCCAGCAATATTGCATGGGCAAAAATATGAACCAATAGCTGTTGGGAGATACATGCGTGAGAAGAAATGTGTTGTCAAAAAGTGTGGCTTATGCGTCTCTCTAGGATTATCCCTACTTAGCCGCCTCCCCAGATGGTGTCGTTGGAAGCTCCTTACTAGTGGAAGTGAAGTGTCCATTTGTTGCCAAAGACAAGGAAATTTCAAATATTACTGTGCCCTATCTGAAACTACATAATGAACGCCTAAGTCTAGATAGAAACCACAACTACTATTATCAGATACAGGGTCAGTTGTTGTGTACCTGCTTAGGTGAATGTGACCTTGTTGTTTATACACTACGTGACATGAAGGTACTGAGAATTGTGAGGGATGATGCCTTCATTACCCAAATGGTGAGCAAGCTGGAGAAGTTTTATAATGACTTCCATCGTCATATCATCCTGAATAAGCTGTACTACCAATGTGACCGATAACTTAACGAATGTGCTGAGTAACATTCAGACAAACTGTATACGACAGTGTTATGAAATGTAATATCAGGCTGTACATATTTCTGTTGAAAAATAAATGAAATTACACTGTACATTTTTTGTATACGAGTGTCCCATCTTTTATGCCAGCAATTTTAATAAAACATGAAGTATATATTCCGTTAGGATAAGTTTATAGTCAAACCTGTTTTAAGCAACCAGTCAAGGTAATCACAGAAAGTGGCTGCTTAGTACAGGTGGTTGCTTAATAGAGGTCAAATGTATAATAAAACAACATATTTGGAAAGTGGCTGCTGAATACAGTTTGGCTGCTTAATGGAGGTGACCACTAACACAGGTTTAACTGTAAACATATTCCAACAGGATATATACATGTACTTCCAGGAAAATGATAACCTTGACAAACAGATATAATGCGTATTAGAAAATAAGATCTGTTTGTCTAACCCGATATTGTGGACTACTAGATATCTTATATAGTATGTGTTGGACATCATCATGCGTTACTTTTACCTTACATACAGCTATGTTAAGCATCCCTAGGAATAATACATTTCCGAAAATTGCACAACATGAAACATACAAACACAATTTCTGAAGCAAGTTTTGTTTCCGTGCACGACATAGGTTCAGTTAAGATTCTGTATGTCTTGCCCAGTCCAATAATCCTTTCTATATGAACGCGTTTACTGGCAATTTTTCTGTCCTTCAATACTGTTGCTTGGTTCATGCGATTTTTTTTAGAGAAGAATGTAGGAATGTTGATGGCAACATCTATTGGAGCAAAGATGTCCTGAACATTAAATCCTTTGTCGGCCATTATCGAATCACCAGGGTCACACTGACTTACGAGTTCACTCCGCTCAACTATCTGCCTGTCACTGGTTGATCCACCATAGG
The DNA here is from genome assembly GCA_014843695.1 of Archivesica marissinica. Classification (NCBI taxonomy): domain Eukaryota; kingdom Metazoa; phylum Mollusca; class Bivalvia; order Venerida; family Vesicomyidae; genus Archivesica; species Archivesica marissinica. The sequence continues at coordinate 48,104,607 of CM026398.1, read as the reverse complement.
CTGGCGACACATAAGAAACTAGTCCACCGGGTGAAGCGCCAATGAGACATTTTATCGTGTTCCTGTTCTTATATGTCGAAGGGGCTTTATGTTTTTTGATGGGGCACTCTGTACCGTCGACGATTACCCTAGTTGTTGGAAACTTCTCAAAGAAACTAGTGGGGGCAAAGTGATGAACTAGCTCTCTCTCTGGCCATAGATCAAGTTCTCTCCACTGCTTCGACATGAAGACAATCCATGTAATGACAATGTTACTGACGGTCGTTTCCGATATGCCGAACAGGCGCGATAACTCAAATGTTGTTGTGTGGCGGCGCAGCTTCATGAGAAGTAGAAAAAACTGATCTGGGACACAGACAGTCACAATCTGATGGTAGATATAGTTCAAATTGTAAGTGTCCTTAACACAAAGAGAAACTTAGCATAATGTTCTAATCCTGTGTAGAAGTGTATGGCTTCGTCATCAGTACGAAAGTTATCAATTGAAAATATTGGCTGTGCAGGTGTCTGTGCAGCAAAATCTATCACTTGCTTCGGACACACTTCATTTTCAATCATGTCCACATCTACATGTACACTATCCACACAAGTTTCTGACAGTGTGGTACAAACTTCAACCTCCTCAGATACATCATTGACATTGAATGCCAGGTCAGCAATGATGTCGTCGGGCTGATTTACACAGGTATTGTTGCCAAACAACATCTTCTTGGTGGACCTTCACCCGTCGTGTACGTGCGCCCGATTCTGGTGTAGGCGCATATGTCCAGCTGAACTGAGATGGAACAGCGTCTTTTTTCAGGCGTCGTACAGTTGGAGTTGTACCTGCAAATATACAAGAATACAGGCAACGTTGTTATAACATACGGAGTGCACAAACATTATTATATGATATTTTCAGTAAATGGCCAATTAAAGACGACACGATTATGGATGCTGTATTGGAAACTTGACATTTTCCGAGAAAATGCACAAATAAATTCCTTGTGCCGGTCTAAGGATGCAAACATTTGTTGTCATTAATTTTCATTGAACTCTACATGTCTGTTACAAGGTTTCACATAGCAAAGCGGCATTACTTTGAATACGTTTGTATTACTACTACATGGAACCTACCAGCGCAACATGAACGTGACTTATATAGTTCATACAGGCCATATATAAGTAGCACTCCTATAAACACATGGACTTGTGCTGGGAAAAAATGTTTGGCTGTGCTGGGAAAAATCTGCCTACACTGCAGACCTGTTAGTTTGAACCCTGTTGGGTTTACAGGAGGCAGTATTTCTCATCTAATATGACACATAATGTGTGAACAATGAAGTCATATTATCCCGATTAGGTAAAACGACCAGCCGTCCGAATTTTGGTGCAGCATAATTGGGGCGAACTGTAATTGGGGCGAAACTACCCTGGAACGCATTACGACTTCATCTCGGGTAATCATTACAAGACACTCGATACGATTCAATTATTACGTATATATATATTTATACCGCAAACAAGATTTACATACCACGATACGTTAGCGTGCTATAATCTTCTTCCAGAAAATGTCTACCACACACAACACTGTGGCTACTTGGTTCCCATTTTCTGTGCTTCGCCTGACACCGTTTGATGGCCTGAATCCACTGTTCTCTTCGTGCATCTGTTGGAAACGCATGCCCTCCTCGATTACAACAATTTGGAACACAACAGCCGGTATTCGGCATGATTATTTTAACTTTAAAAGCGAGTTTATAGTTCTAGCAATGGCAATAACAATATCAATCAGCTGAATGTTGACCCGCTTTGGCTACAGCGCCACATGGCAGCTCGATCAGGGGAAGTAATCAAGCGAGGTTCCTCGATGTGTTTTTAACGTACTTATCGTAAATGTTGTCACACATGGCTATAGTTTTATATATATTTTATAACAATTAATGATCCCAGTACACGGGGAAATATAAAACATGGGGGCGGGAATATGAGGGAGGGAACACAAAATCGCATCCTCAGTAACCTACTATGTTTCAAGTGAAAATGAACTTTGACTTATTGCAGCATACTGCAACGAAATATGGGTTTAGTTATATATGTATGTTTTAAGGGTAACCCATATTAGTTTAGTATATCTTAAATATGTTAAAAACGATGTCCAAACGACATAGTGGTCTGAGGACACACATGTGATATATAAACACAATTATAATTGCCCATGTATATGGGAGATGTGTTATTACCGGCTATATATCTGTATGACTGGTTATAATTATACATGTATGTACTCGGGGGATCAGTTATGAACTATCATAGTACATATACAGTCCACTTGCTCTTAATCTTCTTAGTACACATATTTTAAACTTCGTAGTCTTAACTAAAAGTATTTTAGTACATAGCTCTAACTTTAATAATTGTAATGCATAATGTCGGATGCTGGATGGATATGGGTGCAAGACTGTATTGTCTTGTGACATGTCGATCACAGTATTGTAGTGTACATTGCACATGTAACAAGGTATTCTCGTCACATAACCGTATTAGAATGGTAAACATATTTATATATATGCAATCTTAGACATCTTAGAAGTATATGTGCACCGGATATTGTATTCACCCGGCCTACTCCGACTGTCGCTGGCACAAATTCTTGAACAAAACCGAACACACACTGAGATTGCAGCAGCCCTCATAGCCCACTAAACATCTAGTTATAATAATTGCGATAGGCAAAACCATCATCTTTAGATGATGGGTATTTTAATATTCTAGAAAACTCAGTGGCCCAAATGCATTTATGCGGTGGCGACTTTAAATAAACTTATCAGTCAGTCGGTCACGTAATGTATCGAACGGTCCAATGTAACGGATGTATATTTATATAAAAACAACTCTGAAAGCCTTTAATAGCGCCGCCTCCTGGAGAGATTAGTCATTTTAGATATTGGGGAATAGTGCAATATATAGACAAAATCCAGAATCTCCTCTGGTTGTTTTAGGTGCACGGTGTAAAGCATCGACACGAGCCATCGGTTTAAAGTCCAAACTGAAAGACTGTTAATATTATTAGCGTCAGGCGAGGGGGGGGGGGTCGAACATGCGATCCCTGGATTCGCAGTCCAACGTGTTGACCACTGGGCTACTAGGATGGTTTATATCGTTGATATCACTGGAGGCTAAGGGACACGTGATTGATGAACCAGTTGCCCCTCACCACAATACGTACGTTGAATTGATTGATTGATTGATTGATTGATTGATTGATTGATGAAGCTATCCAGCTGACTAGTGGAAGCTCGGTGGTTCTACCAGGATGTAATTGAAGTAATGTATGGAGAGGCACCTATTGGATCTTTCTCACCACTCACTAACTGAACAGAGTCGCTATATAGCCTTGGTTGTCGGTGAGGCTAGTGGTTAAGTTGTCCGCCTACGGAGCGGGAGGTCGAACGTTTGAATCTCGCCAGGGGGTTCATTCTGATAGAGAGCACATATAATTGATACTGTATGATATTTGGGACATTGGTACCAAATCTGTTAATCATAAAGTACAGTCAAATCCACCGGTTTTGTCGAAGTCTGGTAAAATGTTGCGGTTATGTTAAATTTCGAAAAAAGAATATTTTCGGTTAAATCATATTCCTTTTTTTATATTTAAGTTTATTTAACGTCGCTACCGGTTTCCGGTCCCTTCGGTGTATATATGCAGTGTTTCACACTCGTGATGTCAAACCATTTGTATTTTCATGCTATGTATTGTATCTTTTTGTGTATGACATATGTACTATTGATTTGCAATAACATATGGTTAAATAAAATTAATTTTCATATTTGACTATTTCAACTAATTCAATTGTATATTTTACTTGCAGTCTAGCAACATTTAACAACAGCAATGCAGCGGTTGGGGTTCACGTTACTCTTTGTAGGCGTATTGCTGATTGCTCTCGTTGAAGGAAGTATGCCAACACAGGGACGTTCTTTTACTCGACGATTTCACGAAATAGGTCATTCATGGCGTCGGCGTTTATGCTGTTTGTTCAAGAGGTGTCCACGGCAAACACACGAGTGTGTTCAGATTGGAAGTAGGTGCAGGTGTAGGGTGAAAACGAGAATATTAATGGCTAGGGTAAACCCTGCCGGGAGAGGAGTGGCAGGCCAGACGAACAATATCCGCTTCCCGTAACATCGTGTACAATTTGGAAATACTGGAGCACGGCGTTGGCGATACAAGGTTTATATATTCATTTGTAGATACGTTCATTAGTCGGACAACATCAACGGTGTTGATATTGTTTCCGTCTCGTAACCCAGATGTTATGAGTTCGAACCCCACCAGAACCGGAGTATGGTACTATCGTGCTTGACACTTAGATCAGCAGTGTCTCTTCTCTCTCCTTCATGGCGACTGATTCCATCAGGAATGCGGCATCCAGAGCGATGAACCATATTATAGGAACTTGTTTCGTAATCGAGCTAGCATAGATTAGCATAGGCTAAAACTAAACAAGAATTGGAAATGTTAATCGTTACGTCAAATAAAAATCAAGCCGATTGCGAATAGAATACCTCCAACACTATGTAAAGCTAAATATATAGCTAGTAAACATTTTGTGAGACATTGTGGACAAGAATCAAGAAAAAAAAATATATGAAGTTATGAACATCACCAGCTGTACAACACCATTTGATAAAAAATTCAATTTAATTTGCTCTACATAAAATTGAATTAAAATAGAGATGCTGAGATAATTCCTATCTAGTATCTCTCATAACACTCTCACATTGGAAACATTTTAATCAACATGTTTATCTACAATCAGTTAAACACTCGTCATATATTTATCACTATTAGTTTTCATTGCATGCACATTGTATATGTATTATTATGATTATGAGCTATGTAATGTTCAAGTCTAATAAACAATAATTATGTTTTGTTCTGTTCTGTTCTGTTCTGTTCTGTTCTGTTATGAGCTTCACCACGAGTCAGATATCAGGGCTCGACAAATCCACTCGTCCGCTCGTATTTAGGAGTGACTTTTCGATCTGGACGAGTAGAAATTCCAAGTCGCTTGCCCAGTCGGACGAGTGAAAATTTCAGCTAAATATCCAATATAAATCGAAGGAACAAAATAAAATAATATCCGTTTTACTTTCTTCGGAATGATTACCAGGCGTGATAATGGGAAATCACCGAGGATATTTTAATGTGTTTATGCTACCACATAATTGCATTTATTAATAAATTAAAGTGCAATTCTGACGATTTTTAATTTTCCTAAAATACATGGGACGAATGATAGTCCAATCTGGACGAGTGGAACAGTGGCATCACTCGCCCAGTAGGACGAGTAAGAAATTAAAAATTTGTCGAGGCCTGGATATGTCTATATTTAATAAAGCAACTATAGTCAAGTCAAGTCAAGTCAACCATATACATGTACACGTTGTAGTATGTAGTGTAGTGTTTCTTTATTGATTCATATGTCTTCTATGTCATTGTATATTATATATGTTGATGGTATATTATATATGTTGATGGTATATTATATATGTTGATGGTATATTATATATGTTGATGGTATATTATATATGTTGATGGTATATTATAAATGTTGATTGTATATTATATATGTTGATGGTATATTATATATGTTGATGGTATATTATATATGTTGATGGTATATTATATATGTTGATTGTATATTATATATGTTGATGGTATATTATATATGTTGATTGTATATTATATATGTTGATGGTATATTATATATGTTGATGGTATATTATATATGTTGATGGTATATTATATATGTTGATTGTATATTATATATGTTGATGGTATATTATATATGTTGAAAAAATGAGTATATTATATATGTTGATTGTATATTATATATGTTGATGGTATATTATATATGTTGATGGTATATTATATATGTTGATGGTATATTATATATGTTGATTGTATATTATATATGTTGATGGTATATTATATATGTTGATTGTATATTATATATGTTGATGGTATATTATATATGTTGATGGTATATTATATATGTTGATGGTATAGTATATATGTTGATGGTATAGTATATATGTTGATGGTATAGTATATATGTTGATGGTATGCTATATATGTTGATGGTATATTATATGATGTTGGTGGTATAGTATATATGTTGATGGTATAGTATATATGTTGATGGCATAGTATATATGTTGATGGTATAGTATATATGTTGATGGTATATTATATATGTTGATGGTATATTATATATGTTGATGGTATATTATATATGTTGATGGTATATTATATATGTTGATGGTATATTATATATGTTGATGGTATATTATATATGTTGATGGTATATTATATATTTTGATGGTATATTATATATGTTGATGGTATATTATATAGGTTGATGTTATGTTATATATGTTGATTGTATATTATATATGTTGATGGTATATTATATATGTTGATGATATATTATATATGTTGATGATATATTATATATGTTGATGGTGTAGTATATATGTTGATGGTATATTATATATGTTGATGGTATAGTATATATGTTGATGGTATATTATATATGTTGATGGTATATTATATATGTTGATGGTATATTATATATGTTGATGGTATATTATATATGTTGATGGTATATTATATATGTTGATTGTATATTATATATGTTGATGGTATAGTATATATGTTGATGGTATAGTATATATGTTGATGGTATGTTATATATGTTGATGGTATATTATATGATGTTGGTGGTATATTATATATGTTGATGGTATATTTTAGGTATATTATATATGTTGATGGTATATTATATATGTTGATGGTATATTATATATGTTGATGGTATATTTTAGGGTATATTATATATGTTGATGATATATTATATATGTTGATGGCATATTATATATGTTGATGGTATATTATATATGTTGATGGTATAGTATATATGTTGATGGTATAGTATATATGTTGATGGTATATTGTATATGTTGATGATATATTATATATGTTGATGGATGGTATATTATATATGTTGATGGTATATTATATATGTTGATGGTATATTATATATGTTGATGGTATAGTATATATGTTGATGGTATATTATATATGTTGATGGTATATTATATATGTTGATGGATGGTATATTATATATGTTGATGGTATATTATAGGGTATATTATATATGTTGATGGTATATTATATATGTTGATAGTATATTATATATGTTGATAGTATATTATATATGTTGACGGTATATTATACATGTTGATGGTATATTATATATGTTGATGGTATATTATATATGTTGATGGTATAATATTTTACCGATGTCTCTCATTTGAAGTATGAAACCACGTTTCTAATACCGTGGTGTTGGATAATGGAGTTAATTAATGGGGCCTTGATAACGGTGATTAAGGCGACGGGCTTCGGAACGAGTAAAAACAGATCAGTGGATTCAATTGGCATACTAATTATGTAACCTATTCGGCCCACGTCAGAGCCAGTCACAGAATGAAGTTCGGGCGATTGACATAATGATAGATATCTCTAATTTTCTATTACCTACCTCGGCTGATAATGTCTGATTTATTCCAAAATGTGAATAGGTCCTTTTAATCAGACTCCTTTGTTTTTACTCGTGTTCCCTAACCAGATGTTGCGGTATGATAAATATGATGTTATCCAAATCGTGTTAATTAACTGATAACATTCTTTGTATATACTGTATGAGATCTGTCGAGATATAGTAATTTAATAATCACAAGAAGTGATAGTAGAATCAAATTGTTAGCATGTTGTGCACAGGAAACAACGATAAAAACTGAGGACAAGACTTAATGGGACCTATCTACTTTTAGGGAGTATTAAGGGGCAGTAACTGACCGATGTCCTTCATTTGATGAGATATTGTGCAATGCACAGGATATGGGGTAAAGGTTGATTGTCCTACCGCCAGGCCATGGGATCGCGTTATGTATTAGTTCCTTTTAGTATGATGGTTCAAGTCATAGATTATTTGCGTACCGCCAGGCCATTGGATCGCGTTATGTATTAGTTCCTTTTAGTATGATGGTTCAAGTCATAGATTATTTGAATTTTTACCCGTGTTGGATGTAAAGGGTTAGCATTAAAGCAGCATTACATCGTAATAAAGGATGTTTTGGGTAAAATATAAATACTAATGTGTGTGTGTTTACAAAAATCGAAATAGTCACTCAGAAATGATAAAATTCCAATAAATTTAAACCGTCGTATACGCAAATATGTTTATCAATACACGAAATTTAAACACGCACATCGCGCATGCGTGAAACAACAGAGGATGTAGAAAACAACTTATATATTTTGAACATGAAATACTATCTATCTATCTTCCTTTAATGTCGAACCCCTCGCGGAGATGTAAAAATGTCCCTAAAAGACTTAGCTAACAGAGGTATGAATCAACATATCAAGTAATTTAATTAAAAAGACAACGTGGGACAAATGGGGACGATGCATTCCGGTTGTAAACAAGTGCGTGATCGACTCGGAAAGTCCTACTTTCGGTTTCGAGTTTGTTTTATCGCAAAAAACACTGTTTACCAAATTAACATAAGCATACAAAGTATAATGTTATAATGTGTAGCAGCATTGCTACCCATACGTAAAATTTAATTTTTCAAATATCTTTTATTTTATACGATGTAATGCTGCTTTAAAGAAATTAAACCGTTAAACTTAACATGTGCGTGGTATTGACTTTAAAATGACAATCACCATACATGTGAGTAAATTGTCACATTCCGTGCGAAATATGGATTGTGGGATAAAACTATACTAAACACAACGTGAAGTACTGACTGGTTAATTAGCCACTATTACGAGTTCATGTGCCCCCGATGTCACATGTTATGGGTGTCATGCGTTATGGTGTCACGTGTCGCTATGTGACATACGGTCATCGACTTCCCTCGTCGCTGCATGTCCGAATCCTATTGGGGCATCGAACTTGGGTATCGTATTCTTTCAAGCGAGGAAGTTATCCAGCTGGTTTGCGGAAGGTCGGTGGTTCTACCCGGGTGCCTGAGATACTGCTCGTGGAAGTAGTGAGAGCGCAGTGGATGCGCGTTCGCTTCAGGTGCGAAAGGTCCGGAGTTCGAGTCTCACTGGAGCCGTTACGATTGTGCCCTTAGGCAAGGCATTTAAATTCCACATGCCGCTTCTCTCTCCTTCATGGCGATGGATTCCATCAGGAATGAGGTCTCGAGAGTGATTAATATAAGTTGAAAGAACTTGTTTCGCAATCGAGCTAAAATAAATTTGTATAAACTACTGCTATGAGGGGCAGCCAGGATATTCCTGCACTATTTTCATATATCTCTATATTCCATAATATATTATATATAGAGTTTCTCTACTTTTCAACTTCAAACTTTTATTTCATACATGCATAATGTTTACATACAGCAAACACGATTAGCATTATCACATGCACATTCGTAACATTCTAAATCACATAACACACATAGCAGCATGATTATAATATTAGCACATATCTGAGAACACAAAGAGGAGGAGCGACTATCTGGTATTTCTTGTATATGGGTCTATGTTTTCTAAGTAGGGTTTGAACGTATATCACATCCCTGGGACAGTGTTTCCTGACACCCACACGGCAAGTACCGAGCGCGAATGCGATCCGCCATTCCAGAGGGATACAACTTGTTAAATGAGTTCGCAGTTGCTACAATTTAGAAGGGAATTAATATGTACATGAGTACATACATAGGTACCTGTCCAATCATGTGGAACTGTTTATTTAATTTTGAAATGTTGTTGTACAATATTGTTATACTACGCATGCTACCAATATAGAGTATAATATGTTATACTACGCATGCTACCAATATAGAGTATAATATGTTATACTACGCATGCTACCAATATAGAGTATAATATGTTATACTACGCATGCTACCAATATAGAGTATAATA
>CM026398.1:48076354-48093598 GCA_014843695.1 Archivesica marissinica | reverse complement strand
ATTGCTGTTGTCGATCGGACATCCCAAACTGGTTTCATTGCTCTGTGGTCAATCAGAAATCCAAACTGGTTTCGTTGCTCTGTTGTCGATCAGACATCACACATTGTTTCGTTGTTCTGTTGTCAATCGGACATCCCAAACTGGTTTAGTTGCTCTGTTGGCGATCGGACATCCCAAACCAGTTCCATTGCTCTGTTGTCGATCAGACATCACACATTGTTTCGTTGTTCTGTTGTCAATCGGACATCCCAAACTGGTTTCATTGTTCTTTTGTCAATCGGACATCCCAAACTGGTTTCGTTGTTCTGTTGTCAATCGGACATCCAAACTGGTTTCGTTGCTCGTTTGTTGATCGGACATCCCAAACTGGTTTCGTTGTTCTGTTGTCGATCGGACATCCCAAACTGGTTTCGTTGTTCTGTTGTCGATCGGACATCCCAAACTGGTTTCGTTGTTCTGTTGTCAATCGGACATCCCAAACTGGTTTAGTTGCTCTGTTGGCGATCGGACATCCCAAACCGGTTCCATTGCTCTGTTGTCGATCAGACATCACACATTGTTTCGTTGTTCTGTTGTCAATCGGACATCCCAAACTTGTTTTTTTGTTCTGTTGTTAATCGGACATCCAAACTGGTTTCGTTGCTCGTTTGTTGATCGGACATACCAAACTGGTTTCATTGTTCTGTTGTCAATCGGACATCCAAACTGGTTTCGTTGTTCTGTTGTCAATCGGACATCCCAAACAGGTTTAGTTGCTCTGTTGTTGATCGGACATCCCAAACTGGTTTTGTTGCTCTGTTGTCGATGGGACATCCAAACTGGTTTCGTTGATCTTTTGTTGATCGGACATCCCAAAATGGTTTCATTGGTCTGTTGTCGATGGGACATCCCAAACTGGTTTCGTTGTTCTGTTGTCGATAGGCCATCCCAAACTGGTTTCGTTTCTCTGTTGTCGATCGGACATCCCAACCGGTTCCATTGCTGTTGTCGATCGGACATCCCAAACTGGTTTCATTGTTCTGTTATCAATCAGACATCCAAACTGGTTTCGTTGTTCTGTTGTCGATCGGACATCCCAAACCGGTTCCATTGCTCTGTTGTCGATCAGACATCACACATTGTTTCATTGTTCTGTTGTCAATCGGACATCCCAAACTGGTTTCGTTGGTCTGTTGTCAATCGGACATCCCAAACTGGTTTTGTTGTTCTGTTGTCAATCGGACATCCAAACTGGTTTCGTTGCTCGTTTGTTGATCGGACATCCCAAACTGGTTTCATTGTTCTGTTGTCAATCGGACATCCAAACTGGTTTCGTTGTTCTGTTGTCGATCGGACATCCCAAATGGGTTTCGTTGGTCTGTTGTCGATCGGACATCCCAAACTGGTTTCGTTGTTCTGTTGTCGATAGGCCATCCCAAACTGGTTTCGTTTCTCTGTTGTCGATCGGACATTCCAACCGGTTCCATTGCTGTTGTCGATCGGACATCCCAAACTGGTTTCATTGCTCTGTGGTCAATCAGAAATCCAAACTGGTTTCGTTGCTCTGTTGTCGATCAGACATCACACATTGTTTCGTTGTTCTATTGTCAATCGGACATCCCAAACTGATTTAGTTGCTCTGTTGGCGATCGGACATCCCAAACCGGTTCCATTGCTCTGTTGTCGATCAGACATCACACATTGTTTCGTTGTTCTGTTGTCAATCGGGCATCCCAAACTGGTTTCGTTGTTCTGTTGTCGATCAGACATCACACATTGTTTCGTTGTTCTGTTGTCAATCGGACATCCCAAACTGGTTTTGTTGTTCTGTTGTCGATCAGACATCACACATTGTTTCGTTGTTCTGTTGTCAATCGGACATCCCAAACTGCTTTCGTTGTTCTGTTGTCAATCGGACATCCCAAACTGGTTTCGTTGTTCTGTTGTCAATCGGACATCCAAACTTGTTTCGTTGCTCGTTTGTTGATCGGACATCCCAAACTTGTTTCGTTGTTCTGTTGTCGATCGGACATCCCAAACTGGTTTCGTTGTTCTGTTGTTGATCGGACATCCCAAACTGGTTTCGTTGTTCTGTTGTCGATTGGACATCCCAAAGTGGTTTCGTTGTTCTGTTGTCGATCGGACATCCCAAACTGGTTTCGTTGTTCTGTTGTCGATAGGCCATCCCAAATTGGTTTCGTTTCTCTGTTGTCGATCGGACATCCTAACCGGATCCATTGCTGTTGTCGATCGGACATCCCAAACTGGTTTCATTGCTCTGTGGTCAATCAGAAATCCAAACTGGTTTCGTTGCTCTGTTGTCGATCAGACATCACACATTGTTTCGTTGTTCTGTTGTCAATCGGACATACCAAACTGGTTTAGTTGCTCTGTTGGCGATCGGACATCCCTAACCGGTTACATTGCTCTGTTGTCGATCAGACATCACACATTGTTTCTTTGTTCTGTTGTCAATCGGACATCCCAAACTTGTTTTGTTGTTCTGTTGTCAATCGGACATCCAAACTGGTTTCGTTGCTCGTTTGTTGATCGGACATCACAAACTGGTTTCATTGTTCTGTTGTCAATCGGACATCCCAAATGGGTTTCGTTGTTCTGTTGTCGATCGGACATCCCAAACTGGTTTCGTTGTTCTGTTGTCGATAGGCCATCCCAAACTGGTTTCGTTTCTCTGTTGTCGATCGGACATCACAAACTGGTTTCGTTTCTCCCATACTCGACCATATGTTTTGCCGCAATGGATGGTATTAATTAAGCACATTTTTTATTTTTATTTAAGTTTATTTAACGTCGCTACAGGTTGCCAATTTGAGCAACAGGCAGTTTACCTAATAGCACCTTTCCTCGAAATGTTACACAATATTTGGTGCACCAACCGTAAGAAACAGCCAATTTTTTCAAATAAAGAGACACAGTCTGAGTGGGGCTCAAACCTGTGACAATCAGTGATGATATGTTACAGTGGTATACAAATCAACGACCGTAACAACTCGACCATGGAGGCAGACTAGGCGCAACCATCATCGTGACATATTTACAACATGTCGACACTACCTAGCCCCACTTACTTTCCCTGATATTATGTACATGGACCGCACAGATCCATTGTCACACACATAACCACAGACCCATTGTCACACACATAACCTCAGGCCCATTGTCACACACATAACCTCAGGCCACACAGACCCATTGTCACACACATAACCTCAGGCCCATTGTCACACATAACCTCAGGCCGCACAGACACATTGTCACACACATAACCTCAGGCCCATTGTCACACATAACCTCAGGCCGCACAGACACATTGTCACACACATAACCTCAGGCCCATTGTCACACCACAGACCCATTGTCACACATATAACCTCAGACCCATTGTCACACACATAACCTCAGGCCCATTGTCACACACATAACCTCAGGCCACACAGACCCATTGTCACACACATAACCTCAGGCCCATTGTCACACATAACCTCAGGCCGCACAGACACATTGTCACACACATAACCTCAGGCCCATTGTCACACATAACCTCAGGCCGCACAGACACATTGTCACACACATAACCTCAGGCCCATTGTCACACACATAACCTCAGGTTTGTTTGGTTGTTTAGCCACACAGACCCATTGTCACATGCATAACCTCAGGCCACACAGACACATTGTCACACATATAACCTCAGATCACACAGACCCATTGTCACACACATAACCTCAGGCCACACAGACCCATTGTCACATACATAACCTCAAGCCACACAGACCCATTGTCACATACATAACCTCAGGCCACACATACCCATTGTCACACATATAACCTCAGGCCCATTGTCACACACATAACCTCAGGCCCATTGTCACACACATTACCTCAGACCCATTGTCACACACATAACCTCAGGCTACACATACCCATTGTCACACATATAACCTCAGGCCCATTGTCACACACATAACCTCAGGCCCATTGTCACACACATAACCTCAGACCTATTGTCACACACAGACCCATTGTCGAACACATAACCTCAGGCCACACAGACCCATTGTCACACACATAACCTCAGGCTACACAGACCCATTGTCACACACATAACCTCAGGCTACACAGACCCATTGTCACACACATAATCTCAGGCCCATTGTCACACACATAACCTCAGACCCATTGTCGAACACATAACCTCAGGCCACACAGACCCATTGTCACACACATAACCTCAGGCCACACAGACCCATTGTCACACACATAACCTCAGGCCACACAGACCCATTGTCACATACATAACCTCAGGCCACACAGACCCATTGTCACACATATAACCTCAGGCCCATTGTCACACACATAACCTCAGGCCCATTGTCACACACATAACAGCAGACCCATTGTCACACACATAACCTCAGGCTACACAGACCCATTGTCACACATATAACCTCAGGCCCATTGTTACACACATAACCTCAGGCGCATTGTCACACACATAACCTCAGACCCATTGTCACACACATAACCTCAGGCCACACAGACCCATTGTCGAACACATAACCTCAGGCCACACAGACCCATCGTCACACACATAACCTCAGGCTACACAGACCCATTGTCACACACATAACCTCAGGCTACACAGACCCATTGTCACACACATAATCTCAGGCCCATTGTCACACACATAACCTCAGACCCATTGTCACACACATAACCTCAGGCCACACAGACCCATTGTCGAACACATAACCTCAGGCCACACAGACCCATTGTCACACACATAACCTCAGGCCACACAGACCCATTGTCACATACATAACCTCAGGCCACACAGACCCATTGTCACACATATAACCTCAGGCCCATTGTCACACACATAACCTCAGGCCCATTGTCACACACATTACCTCAGACCCATTGTCACACACATAACCTCAGGCTACACATACCCATTGTCACACATATAACCTCAGGCCCATTGTCACACACATAACCTCAGGCCCATTGTCACACACATAACCTCAGACCTATTGTCACACACAGACCCATTGTCGAACACATAACCTCAGGCCACACAGACCCATTGTCACACACATAACCTCAGGCTACACAGACCCATTGTCACACACATAACCTCAGGCTACACAGACCCATTGTCATACACATAATCTCAGGCCCATTGTCACACACATAACCTCAGACCCATTGTCATACACATAACCTCAGGCCACACAGACCCATTGTCGAACACATAACCTCAGGCCACACAGACCCATTGCCACACACATAACCTCAGGCCACACAGACCCATTGTCACACACATGACCTCAGGCCACACAGACCCATTGTCACATACATAACCTCAGGCCACACAGACCCATTGTCACACATATAACCTCAGGCCCATTGTCACACACATACCTCAGGTTGTCACACACATAACAGCAGACCTTGTCACACACATAACCTCAGGCTACACAGACCCATTGTCACACATATAACCTCAGGCCCATTGTTACACACATAACCTCAGGCCCATTGTCACACACACCTCAGGCCACACAGACCCATTGTCGAACACATAACCTCAGGCCACACAGACCCATCGTCACACACATAACCTCAGGCTACACAGACCCATTGTCACACACATAACCTCAGGCTACACAGACCCATTGTCACACACATAATCTCAGGCCCATTGTCACACACATAACCTCAGACCCATTGTCACACACATAACCTCAGGCCACACAGACCCATTGTCGAACACATAACCTCAGGCCACACAGACCCATTGTCACACACATAACCTCAGGCTACACAGACCCATTGTCACACACATAACCTCCGGCCACACAGACCCATTGTCACACACATAACCTCAGGCCACACAGACCCATTGTCACAAACATAACCTCAGGCCACACAGACCCATTGTCACACACATAACCTCAGGCCACACAGACCCATTGCCACACACATGACCTCAGGCCACACAGACCCATTGTCACACACATGACCTCAGGCCACACAGACCCATTGTCACACACATAACCTCAGGCCACACAGACTCATTGGCACACACATAACCTCAGGCCACACAGACCCATTGTCACACACATAACCTCAGGCCACACAGACCCATTGTCACACACATAACCTCAGGCCACACAGACCCATGGTCACACACATAACCTCAGGCCACACAGACCCATTGTCACACACATAACCTCAGGCCACACAGACCCATTGTCACACACATGACCTCAGGCCACACAGACCCATTGTCACACACATGACCTCAGCACACATACCCATTGTCACACACATAACCTCAGGCCACACAGACCCATTGTCACACACATAACCTCAGGCCACACAGACCCATTGTCACACACATAACCTCAGGCCACACAGACCCATTGTCACACACATAACCTCAGGCCACACAGACCCATTGTCACACACATAACCTCAGGCCACACAGACCCATGGTCACACACATAACCTCAGGCCACACAGACCCATTGTCACACACATAACCTCAGGCTCGAAGTCACAAACACAACACCAACTACTAGATATTTTTTAGCAAGGTTACCATATGATTTTTCCTAAAATCCATGAATACACCTCGACTTCAATCATACATAAAAACATTTGGCTCCGTGACTGACCGAGTTGTGCAACAAACTACATATATGCTGAAGCTAGTGCGTAGCATTGAGCCTGGAATATACGATAGGTGGGGATATTATCCACATACAGATCGATAGACCTTCCCTGAAACCATTGCAAACACATTATGACAATAAATATTGTGACTTAATTCTGAATAACTCCAGTTAGAGAGTAGGGAACTCTCGTCAGTGAAACGCACGATTGCCAACATTAAAAACTATAAGTGTGGAAGTCGTGATATCGCAATGGTAGGCTAGCACGTTCGCTTCAGATACGAAAGGCCGGCAGCTCGAGCCCCACTGGAGCCGTTACGATTGTGACCGTAGGCAAGGCATTTAAATTCAATGCTGCATCTTCTCTCTCCCTAGTGGAAATGGATTCCATCAGGAATGAGTGATTAATACGAGTTGTAAGACCTTGTTACACAATCGAGCTAAATTAAATTTGTATAAATTTGTATAAAGTAAAAATATTAAAACAAAAACTCATAGTAAAAATATATTGTATTAAATAACACAGAAATATTTGGCTTGATTGCTTCAGCTCATGTACTCATATCATCCTGTCTATACCTTAGACGTCTCTTGATGTCCCTTAGAAGTCGACCTTGAAGGTCTATGGCTTCCTAGTACATCCTGTTTCAATACAGTTGATACAATCTATACGGTGTTCTAGTACTCTGCACCATATTCACATGGAAGCAGTCTGAATGATTCAGGTGTTTTCATATTCCTGGAATGCTTGCAGTACTTCCTGTTTCAGTGTCAGTCGGTTATTTTAGACTGGTATCAGAGTAATTCAGACTGTATAGTGTAGACCATTCTGTTGTGGCATAACCTAATGACTCAGATGTTTTCATAATCCTGGAACATGTGCAGTACTTCCGGTTTCAGTGACTGTGTCAGTCGGTTAATTTAGACTGGTATCAGAGTGATTCATTTGAATAGTGTAGACCATTCTGTTGTGGCATAACCTGGACACGGTCTGAAGGACTCAGGTGTTTTCATATTCCTGGAACACTTGCAGTACTTCCTGTTTCAATGTCAGATGTTTTGGACTGGCACCAGAATGATCCAACCTATAGTCAGCACCATGCTGTAGCAAAACACGGACACAGTCTGCATGCTGGGCACCGGCTGCTATATGTAGAGCTGAAAACATGAACAATAATTTCTACAACAGGTTTTCTTAACTTTTGCCAAACTGACCTCAGCAAATAGAATTTAAACAATTTAAATGAATGGAAACTGTCTACATAGACAATACACAGATGGTATTTGTTATGTTATATTTCGGGTTTTACGCCTGCATCAGAACCATTTTGGGCTATATAGCGCCGGCGGGCAGTTTGCCTAACAACACCTTTCCTGGGCAGGCTCCAGCGGTAAACCAGTACTTGGGTGCACCAACCTCAGTAAGAAACTGCCAACTTTTTCATATAAATGAGACACGGCCTGATCGGGGCTCGAACCGTGATGATAGGTTACAGTGGTATTAGCGACCTTAACCACTCGACCACGGAGGAGGACGGATGGTATTTGTTAGTTCAGTGTGTGATATTATATTTCACGAAATGAACATAGATTACTTGAGTCCGAAAGCGTTCACATTGACAATATTTCAAACTGCAGTGGCGCTGGGAACCATAAAACTAAAGCAGTGATAATAGCGCGAAATTTTGTTATTCCACTAATGTCAACACTTTTTTTTATCACCGATACATTTCTATTTTTCACTGGAAATGATAGAGTACAAGTCATTGTGTGCTTTATGTTTATTTATCGGAGCTACCGGTTGCTCATATGAGCGACGCATCCTGAAGAGATTAGTCATTTTAGATTTTATCATATATAATGAATGTTAAGTCTATATGTACTATATATGTAAAATAGCAAATAAAATAGGATTAAACAATGAGCGACACCTCCTGAAGAGATTAGTCATTTTAGATTTTTGGAGGATAGTGCAATGATACAGACAGAGACCCATTCTAGAGTCTCTTTTACGTGCACAGTGTAAAGCACCGACACTAGACCTCGGTTTAAAGTCCCATCTGAAAGACAACTTTTATTAGGGTCAGACGTGGGATCGAACCTGAGATCCCTGGATTACCAGTCCAGCTTGTTAACCCATGGACAACAGATCCATCTGTTCCCATTGAGGGTGAATACAATAAGTGTATAGAATACATTACACGTGTATGCAAACAGACTCGATAAACAATGAAAGGTTTGCCTGAAAAAAGTCATGATCTAGTAATAATATTAATAGTGACAGAATGCATACTGAATGTCCTTTGTATATCGGCTACAAACATCTATGGTACTTTATTTATGATAATTAGAGAGTATTTGTGCAAGTACCTGTTTTAAGGTTAATTAGAGAGTATTTGTGCAAGTACCTGTTCTGAGGTTAATTAGAGAGTATTTGTGCAATTACCTGTTCTCAGGATAATTCGAGAGCGGTTTGCCTTAATAGCGCAAAGTGCGAAAAGTTGATGACTTGCGCACAGTTGCGCAAAGTGGGTATAGCTCGAGTCACTTGCGAAAAGTTGATTATTCAGTGCGAAAAGTTGATGACTAAAGTCACTTGCGCAAAGTTGCGCAAAGTGGGTATAGCTCCAGTCAACTGAGGAAAGTTGATTATTCAGTGCGAAAAGTTGACGACTAAAGTCAATTGGCACGTTTGATGTTACCTTTGATGATACAAAGTGGTTTTTATGTGCTTAATAAGTTTGCATGTTTGGGCTGACCAGTTATAATTATAATGATTAGTTATGCAACTATAGTGATTGAAATACATGATTAAAATGCCTTTAATTGTTAACTATTTGTTTGTTTGTTTGTAAGTGTGCCGGTGCGCCTGATTGTTTTGTCTTAAATGGCCCAGTGATTAAAGTGATGAAGCTATTTTGTTAACGTTTATACGTAATTAAAATTACTAAAGATCAACGTATTGTACGATTACAATAATTATGTGTTTACCAACTTTGATTTTGCCATTATTTTATTTAACATTATTTCTCCACAAGAACCATATTGGGGAACATATCTTGTATATTTGCTTTCTCCACGAAAGTGTGATACTGTTATGCAGATAATACGTTGACTTGTGCTGAAACATGAATAAACGTGTACATAAATTACATGTGACTTGCCACGATGAAATCGACCTTGTGTTTGTTTATTGACTTTACTATCAATGTAGATCCTGACCAAATGGTATGGGGATACACTGATCGCATAGGCAATAACCCGATTGTGTCATGGCGCATCACATTCTTGTTTCTTAATTGAGCACTATCCAATTCTTAATATAATCGGCCCCCACTTCAAGTTCATATCCACTTTGCGCAACTTTGCGCAACTTTTCGCAAGTGACTTTAGTCATCAAATTTTCGCACTGAATAATCAACTTTCCGCAGGTGACTGGAGCTATATCCACTTCAAGTTCATATCCACTTTGCGCAACTTTTCGCAAATGACTTTAGTCATCAACTATTCGGACTGAATAATCAACTTTCCATGGGTGACTGGAGCTATACCAACTTCAAGTTCATACCGACTTTGTGCAACTTTTCGCAAGTGACTTTAGTCATCAACTTTTCGCACTGAATAATCAACTTTTCGCAGGTGACTGGAGCTATACCCACTTCAAGTTCATAACTTCATACCCACTTTGCGCAACTTTTCGCAAGTGACTTTAGTCATCAACTTTTCGCACTGAATAATCAACTTTCCGCAGGTGACTGGAGCTATACACACTATGCACAACTTTTCGCAAGTGACTTTAATCATCAACTTTTCGCACTGAATAATCAACTTTCCACAGGTGACTCGAGCTATACCCACGTTGCGCACTTTGCGCAAGTCATCAACTTTTCGCACTTTGCGCTATTAAGGCAAACCCATTCGAGAGTATTTGTGCAAGTACCTGTTCTCAGGTTAATTAGAGAGTATTTGTGCAAGTACCTGTTCTCCCTTTTGTGTCTGTAATGTTGATGTCTACACCTAGGTCAATCAAGAGCAACAAAACATCCTTGTGGCCTTCCTGGAACAACAGTACAGGGTATATAATGGACTAGTACAGGGTTGATGTGATCTACTTCATATACTGGACTAGTACAGCTACCTAAAGCAAGCTTAGCTAGAAGTTGTGTTGGCACGTGACAACATACATATCCTGGGTATACCGATAACCGGTGACATAAGCAATAGCCTGTGTATTTTTGTTCCAAAACGAGGCTGTGCAAATAATGTTCCCTCTCAATTAAGCATAATCATATTTATTTTATTGTATGCAATATTAGTTAGTAAGAAATAAATCATAATTAAATAAAAAACAAATAAATCATAATTAAATAAAAAACAAAGTGAAAGCAACAGCACATGCCTCCATCTTTTATTTACGCGGTGATACCAATAACTGGTGACGATGTAAATTTCACCTCACAAGTTCATTCCAATAGCAATAAATGCCATACAATCACCTTACAAATGACAAATGCAGCCGATAGATAACAAATTCATTGAAATTCACCTAAATATTGACAACATGAACAAAAACTTATGAGTGTAAGTGGAAAAATAAAGGTAAATTTACACGTAGAAATGACATTTCAGCTAGTTTTTGCTATGGACAGTTGCAGAAATCCGACGGAAATTGTCAATAGTAAACACAAAATGACCATGTGCGGTTCATTTGGATTAATTCTGATATCACCGCTTATTAGTATTCACCGATATTAGGGTCGTTGGGGATATAACCTTTTGACCGACTGACACTAGAATGGGCCACAGGTTATTGAACGAAAAATTGTGCTTCCCTTGAATCTCTGATGACCTTGAAGTTTGACATACTGACAAAATTAATTCATAATGACACGTGTTTCAAGTGTGTACACTCAACCATTCACACATTCCTGAGCTGAATTTGAGGTCCCTGTGACCATGACCTACTGGCCCCAATATATATTGGGGTCATATAGTGACCTTGACCATTGTGCAAGCCTATATAACATGATATTGCACATGGGCATCATATCTCAATCTGACCTCTCTAATTGACAGCTCCCGATCACTGGGTATCATATCTCAATCTGACCTCTCTAATTGACAGCTCCTGATCACTCTGACCTCTCTAACTGGCAGCTCCCAATCACTGGGTATCATATCTCAATCTGACCTCTCTAATTGACAGCTCCTGATCACTCTGACCTCTCTAACTGGCAGCTCCCGATCACTGGGTATCATATCTCAATCTGACCTCTAACTGGCAGCTCCCGATCAATGGGTATCATATCTCAATCTGACCTCTCTAATTGGCAGCTCCCGATCACTCTGACCTCTCTAACTGGCAGCTCCCAATCAGTGGGTATCATATCTCAATCTGACCTCTCTAACTGGCAGCTCCCGATCACTCTGACCTCTAACTGGCAGCTCCCGATCAATGGGTATCATATCTCAATCTGACATCTCTAATTGGCAGCTCCCGATCACTCTGACCTCTCTAACTGGCAGCTCCCAATCAGTGGGCATCATATCTCAATCTGACCTCTCTAACTGGCAGCTCCCGATCACTCTGACCTCTCTAACTGGCAGCTCCCGATCACTGGGCATCATATCTCAATCTGACCTCTCTAACTGGCAGCTCCCGATCACTCTGACCTCTCTAACTGGCAGCTCCCGATCACTGGGTATCATATCTCAATCTGACCTCTCTAAATGTCAGCTCCCAATCACTGGTCATCATATCTCAATCTGACCTCTCTAACTGACAGCTCCCAATCACTGGTCATCATATCTCAATGACCTCTCTAACTGACAGCTCCCAATCACTGGTCATCATATCTCAATGACCTCTCTAACTGGCAGCTCCCGATCACTGGTCATCATATCTCAATCTGACCTCTCTAACTGGCAGCTCCCTATCACTGGTCATCATATCTCAATCTGACCTCTCTAACTGGCAGCTCCCTATCACTGGTCATCATATCTCAATCTGACCTCTCTAACTGGCAGCTCCCGATCACTGGTCATCATATCTCAATCTGACCTCTCTAACTGGCAGCTCCCGATCACTGGTCATCATATCTCAATCTGACCTCTCTAACTGGCAGCTCCCGATCACTGGTCATCATATCTCTATAGACTGACAAGTGTTCACGAGACAAAACACGTGCACGGCAAATTGCCCCGGGAAACATCTCTAATTTCCGTCTCTGACGTAGATTGTCGAATATCCCCGATTCAATTCCGTTGTATACGACATAAATAACGAAGATATACGAATTTAAAAGGCGGTAAACGCATGCACGATGTTTAAGTAGTTTTATACATTAAGCTAGGCCGTTCACGGTAAAACACGATTGTACTCCTATAGTACAACCTGTGACATCTCAATGACCTCTCTAAGCAGTATTTCAGGCACCCAGGTAGAACCACTAACAACCCGTAAGCCAGCGCGATAGCTTCCTCATTGAAAGAATTCGACACAGTGGGATTCAAACCTACAGCAGTGAGGAGCAAGTGATTTGAATTCAGAGACCTCAGCCACATGGCCACAGAGGCCCCTTATTCAGTGATAGGCTTACATGTATATATAACATGTGTGATATTGTAAGGTGTAATACATGTACAACATACCTTAGCAGATATATGTAGAGATGAGGCAGCATTTCCTGTGCATGTCATAGAAGGGTTCACATTGCATTCCTCTACAAGGTATTGTATAGACTTTACACAACCAGTCTGTGATGCCACATGGACAGCTCGACGACCTAAATTATCTTCCATCGCAATATCTGCCTACAGCCAGAAAAACAAATGCAATGCAGGAAATTAATTTATTCTCATGGGAAGGACCTTGTCTAATGTTGGCAGAACTTGTTGCCCAACCCTTTTTGCTTTATTTCCTTACACAGTGAAACCTCTCAAAATCGGAATCCCTCTAAGCTGGAATTCCCTCCAAACCAAACAAATTTCTTGGTCCCAAATTGTTCCCTTCTTTGTTCATTGTAAACCAGAACCCCTCTTTTCCGAATACAGAACAGATTTACAGAATATGTGTATTTTTCACCTTGTACACAATTTGTCTTGATGCAATATGAAACTGACTATTCTATTAAACAAATAACTTAAAAAAGAGGCAACATGTAATTTAAATGCCTTGCCTATGGGCACAATCATAATGGCTCCAGCGGGGCTCAAACCCTGGGCAGTTCGCACCTGAAGCAAAAGCGCTACCACGACTCCCACTTATCTTAGTCATTAGCGATACACAATTTGTGAAAAGATATGAAAAATATGTACAAACAGGGTACATGTATGAAACAGGGTGATGGAATGGAAAAAAACATTTTATGAAGAAATCAAAATTACACTACTGTACAATTTATATAATATCAAAGATGGCCGCCACTGTAGGAATGGTGATGTCATATGGAAACGTATTACTGGTTCAAAATTTATATATAACTTTTCTCAGATCTCAATCTCGAGCTCAACTGATTTGATTGGTTGATTTACACGCTGAACGAATCAAGACGCTTGAGACTCGAATTTGAGATTGGAGAAAAAGTTTATAACTTTTATCTAATGGTCTACATATCTTTGTTATTGAATAGTAGATGGCTACATGTGACAGGAGATCTAACATCGTTTACTCACCATTTGTTTATTGAATAGTAGATGGCTACATCTAACAGAGATCTCACATCGTTTACTCACCATTTGTTTATTGAATAGTAGATGGCTACATCTGACAGGAGAACTAACATCGTTTACTCACCATTTGTTTATGGAATAGTAGATGGCTACATCTGACCGGAGATCTCACATCGTTTACTCACCATTTGTTTATTGAATAGTAGATGGCTACATGTGACAGGAGATCTAACATCGTTTACTCACCATTTGTTTATTGAATAGTAGATGGCTACATCTAACAGAGATCTCACATCGTTTACTCACCATTTGTTTATTGAATAGTAGATGGCTACATCTGACAGGAGAACTAACATCGTTTACTCACCATTTGTTTATGGAATAGTAGATGGCTACATCTGACCGGAGATCTCACATCGTTTACTCACCATTTGTTTATTGAATAGTAGATGGCTACATGTGACAGGAGATCTAACATCGTTTACTCACCATTTGTTTATTGAATAGTAGATGGCTACATCTGACAGAGATCTCACATCGTTTACTCACCATTTGCTTACTGATTAGTAGTCGGGCTATATCAATGACTTGTACCCGGATGGCGTCCATGAATGGTGTAGAACCACAACTATCCTTCATATCTGCTACATATTGGCAGGCACCCAGAAGGTACTCCACGACATCATAGTCACCATGCAATGCTGAAATTGTAAATTGCAGTGGTTTCTTAAAAATGACCTAGTGACATAGTGGAATTTAAATGCCTTGCCTTGTATACTGTATATGAATACCATTGAAAAAAATAAATACTGTTTAAACCAAATGCCTTGCCTAAGGGCACAATGGTAATGGCTCAAGCGGGGCTTCAACTCCAGGCCTTTCGCACCTGAAACAAATGTGCTACCACAATTTTTTTTCTTTTGGCCTATGGTCATATAGTAAGTAATGTTGAAAGGGCCAGCCATTTCTGACTTACGAGACACCTATTTTGGACATCAGTACTTCTCCATTCCTATCCTTGTAGGCCAGGCACCTGGCTGATGCGAGTGCCCCGTGCATGCGAGTGCCCCAAGCATACGAGTGCCCCGTGTATGCGAGTGGCCCGTGCATGCGAGTACCTGTCCATGCGAGTGCCCCGTGCATGCGAGTGCCCTGTGTAGTACCTGCTGTATGTAGAGGTGTCCGTCCATTCTTAGCGACTGTATCCCAGAGTGACCCGTCTTGCTGCAGAAGATACTGTATTATGGGTAAGTGCCCCTCTCTGTTGAAGATACAATACATTAGAATTTGTGGAAATTGTGATAAGTGCAGTGGATGCACGTTCGCTTCAGGTGCAAAAGGTCCGGAGTTCGAGCCCCACTGGAGCCATTACGATTGTGCCCTTAGACAAGGCATTTAAATTCCATGTTGCCTCTTCTCTCTCCCTCGTGGCGATGGATTCCATCAGGAATGAGGTCTTGAGAATGATTAATATATCTACATGTCTAAGTCCCCGCAAGGGGTTTGACAGTAATGGAACATACATACAATACAAGTTGTAAGAACTTGTTTCACAATCGTGTTAAAATAAATTTGTATAAACTAACTCTGTCTGACCAATAATATCTACACAAGTATCGCACCTTACAGCAATGTGGAAGCAGTTCCAACCATCTTTGTTCCTCAGCTTGAGTCTGGCTCCATGTTCTACCAGAATCTGGATCACTGCCAAATTATCTTTAGTGCATGCTAGCATGAGAGCTGTCCTGAAATCACATAGTGTTCTAAATATAAGTTTGAGTGACATTCATGTTTCTCAGGGAGGTATATATTATGTGGCCTGACCGAGTATCGAACCTGGGACTGTTTGATTCCAAATCCGATGGTCTCACACTGGACTACAGACGCTACTTGGGTCAGCAGGTCAGGGCACGGACATACAAGATACAAGAAGCTTTATTTAAGATACAAGACATGGTGTTATTGAGCAAGGCACATCACACACATTGCTTAGTACTGCTTAGGTCGGCTAAGCCTGCCTAGGAAAACATGTATATGTCCCTGCAGTGGGTTTGACATTAATGGAACATGAATATATAGTAGCATACATGAATATAATAAAACAAATTGCCTCGGGCGCACGATTCACCCAAATCCCCCCCAAATCCTCATTTTCCCCCCAAATCCTCATGTAATTAATAAGTTATCCAATTAATATGTCTCAAAACCTTTTAATATGGTTCTTAAGAAGTTATTGAACCAGTTTGAAGACGTTTTTATGGTAAAAAGAGTCTTATTTCGATGTTTTAATTTAACTTCGGCATTCTAGCAGCCAAGGGAGATCATCCAAAATAAATTATGAGATAAATTCAAGGGAGATAAATGTTGTTTGACCCATATAGCTTGAAAATATGAGCACGTCCGTAAATGGCAAGTGTCTATGCAGTACGCAAGGGCGGATTCAGGGGAATAGAATTATACACATTTGGAATGGTAAATAACTTGCATGTTTCAATTGACCAAAATGGGTCAAACAACATTTATCTCCCTTGCATTTATCTCATAATTTATTTTGGATGATCTCCCTTGGCTGCTAGAATGCCGAAGTTAAATTAAAACATTGAAATAAGACTCTTTTTAACATAAAAACGTCTTCAAATCGGGTTCAATAACTTCTTAAGAACCATATTAAAAGGTTTTGAGACATATTAATTGGATAACTTATTCATTACATGAGGATTTGGGGGGAAAATGGGGATTTGGGGAGGATTTGGGTGAATCGTGCGGCCCGAAGGTGAGCCTAATCGAACGAAGAGATTTGTACAGTACAAGTTCACTACTTATTCACAATGTGTAAAACATTTACCAATCTGCCCTTTTTAAGGAGTCAATATTGCATTCAAATGACAAAATG
>CM026398.1:47931634-48075354 GCA_014843695.1 Archivesica marissinica | reverse complement strand
AAACTTGCTGCAATCCTAGTTGTGTTCATTTATCCATTCCTCTTCACAGATCCCAGGTATCTCTTCCAATGGGAGTCGTGCTGGGCGTCCTCTGTTGTCGATCAGACATCCACACTGGTTTCGTTGCTCTGTTGTCGATCGGACATCCCAAACCGGTTCAATTGCTCTGTTGTCGATCGGACATCCCAAACTGGTTTCATTGCTCTGTTGTCGATCGGACATCCCAAACCGGTTCCATTGCTCTGTTGTCGATCGGACATCCCAAACCGGTTCCATTGCTCTGTTGTCGATCGGACATCCCAAACCGGTTCAATTGCTCTGTTGTCGATCGGACATCCCAAACCGGTTCCATTGCTCTGTTGTCGATCGGACATCCCAAACTGGTTTCATTGCTCTGTTATCGATCATCCCAAACTGGTTCAATTGCTCTGTTGTCGATCGGACATCACAAACCGGTTCCATTGCTCTGTTGTCGATCAGACATCACACATTGTTTCGTTGTTCTGTTGTCGATCGGACATCCAAACTGGTTTCGTTGTTCTGTGGTCAATCAGACATCCCCAACCGGTTCCATTGCTGTTGTCGATCGGACATCCCAAACCGGTTCAATTGCTCTGTTGTCGATCGGACATCCCAAACCGGTTCCATTGCTCTGTTGTCGATCGGACATCCCAAACTGGTTTCGTTGTTCTGTTGTCGATCGGACAACATAAACTGGTTTCGTTCTTCTGTTGTCGATCGGACACTCAAACCAGTTCCATTGCTCTGTTGTCGATCAGACATCCAAACTGGTTTCGTTGCTCTGTTGTCGATCAGACATCCCCAACCGGTTCCATTGCTGTTGTCGATCGGACATCCCAAACTGGTTTCATTGCTCTGTTGTCAATCGGACATCCCAAACCGGTTCCATTGCTCTGTTGTCGATCAGACATCACACATTGTTTCGTTGTTCTGTTGTCAATCGGACATCCCAAACTGGCTTAGTTGATCTGTTGTCGATCGGACATCCCAAACCGGTTTCATTGCTCTGTTGTCGATCAGACATCACACATTGTTTCGTTGTTCTGTTGTCAATCGGACATCACAAACTGGTTTCGTTGTTCTGTTGTCGATCGGACATCCCAAACAGGTTTCGTTGCTCTGTTGTCGATCAGACATCACACATTGTTTCGTTGTTCTGTTGTCGATCGGAAATCCCAAACTGGTTTCATTGTTCTGTTGTCTGTTGTCGATCAGACATCCCAAACAGGTTTCATTGCTCTGTTGTCGATCGGACATCCAAACTGGCTTAGTTGATCTGTTGTCGATCGGACATCCCAAACCGGTTTCATTGCTCTGTTGTCGATCAGAAATCACACATTGTTTCGTTGTTCTGTTGTCAATCGGACATCACAAACTGGTTTCGTTGTTCTGTTGTCGATCGGACATCCCAAACTGGTTTCATTGTTCTGTTGTCGATCGGACATCCCAAACTGGTTTCGTTGTTCTGTTGTCAATCGGACATCCTAACTTGTTTTGTTGCTCTGTTGTCGATCGCACACCACAAACTGGTATCATTGCTCTGTTGTCAATCAGACATCCAAAACCAGTTCCACTACTCTGTTGTCGATCGGACATCCCAAACTGATTTCGTTGATCTGTTGTCGATCGGACACCCAAACTGGTTTCGTTGTTCTGTTGTCGATCGGACATCCCAAACTGGTTTCGTTGCTCTATTGTCGATCGGACATCCCAAACTGGTTTCGTTGTTATGTTGTCGATCAGACATCCCAAACCAGTTCCACTACTCTGTTGTCGATGGGACATCCCAAACTGGTTTCGTTGTTCTGTTGTCGATCGGACATCCCAAACTGGTTTCGTTGTTATCTTGTCGATCGGACATCACAAACTGGTTTCGTTGCTCTGTTGTCAATCGGACATCCCAAACTGGTTTCGTTGTTCTGTTGTCAATCGGACATCCCAAACTGGTTTCGTTGCTCTGTTGTCAATCGGACATCCCAAACTGGTTTCGTTGTTCTGTTGTCAATCGGACATCCCAAACTGGTTTCGTTGTTCTGTTGTCGATCGGACATCCAAACTAGTATCGTTGTTCTGTTGTCGATCGGACACCCACACTGGTTTTGTTGCTCTGTTGTCGATGGGACATCCAAACTGGTGTCGTTGCTCTTTTGTTGATCGGACATCCCAAAATGGTTTCATTGTTCTGTTGTCGATGGGATATCCCAACCTGGTTTCGTTGTTCTGTTGTCGATCGGACCTCCCAAACTGATTTCATTGTTGTTGTCGATCGGACATCCCAACCGGTTCCATTGCTGTTGTCGATCGGACATCCCAAACTGGTTTCATTGCTCTGTGGTCAATCAGAAATCCAAACTGGTTTCGTTGCTCTGTTGTCGACCAGACATCACACATTGTTTCGTTGTTCTGTTGTCAATCGGACATCACAAACTGGTTTCGTTGTTCTGTTGTCGATCGCACATCCCAAACTGGTTTCATTGCTCTGTTGTCAATCAGACATCCCAAACCAGTTCCACTACTCTGTTGTCGATCGGACATCCCAAACTGATTTCGTTGTTCTGTTGTCGATCGGACACCCAAACTGGTTTCGTTGTTCTGTTGTCGATCGGACACCCCAAACTGGTTTCGTTGCTCTGTTGTCGATCGGACATCCCAAACTGGTTTCGTTGTTCTGTTGTCGATCAGACATCACAAACTGGTTTCGTTGTTATCTTGTCAATCAGACATCCCAAACCAGTTCCACTACTCTGTTGTCGATGGGACATCCCAAACTGGTTTCATTGTTCTGTTGTCGATGGGACATCCCAAACTGGTTTCGTTGTTCTGTTGTCGATCGGACATCCACACTGGTTTCGTTGTTATCTTGTCGATCGGATATCACAAACTGGTTTCGTTGCTCTGTTGTCAATCGGACATCCCAAACTGGTTTCGTTGTTCTGTTGTCAATCGGACATCCCAAACTGGTTTCGTTGCTCTGTTGTCAATCGGACATCCCAAATTGGTTTCGTTGCTCTGTTGTCAATCGGACATCCCAAACTGGTTTCGTTGTTCTGTTGTCAATCGGACATCCCAAACTGGTTTCGTTGTTCTGTTGTCGATCGGACATCCACACTCGTTTCGTTGTTCTTTTGTCGATCGGACACCCACACTGGTTTTATTGCTCTGTTGTCGATGGGACATCCACACTGGTTTCGTTGCTCTTTTGTTGATCGGACATCCCAAACTGGTTTCGTTGTTCTGTTGTCGATAGGCCATCCCAAACTGGTTTCGTTTCTCTGTTGTCGATCTG
Source organism: Archivesica marissinica (assembly GCA_014843695.1). NCBI lineage: Eukaryota > Metazoa > Mollusca > Bivalvia > Venerida > Vesicomyidae > Archivesica > Archivesica marissinica. Next base: position 48,072,047 of record CM026398.1, on the reverse strand, counting down.
ATATCCCAACCGGTTCCGTTGCTGTTGTCAATCGGACATCCCAAACAGGTTTAGTTGCTCTGTTGTTGATCGGACATCCCAATCTGGTTTCGTTGTTCTGTTGTCGATCGGACATCCCAAATGGGTTTGGTTGTTCTGTTGTCGATGGGACATCCCAAACTTGTTTCGTTGTTCTGTTGTCGATCGGACATCCCAAACTGGTTTCATTGTTATGTTGTCGATCGGAAATCCCAACCGGTTCCATTGCTGTTGTCGATCGGACATCCCAAACTGGTTTCGTTGTTCTGTTGTCGATCGGACATCCCAAATGGGTTTCGTTGGTCTGTTGACGATCGGACATCCCAAACTGGTTTCGTTGTTCTGTTGTCGATAGGCCATCCCAAACTGGTTTCGTTTCTCTGTTGTCGATCGGACATTCCAACCGGTTCCATTGCTGTTGTCGATCGGACATCCCAAACTGGTTTCATTGCTCTGTGGTCAATCAGAAATCCAAACTGGTTTCGTTGCTCTGTTGTCGATCAGACATCACACATTGTTTCGTTGTTCTGTTGTCAATCGGACATCCCAAAATGGTTTAGTTGCTCTGTTGGCGATCGGACATCCCAAACCGGTTCCATTGCTCTGTTGTCGATCAGACATCACACATTGTTTCGTTGTTTTGTTGTCAATCTGACATCCCAAACTGGTTTCGTTGTTCTGTTGTCAATCGGACATCCCAAACTGGTTTTATTGTTCTGTTGTCGATCAGACATCACACATTGTTTCGTTGTTCTGTTGTCAATCGGACATCCCAAACTGGTTTCGTTGTTCTGTTGTCAATCGGACATCCCAAACTAGTTTCGTTGTTCTGTTGTCAATCGGACATCCAAACTGGTTTCGTTGCTCGTTTGTTGATCAGACATCCCAAACTGGTTTCGTTGTTCTGTTGTCAATCGGACATCCCAAACAGGTTTAGTTGCTCTGTTGTTGATCGGACATCCCAAACTGGTTTCGTTGTTCTGTTGTCGATCGGACATCCCAAATGGGTTTCGTTGGTCTGTTGTCGATCGGACATCCCAAACTGGTTTCGTTGTTCTGTTGTCGATAGGCCATCCCAAACTGGTTTCGTTTCTCTGTTGTCGATCGGACATCCCAACCGGTTCCATTGCTGTTGTCGATCGGACATCCCAAACTGGTTTCATTGCTCTGTGGTCAATCAGAAATCCAAACTGGTTTCGTTGCTCTGTTGTCGATCAGACATCACACATTGTTTCGTTGTTCTGTTGTCAATCGGACACCCCAAACTGGTTTAGTTGCTCTGTTGGCGATCGGACATCCCAAACCGGTTCCATTGCTCTGTTGTCGATCAGACATCACACATTGTTTCGTTGTTCTGTTGTCAATCGGACATCCCAAACTGGTTTCGTTGTTCTGTTGTCGATCAGACATCACACATTGTTTCGTTGGTCTGTTGTCGATCGGACATCCCAAACTGGTTTCGTTGTTCTGTTGTCGATAGGCCATCCCAAACTGGTTTCGTAAGTTTGTTGTCGATCGGACATTCCAACCGGTTCCATTGCTGTTGTCGATCGGACATCCCAAACTGGTTTCATTGCTCTGTGGTCAATCAGAAATCCAAACTGGTTTCGTTGCTCTGTTGTCGATCAGACATCACACATTGTTTCGATGTTCTGTTGTCAATCGGACATCCCAAACTGGTTTAGTTGCTCTGTTGGCGATCGGACATCCCAAACCGGTTCCATTGCTCTGTTGTCGATCAGACATCACACATTGTTTCGTTGTTCTGTTGTCAATCGGACATCCCAAACTGGTTTCGTTGTTCTGTTGTCGATCAGACATCACACATTGTTTCGTTGTTCTGTTGTCAATCTGACATCCCAAACTGGTTTTGTTGTTCTGTTGTTGATCAGACATCACACATTGTTTCGTTGTTCTGTTGTCAATCGGACATCCCAAACTGGTTTCGTTGTTCTGTTGTCAATCGGACATCCCAAACTGGTTTCGTTGTTCTGTTGTCGATAGGCCATCCCAAACTGGTTTCGTTTCTCTGTTGTCGATCAGACATCCCAACCGGTTCCATTGCTGTTGTCGATCGGACATCCCAAACTGGTTTCATTGCTCTGTGTTCAATCAGAAATCCAAACTGGTTTCGTAGCTCTGTTGTCGATCAGACATCACACATTGTTTCGTTGTTCTTTTGTCAATCGGACATCCCAAACTGGTTTAGTTGCTCTGTTGGCGATCGGACATCCCAAACCGGTTCCATTGCTCTGTTTTCGATCAGACATCACACATTGTTTCGTTGTTCTGTTGTCAATCGGACATCCCAAACTGGTTTCGTTGTTCTGTTGTCAATCGGACATCCCAAACTGGTTTTGTTGTTCTGTTGTCGATCAGACATCACACATTGTTTCGTTGTTCTGTTGTCAATCGGACATCCAAAATTGGTTTCGTTGTTCTGTTGTCGATCGGACATCCCAAACTGCTTTCGTTGTTCTGTTGTCAATCGGACATCCCAAACAGGTTTAGTTGCTCTGTTGTTGATCGGACATCCCAAACTGGTTTCGTTGATCTGTTGTCGATAGGCCATCCCAAACTGGTTTCGTTTCTCTGTTGTCGATCGGACATCCCAACCGGTTCCATTGCTGTTGTCGATCGGACATCCCAAACTGGTTTCGTTGTTCTGTTGTCGATAGGCCATCCCAAACTGGTTTCGTTTCTTTGTTGTCGATCGGACATCCCAACCGGTTCCATTGCTGTTGTCGATCGGACATCCCAAACAGGTTTCATTGCTCTGTGGTCAATCAGAAATCCAAACTGGTTTCGTAGCTCTGTTGTCGATCAGACATCACACATTGTTTCGTTGTTCTGTTGTCAATCGGACATCCTAAACTGGTTTAGTTGCTCTGTTGGCGATCGGACATCCCAAACCGGTTCCATTGCTCTGTTGTCGATCAGACATCACACATTGTTTCGTTGTTCTGTTGTCAATCGGACAACCCAAACTGGTTTCGTTGTTCTGTTGTCAATCGGACATCCCAAACTGATTTTGTTGTTCTGTTGTCGATCGGACATCCCAAATGGGTTTCGTTGGTCTGTTGTCGATCGGACATCCCAAACTGGTTTCGTTGTTCTGTTGTCGATAGGCCATCCCAAACTTGTTTCGTTTCTCTGTTGTCGATCGGACATTCCAACCGGTTCCATTGCTGTTGTCGATCGGACATCCCAAACTGGTTTCGTTGTTCTGTTGTCGATAGGCCATCCCAAACTGGTTTCGTTGTTCTGTTGTCGATCAGACATCACACATTGTTTCGTTGTTCTGTTGTCAATCGGACATCCCAAATGGGTTTCGTTGGTCTGTTGTCGATCGGACATCCCAAACTGGTTTCGTTGATCTGTTGTCGATCGGACATCCCAAATGGGTTTCGTTGGTCTGTTGTCGATCGGACATCCCAAACTGGTTTCGTTGTTCTGTTGTCGATAGGCCATCCCAAACTGGTTTCGTTTCTCTGTTGTCGATCGGACATCCCAACCGGTTCCATTGCTGTTGTCGATCGGACATCCAAACTGGTTTCGTTGCTCGTTTGTTGATCGGACATCCCAAACTGGTTTCGTTGTTCTGTTGTCGATCGGACATTCCAAACTGGTTTCGTTGTTCTGTTGTCAATCGGATATCCCAAACAGGTTTAGTTGCTCTGTTGTTGATCGGACATCCCAAACTGGTTTCATTGTTCTGTTGTCGATCGGACATCCCAAATGGGTTTCGTTGGTCTGTTGTCGATCGGACATCCCAAACTGGTTTCGTTGTTCTGTTGTCGATAGGCCATCCCAAACTGGTTTCGTTTCTCTGTTGTCGATCGGACATCCCAACCGGTTCCATTGCTGTTGTCGATCGGACATCCCAAACTGGTTTCATTGCTCTGTGGTCAATCAGAAATCCAAACTGGTTTCGTTGCTCTGTTGTCGATCAGACATCACACATTGTTTCATTGTTCTGTTGTCAATCGGACACCCCAAACTGGTTTAGTTGCTCTGTTGGCGATCGGACATCCCAAACCGGTTCCATTGCTCTGTTGTTGATCAGACATCACACATTGTTTCGTTGTTCTGTTGTCAATCAGACATCCCAAACTGGTTTCGTTGCTCGTTTGTTGATCGGACATCCCAAACTGGTTTCGTTGTTCTGCTGTCGATCGGACATCCCAAACTGGTTTCCTTGTTCTGTTGTCGATTGGACATCCCAAAGTGGTTTCGTTGTTCTGTTGTCGATCGGACATCCCAAACTGGTTTCGTTGTTCTGTTGTCGATCGGACATCCCAAACTGGTTTCGTTGTTCTGTTGTCGATAGGCCATCCCAAACTGGTTTTCTTTCTCTGTTGTCGATCGGACATCCCAACCGGTTCCATTGCTGTTGTCAATCGGACACCCCAAACTGGTTTAGTTGCTCTGTTGGCGATCGGACATCCCAAACCGGTTCCATTGCTCTGTTGTCGATCAGACATCACACATTGTTTCGCTGTTCTGTTGTCAATCGGACATCCCAAACTGGTTTCGTTGTTCTGTTGTCGATCAGACATCACACATTGTTTCGTTGGTCTGTTGTCGATCGGACATCCCAAACTGGTTTCGTTGTTCTGTTGTCGATAGGCCATCCCAAACTGGTTTCGTAAGTTTGTTGTCGATCGGACATTCCAACCGGTTCCATTGCTGTTGTCGATCGGACATCCCAAACTGGTTTCATTGCTCTGTGGTCAATCAGAAATCCAAACTGGTTTCGTTGCTCTGTTGTCGATCAGACATCACACATTGTTTCGATGTTCTGTTGTCAATCGGACATCCCAAACTGGTTTAGTTGCTCTGTTGGCGATCGGACATCCCAAACCGGTTCCATTGCTCTGTTGTCGATCAGACATCACACATTGTTTCGTTGTTCTGTTGTCAATCGGACATCCCAAACTGGTTTCGTTGTTCTGTTGTCGATCAGACATCACACATTGTTTCGTTGTTCTGTTGTCAATCGGACATCCCAAACTGGTTTTGTTGTTCTGTTGTCGATCAGACATCACACATTGTTTCGTTGTTCTGTTGTCAATCGGACATCCCAAACTGGTTTCGTAGTTCTGTTGTCAATCGGACATCCCAAACTGGTTTCGTTGTTCTGTTGTCGATAGGCCATCCCACACTGGTTTCGTTTCTCTGTTGTCGATCAGACATCCCAAACGGTTCCATTGCTGTTGTCGATCGGACATCCCAAACTGGTTTCATTGCTCTGTGGTCAATCAGAAATCCAAACTGGTTTCGTAGCTCTGTTGTCGATCAGACATCACACATTGTTTCGTTGTTCTGTTGTCAATCGGACATCCCAAACTGGTTTAGTTGCTCTGTTGGCGATCGGACATCCCAAACCGGTTCCATTGCTCTGTTGTCGATCAGACATCACACATTGTTTCGTTGTTCTGTTGTCAATCGAACATCCCAAACTGGTTTCGTTGTTCTGTTGTCAATCGGACATCCCAAACTGGTTTTGTTGTTCTGTTGTCGATCAGACATCAGACATTGTTTCGTTGTTCTGTTGTCAATCGGACATCCAAAACTGGTTTCGTTGTTCTGTTGTCAATCGGACATCCAAACTGGTTTCGTTGCTCGTTTGTTGATCGGACATCACAAACTGGTTTCGTTGTTCTGTTGTCGATCGGACATCCCAAACTGGTTTCGTTGTTCTGTTGTCAATCGGACATCCCAAACTGGTTTCGTTGCTCGTTTGTTGATCGGACATCCCAAACTGGTTTCGTTGTTCTGTTGTCGATCGGACATCCCAAACTGGTTTCGTTGTTCTGTTGTCGATTGGACATCCCAAAGTGGTTTCGTTGTTCTGTTGTCGATCGGACATCCCAAACTGGTTTTGTTGTTATGTTGTCGATCGGACATCCCAAACTGGTTTCGTTGTTCTGTTGTCGATAGGCCATCCCAAACTGGTTTCTTTTCTCTGTTGTCGATCGGACATCCCAACCGGTTCCATTGCTGTTGTCGATCGGACATCCCAAATTGGTTTCATTGCTCTGTGGTCAATCAGAAATCCAAACTGGTTTCGTTGCTCTGTTGTCGATCAGACATCACACATTGTTTCGTTGTTCTGTTGTCAATCGGACATCCCAAACTGGTTTAGTTGCTCTGTTGGCGATCGGACATCCCAAACCGGTTCCATTGCTCTGTTGTCGATCAGACATCACACATTGTTTCGTTGTCAATCGGACATCCCAAACTTGTTTTGTTGTTCTGTTGTCAATCGGACCTCCAAACTGGTTTCGTTGCTCGTTTGTTGATCGGACATCCCAAACTGGTTTCATTGTTCTGTTGTCAATCAGAAATCCAAACTGGTTTCGTAGCTCTGTTGTCGATCAGACATCACACATTGTTTCGTTGTTCTGTTGTCAATCGGACATCCCAAACTGGTTTAGTTGCTCTGTTGGCGATCGGACATCCCAAACCGGTTCCATTGCTCTGTTGTCGATCAGACATCACACATGGTTTCGTTGTTCTGTTGTCAATCGGACATCCCAAACTGGTTTCGTTGTTCTGTTGTCAATCGGACATCCCAAACTGGTTTTGTTGTTCTGTTGTCGATCAGACATCACACATTGTTTCGTTATTCTGTTGTCAATCGGACATCCAAAACTGGTTTCGTTGTTCTGTTGTCAATCGGACATCCAAACTGGTTTCGTTGCTCGTTTGTTGATCGGACATCCCAAACTGTTTCGTTGTTCTGTTGTCGATCGGACATCCAAACTGGTTTCGTTGTTCTTTTGTTGATCGGACATCCCAAACTGGTTTAGTTGTTCTGTTGTTGATCGGACATCCCAAACTGGTTTCGTTGATCTGTTGTCGATAGGCCATCCCAAACTGGTTTCGTTCCTCTGTTGTCGATCGGACATCCCAACCGGTTCCATTGCTGTTGTCGATCGGACATCCCAAACTGGTTTCATTGCTCTGTGGTCAATCAGAAATCCAAACTGGTTTCGTAGCTCTGTTGTCGATCAGACATCACACATTGTTTCGTTGTTCTGTTGTCAATCGGACATCCCAAACTGGTTTAGTTGCTCTGTTGGCGATCGGACATCCCAAACCGGTTCCATTGCTCTGTTGTCGATCAGACATCACACATTGTTTCGTTGTTCTGTTGTCAATCGGACAACCCAAACTGGTTTCGTTGTTATGTTGTCAATCGGACATCCCAAACTGGTTTTGTTGTTCTGTTGTCAATCGGACATCCAAACTGGTTTCGTTGCTCGTTTGTTGATCGGACATCCCAAACTGGTTTCGTTGATCTGTAGTCGATCGGACATCCCAAATGGGTTTCGTTGGTCTGTTGTCGATCGGACATACCAAACTGGTTTCGTTGTTCTGTTGTCGATAGGCCATCCCAAACTGGTTTCGTTTCTCTGTTGTCGATCGGACATCCCAACCGGTTCCATTGCTGTTGTCGATCGGACATCCAAACTGGTTTCGTTGCTCGTTTGTTGATCGGACATCCCAAACTGGTTTCGTTGTTCTGTTGTCGATCGGGCATCCCAAACTGGTTTCGTTGTTCTGTTGTCAATCGGATATCCCAAACAGGTTTAGTTGTTCTGTTGTCGATCGGACATCCCAAATGGGTTTCGTTGGTCTGTTGTCGATCGGACATCCCAAACTGGTTTCGTTGTTCTGTTGTCGATAGGCCATCCCAAACTGGTTTCGTTTCTCTGTTGTCGATCGGACATCCCAACCGGTTCCATTGCTGTTGTCGATCGGACATCCCAAACTGGTTTCATTGCTCTGTGGTCAATCAGAAATCCAAACTGGTTTCGTTGCTCTGTTGTCGATCAGACATCACACATTGTTTCATTGTTCTGTTGTCAATCGGACACCCCAAACTGGTTTAGTTGCTCTGTTGGCGATCGGACATCCCAAACATGTTCCATTGCTCTATTGTTGATCAGACATCACACATTGTTTCGTTGTTCTGTTGTCAATCGGACATCCCAAACTGGTTTCGTTGCTCGTTTGTTGATCGGACATCCCAAACTGGTTTCGTTGTTCTGTTGTCGATCGGACATCCCAAACTGGTTTCGTTGTTCTGTTGTCAATCGGACATCCCAAACTGGTTTCGTTGTTCTGTTGTCGATAGGCCATCCCAAACTGGTTTCGTTTCTCTGTTGTCGATCGGACATCCCAACCGGTTCCATTGCTGTTGTCGATCGGACATCCCACATTGGTTTCATTGCTCTGTGGTCAATCAGAAATCCAAACTGGTTTCGTTGCTCTGTTGTCGATCAGACATCACACATTGTTTCGTTGTTCTGTTGTCAATCGGACATCCCAAACTGGTTTAGTTGCTCTGTTGGCGATCGGACATCCCAAACCGGTTACATTGCTCTGTTGTCGATCAGACATCACACATTGTTTCGTTGTTCTGTTGTCAATCGGACATCCCAAACTTGTTTTGTTGTTCTGTTGTCAATCGGACATCCAAACTGGTTTCGTTGCTCGTTTGTTGATCGGACATCCCAAACTGGTTTCATTGTTCTGTTGTCAATCAGACATCCAAACTGGTTTCGTTGTTCTGTTGTCAATCGGACATCCCAAACTGGTTTCGTTGTTATGTTGTCGATCGGACATCCCAAACTGGTTTTGTTGTTCTGTTGTCGATCAGACATCACAAATTGTTTCGTTGTTCTGTTGTCGATCGGACATCCAAACTGGTTTCGTTGTTCTGTTGTCGATCGGACATCCCAAACTGGTTTTGTTGTTCTGTTGTCGATCGGACATCCAAACTGGTTTCGTTGTTCTTTTGTTGATCGGACATCCCAAACTGGTTTCGTTGATCTGTTGTCGATCGGACATCCCAAATGGGTTTCGTTGGTCTGTTGTCGATCGGACATACCAAACTGGTTTCGTTGTTCTGTTGTCGATAGGCCATCCCAAACTGGTTTCGTTTCTCTGTTGTCGATCGGACATCCCAACCGGTTCCATTGCTGTTGTCGATCGGACATCCAAACTGGTTTCGTTGCTCGTTTGTTGATCGGACATCCCAAACTGGTTTCGTTGTTCTGTTGTCGATCGGGCATCCCAAACTGGTTTCGTTGTTCTGTTGTCAATCGGACATCCCAAACTGGTTTAGTTGTTCTGTTGTCGATCGGACATCCCAAATGGGTTTCGTTGGTCTGTTGTCGATCGGACATCCCAAACTGGTTTCGTTGTTCTGTTGTCGATAGGCCATCCCAAACTGGTTTCGTTTCTCTGTTGTCGATCGGACATCCCAACCGGTTCCATTGCTGTTGTCGATCGGACATCCCAAACTGGTTTCATTGCTCTGTGGTCAATCAGAAATCCAAACTGGTTTCGTTGCTCTGTTGTCGATCAGACATCACACATTGTTTCATTGTTCTGTTGTCAATCGGACACCCCAAACTGGTTTAGTTGCTCTGTTGGCGATCGGACATCCCAAACCGGTTCCATTGCTCTGTTGTTGATCAGACATCACACATTGTTTCGTTGTTCTGTTGTCAATCGGACATCCCAAACTGGTTTCGTTGCTCGTTTGTTGATCGGACATCCCAAACTGGTTTCGTTGTTCTGTTGTCGATCGGACATCCCAAACTGGTTTCGTTGTTCTGTTGTCAATCGGACATCCCAAACTGGTTTCGTTGTTCTGTTGTCGATAGGCCATCCCAAACTGGTTTCGTTTCTCTGTTGTCGATCGGACATCCCAACCGGTTCCATTGCTGTTGTCGATCGGACATCCCACATTGGTTTCATTGCTCTGTGGTCAATCAGAAATCCAAACTGGTTTCGTTGCTCTGTTGTCGATCAGACATCACACATTGTTTCGTTGTTCTGTTGTCAATCGGACATCCCAAACTGGTTTAGTTGCTCTGTTGGCGATCGGACATCCCAAACCGGTTACATTGCTCTGTTGTCGATCAGACATCACACATTGTTTCGTTGTTCTGTTGTCAATCGGACATCCCAAACTTGTTTTGTTGTTCTGTTGTCAATCGGACATCCAAACTGGTTTCGTTGCTCGTTTATTGATCGGACATCCCAAACTGGTTTCATTGTTCTGTTGTCAATCAGACATCCAAACTGGTTTCGTTGTTCTGTTGTCAATCGGACATCCCAAACAGGTTTAGTTGCTCTTTTGTTGATCGGACATCCCAAACAGGTTTAGTTGCTCTTTTGTCGATCGGACATCCCAAACTGGTTTCGTTGTTCTGTTGTCGATCGGACACCCAAACTGGTTTTGTTGCTCTGTTGTCGATGGGACATCCAAACTGGTTTCGTTGCTCTTTTGTTGATCGGACATCCCAAAATGGTTTCATTGTTCTGTTGTCGATGGGACATCCAAACTGGTTTCGTTGTTCTGTTGTCAATCGGACATCTCAAACAGGTTTAGTTGCTCTGTTGTTGATCGGACATCCCAAACTGGTTTCGTTGTTCTGTTGTCGATCGGACATCCCAAATGGGTTTCGATGTTCTGTTGTCGATCGGACATTCCAAACTGGTTTCGTTGTTCTGTTGTCGATTGGACATCCCAAAGTGGTTTCGTTGTTCTGTTGTCGATCGGACATCCCAAACTGGTTTCGTTGTTCTGTTGTCGATAGGCCATCCCAAACTGATTTCGTTTCTCTGTTGTCGATCGGACATCCCAAACTGGTTTCATTGTTCTGTTGTCGATCGGACATCCCAAATGGGTTTCGATGTTCTGTTGTCGATCGGACATCCCAAACTGGTGTCGTTGTTCTGTTGTCGATTGGACATCCCAAAGTGGTTTCGTTGTTCTGTTGTCGATCGGACATCCCAAACTGGTTTCGTTGTTCTGTTGTCGATAGGCCATCCCAAATTGGTTTCGTTTCTCTGTTGTCGATCGGACATCCCAACCGGTTCCATTGCTGTTGTCGATCGGACATCCCAAACTGGTTTCATTGCTCTGTGGTCAATCAGAAATCCAAACTGGTTTCGGAGCTCTGTTGTCGATCAGACATCACACATTGTTTCGTTGTTCTGTTGTCAATCGGACATCCCAAACTGGTTTAGTTGCTCTGTTGCCGATCGGACATCCCAAACCGGTTCCATTGCTCTGTTTTCGATCAGACATCACACATTGTTTCGTTTTTCTGTTGTCAATCGGACATCCCAAACTGGTTTTGTTGTTCTGTTGTCGATCAGACATCACACATTGTTTCGTTGTTCTGTTGTCAATCGGACATCCCAAACTGGTTTCGTTGTTCTGTTGTCAATCGGACATCCCAAACTGGTTTCGTTGTTCTGTTGTCAATCGGACATCCAAACTGGTTTCGTTGCTCGTTTGTTGATCGGACATCCCAAACTGGTTTCGTTGTTCTGTTGTCGATCGGACATCCCAAACTGGTTTCGTTGTTCTGTTGTCAATCGGACATCCCAAACAGGTTTAGTTGCTCTGTTGTTGATCGGACATCCCAAACTGGTTTCGTTGTTCTGTTGTCGATCGGACATCCCAAAGGGTTTCGTTGTTCTGTTGTCAATCGGACATCCAAAGTGGTTTCGTTGCTCGTTTGTTGATCGGACATCCCAAACTGGTTTCGTTGTTCTGTTGTCGATCGGACATCCCAAACTGGTTTCGTTGTTCTGTTGTCAATCGGACATCCCAAACAGGTTTAGTTGCTCTGTTGTTGATCGGACATCCCAAACTGGTTTCGTTGTTCTGTTGTCGATCGGACATCCCAAATGGGTTTCGTTGGTCTGTTGTCGATCGGACATCCCAAACTGGTTTCGTTGTTCTGTTGTCGATAGGCCATCCCATACTGGTTTGGTTTCTCTGTTGTCGATCGGACATCCCAACCGGTTCCATTGCTCTTGTCGATCGGACATCCCAAACTGGTTTCATTGCTCTGTGGTCAATCAGAAATCCAAACTGGTTTCGTTGCTCTGTTGTCGATCAGACATCACACATTGTTTCGTTGTTCTGTTGTCAATCGGACACCCCAAACTAGTTTAGTTGTTCTGTTGTCGATCAGACATCACACATTGTTTCGTTGTTCTGTTGTCAATCGGACATCCCAAACTGGTTTCGTTGTTCTGTTGTCGATCAGACATCACACATTGTTTCGTTGTTCTGTTGTCAATCGGACATCCCAAACTGGTTTTGTTGTTCTGTTGTCGATCAGACATCACACATTGTTTCGTTGTTCTGTTGTCAATCGGACATCCCAAAGTGGTTTCGTTGTTCTGTTGTCAATCGGACATCCCAAACTGGTTTCGTTGTTCTGTTGTCAATCGGACATCCAAACTGGTTTCGTTGCTCGTTTGTTGATCGGACATCCCAAACTGGTTTCGTTGTTCTGTTGTCAATCGGACATCCCAAACTGGTTTCGTTGTTCTGTTGTCGATCGGACATCCCAAACTGGTTTCGTTGTTCTGTTGTCGATTGGACATCCCAAACTGGTTTCGTTGTTCTGTTGTCGATCGGACATCCCAAACTGGTTTCGGTGTTCTGTTGTCGATAGGCCATCCCAAACTGGTTTCATTTCTCTGTTGTCGATCGGACATCCCAACCGGTTCCATTGCTGTTGTCGATCGGACATCCCAAACTGGTTTCATTGTTCTGTTGTCAATCAGACATCCAAACTGGTTTCGTTGTTCTGTTGTTGATCGGACATCCCAAACTGGTTTCATTGTTCTGTTGTCGATCGGACATCCCAAATGGGTTTCGTTGTTCTGTTGTCGATGGAACATCCCAAACTGGTTTCGTTGTTCTGTTGTCGATCGGACATCCCAAACTGGTTTCATTGTTATGTTGTCGATCGGACATCCCAACCGGTTCCATTGCTGTTGTCGATCGGACATCCCAAACTGGTTTCATTGCTCTGTGGTCAATCAGAAATCCAAACTGGTTTCGTTTCTGGTTTGTTGATCGGACATCCCAAACTGGTTTCATTGTTCTGTTGTCAATCGGACATCCAAACTGGTTTCGTTGTTCAGTTGTCAATCGGACATCCCAAACAGGTTTAGTTGCTCTGTTGTTGATCGGACATCCCAAACTCGTTCCGTTGTTCTGTTGTCGATCGGACACCCAAACTGGTTTTGTTGCTCTGTTGTCGATGGGACATCCAAACTGGTTTCGTTGCTCGTTTGTTGATCGGACATCCCAAACTGGTTTCATTTTTCTGTTGTCAATCGGACATCCAAATTGGTTTCTTTGTTCTGTTGTCAATCGGACATCCCAAACTGGTTTCGTTGTTCTGTTGTCGATCGGACATCCCAAATGGGTTTCGTTGGTCTGTTGTCGATCGGACATCCCAAACTGGTTTCGTTGTTCTGTTGTCGATAGGCCATCCCAAACTGGTTTCGTTTCTCTGTTGTCGATCGGACATTCCAACCGGTTCCATTGCTGTTGTCGATCGGACATCCCAAACTGGTTTCGTTGTTCTGTTGTCGATAGGCCATCCCAAACTGGTTTCGTTGTTCTGTTGTCGATCAGACATCACACATTGTTTCGTTGTTCTGTTGTCAATCGGACATCCCAAACTGGTTGTGTTGTTCTGTTGTCGATCAGACATCACACATTGTTTCGTTGTTCTGTTGTCAATCGGACATCCCAAACTGGTTTCGTTGTTCTGTTGTCAATCGGACATCCCAAACTGGTTTCGTTGTTCTGTTGTCAATCGGACATCCCAAACTGGTTTAGTTGCTCTGTTGGCGATCGGACATCCCAAACCGGTTCCATTGCTCTGTTGTCGATCAGACATCACACATTGTTTCGTTGTTCTGTTGTCAATCGGACATCCCAAACTTGTTTTGTTGTTCTGTTGTTAATCGGACATCCAAACTGGTTTTGTTGCTCGTTTGTTGATCGGACATCCCAAACTGGTTTCATTGTTCTGTTGTCAATCGGACATCCAAACTGGTTTCGTTGTTCTGTTGTCAATCGGACATCCCAAACAGGTTTAGTTGCTCTGTTGTTGATCGGACATCCCAAACTCGTTTCGTTGTTCTGTTGTCGATCGGACACCCAAACTGGTTTTGTTTCTCTGTTGTCGATGGGACATCCAAACTGGTTTCGTTGTTCTGTTGTCGATAGGCCATCCCAAACTGGTTTCGTTGTTCTGTTGTCGATCAGACATCACACATTGTTTCGTTGTTCTGTTGTCAATCGGACATCCCAAACTGGTTTTGTTGTTCTGTTGTCGATCAGACATCACACATTGTTTCGTTGTTCTGTTGTCAATCGGACATCCCAAACTGGTTTCGTTGTTCTGTTGTCAATCGGACATCCCAAACTGGTTTCGTTTTTCTGTTGTCAATCGGACATCCCAAACTGGTTTTGTTTTTCTGTTGTCAATCGGACATCCCAAACTGGTTTCGTTTCTCTGTTGTCGATCGGACATCCCAACCGGTTCCATTGCTGTTGTCGATCGGACATCCCAAACTGGTATCATTGCTCTGTGGTCAATCAGAAATCCAAACTGGTTTCGTTGCTCTGTTGTCGATCAGACATAACACATTGTTTCGTTGTTCTGTTGTCAATCGGACATCCCAAACTGGTTTAGTTGCTCTGTTGGCGATCGGACATCCCAAACCGGTTCCATTGCTCTGTTGTCGATCAGACATCACACATTGTTTCGTTGTTCTGTTGTCAATCGGACATCCCAAACTGGTTTCGTTGTTCTGTTGTCAATCGGAAATTCCAAACTGGTTTTTTTGTTCTGTTGTCGATCAGACATCACACATTGTTTCGTTGTTCTGTTGTCAATCGGACATCCCAAACTGGTTTCAATGTTCTTTTGTCAATCGGACATCCCAAACTGGTTTCGTTGTTCTGTTGTCAATCGGACATCCAAACTGGTTTCGTTGCTCGTTTGTTGATCGGACATCCCAAACTGGTTTCGTTGTTCTGTTGTCGATCGGACATCCCAAACTGGTTTCGTTGTTCTGTTGTCGATCGGACACCCAAACTGGTTTTGTTGCTCTGTTGTCGATGGGACATCCACACTGGTTTCGTTGCTCGTTTGTTGATCGGACATCCCAAACTGGTTTCATTTTTCTGTTGTCGATCGGACATCCCAAATTGGTTTCGTTGTTCTGTTGTCAATCGGACATCCCAAACTGGTTTCGTTGTTCTGTTGTCGATCGGACATCCCAAATGGGTTTCGTTGGTCTGTTGTCGATCGGACATCCCAAACTGGTTTCGTTGTTCTGTTGTCGATAGGCCATCCCAAACTGGTTTCGTTTCTCTGTTGTCGATCGGACATTCCAACCGGTTCCATTGCTGTTGTCGATCGGACATCCCAAACTGGTTTCGTTGTTCTGTTGTCGATAGGCCATCCCAAACTGGTTTCGTTGTTCTGTTGTCGATCAGACATCACACATTGTTTCGTTGTTCTGTTGTCAATCGGACATCCCAAACTGGTTTTGTTGTTCTGTTGTCGATCAGACATCACACATTGTTTCGTTGTTCTGTTGTCAATCGGACATCCCAAACTGGTTTCGTTGTTCTGTTGTCAATCGGACATCCCAAACTGGTTTCGTTGTTCTGTTGTCAATCGGACATCCCAAACTGGTTTTGTTGTTCTGTTGTCAATCGGACATCCAAACTGGTTTCGTTGCTCGTTTGTTGATCGGACATCCCAAACTGGTTTCGTTGTTCTGTTGTCGATCGGACATCCCAAACTGGTTTCGTTGTTCTGTTGTCGATCGGACATCCCAAACTGGTTTCGTTGTTCTGTTGTCAATCGGACATCCCAAACTGGTTTAGTTGCTCTGTTGGCGATCGGACATCCCAAACCGGTTCCATTGCTCTGTTGTCGATCAGACATCACACATTGTTTCGTTGTTCTGTTGTCAATCGGACATCCCAAACTTGTTTTGTTGTTCTGTTGTTAATCGGATATCCAAACAGGTTTCGTTGCTCGTTTGTTGATCGGACATCCCAAACTGGTTTCATTGTTCTGTTGTCAATCGGACATCCAAACTGGTTTCGTTGTTCTGTTGTCAATCGGACATCCCAAACAGGTTTAGTTGCTCTGTTGTTGATCGGACATCCCAAACTCGTTTCGTTGTTCTGTTGTCGATCGGACACCCAAACTGGTTTTGTTGCTCTGTTGTCGATGGGACATCCAAACTGGTTTCGTTGCTCGTTTGTTGATCGGACATCCCAAACTGGTTTCATTTTTCTGTTGTCAATCGGACATCCAAATTGGTTTCTTTGTTCTGTTGTCAATCGGACATCCCAAACTGGTTTCGTTGTTCTGTTGTCGATCGGACATCCCAAATGGGTTTCGTTGGTCTGTTGTCGATCGGACATCCCAAACTGGTTTCGTTGTTCTGTTGTCGATAGGCCATCCCAAACTGGTTTCGTTTCTCTGTTGTCGATCGGACATTCCAACCGGTTCCATTGCTGTTGTCGATCGGACATCCCAAACTAGTTTCGTTGTTCTGTTGTCGATAGGCCATCCCAAACTGGTTTCGTTGTTCTGTTGTCGATCAGACATCACACATTGTTTCGTTGTTCTGTTGTCAATCGGACATCCCAAACTGGTTGTGTTGTTCTGTTGTCGATCAGACATCACACATTGTTTCGTTGTTCTGTTGTCAATCGGACATCCCAAACTGGTTTCGTTGTTCTGTTGTCAATCGGACATCCCAAACTGGTTTCGTTGTTCTGTTGTCAATCGGACATCCCAAACTGGTTTAGTTGCTCTGTTGGCGATCGGACATCCCAAACCGGTTCCATTGCTCTGTTGTCGATCAGACATCACACATTGTTTCGTTGTTCTGTTGTCAATCGGACATCCCAAACTTGTTTTGTTGTTCTGTTGTTAATCGGACATCCAAACTGGTTTTGTTGCTCGTTTGTTGATCGGACATCCCAAACTGGTTTCATTGTTCTGTTGTCAATCGGACATCCAAACTGGTTTCGTTGTTCTGTTGTCAATCGGACATCCCAAACAGGTTTAGTTGCTCTGTTGTTGATCGGACATCCCAAACTCGTTTCGTTGTTCTGTTGTCGATCGGACACCCAAACTGGTTTTGTTGCTCTGTTGTCGATGGGACATCCAAACTGATTTCGTTGTTCTGTTGTCGATAGGCCATCCCAAACTGGTTTCGTTGTTCTGTTGTCGATCAGACATCACACATTGTTTCGTTGTTCTGTTGTCAATCGGACATCCCAAACTGGTTTTGTTGTTCTGTTGTCGATCAGACATCACACATTGTTTCGTTGTTCTGTTGTCAATCGGACATCCCAAACTGGTTTCGTTGTTCTGTTGTCAATCGGACATCCCAAACTGGTTTCGTTGTTCTGTTGTCAATCGGACATCCCAAACTGGTTTTGTTTTTCTGTTGTCAATCGGACATCCCAAACTGGTTTCGTTTCTCTGTTGTCGATCGGACATCCCAACCGGTTCCATTGCTGTTGTCGATCGGACATCCCAAACTGGTTTCATTGCTCTGTGGTCAATCAGAAATCCAAACTGGTTTCGTTGCTCTGTTGTCGATCAGACATCACACATTGTTTCGTTGTTCTGTTGTCAATCGGACATCCCAAACTGGTTTAGTTGCTCTGTTGGCGATCGGACATCCCAAACCGGTTCCATTGCTCTGTTGTCGATCAGACATCACACATTGTTTCGTTGTTCTGTTGTCAATCGGACATCCCAAACTGGTTTCGTTGTTCTGTTGTCAATCGGAAATTCCAAACTGGTTTTGTTGTTCTGTTGTCGATCAGACATCACACATTGTTTCGTTGTTCTGTTGTCAATCGGACATCCCAAACTGGTTTCATTGTTCTTTTGTCAATCGGACATCCCAAACTGGTTTCGTTGTTCTGTTGTCAATCGGACATCCAAACTGGTTTCGTTGCTCGTTTGTTGATCGGACATCCCAAACTGGTTTCGTTGTTCTGTTGTCGATCGGACATCCCAAACTGGTTTCGTTGTTCTGTTGTCGATCGGACATCCCAAACTGGTTTCGTTGTTCTGTTGTCAATCGGACATCCCAAACTGGTTTAGTTGCTCTGTTGGCGATCGGACATCCCAAACCGGTTCCATTGCTCTGTTGTCGATCAGACATCACACATTGTTTCGTTGTTCTGTTGTCAATCGGACATCCCAAACTTGTTTTTTTGTTCTGTTGTTAATCGGACATCCAAACTGGTTTCGTTGCTCGTTTGTTGATCGGACATACCAAACTGGTTTCATTGTTCTGTTGTCAATCGGACATCCAAACTGGTTTCGTTGTTCTGTTGTCAATCGGACATCCCAAACAGGTTTAGTTGCTCTGTTGTTGATCGGACATCCCAAACTGGTTTTGTTGCTCTGTTGTCGATGGGACATCCAAACTGGTTTCGTTGATCTTTGGTGGTGGTTTCATTGTCTGTTGTCGATGGGACATCCCAAACTGGTTTCGTTGTTCTGTTGTCGATAGGCCATCCCAAACTGGTTTCGTTTCTCTGTTGTCGATCGGACATCCCAACCGGTTCCATTGCTGTTGTCGATCGGACATCCCAAACTGGTTTCATTGTTCTGTTTCAATCAGACATCCAAACTGGTTTCGTTGTTCTGTTGTCGATCGGACATCCCAAACGTTGTTTGTTGTTGGTCTGGTTTCGTTGTTCTGTTGTCGATCAGACATCACACATTGTTTCGTTGTTCTGTTGTCAATCGGACATCCCAAACTGGTTTTGTTGTTCTGTTGTCGATCAGACATCACACATTGTTTCGTTGTTCTGTTGTCAATCGGACATCCCAAACTGGTTTCGTTGTTCTGTTGTCAATCGGACATCCCAAACTGGTTTCGTTGTTCTGTTGTCAATCGGACATCCCAAACTGGTTTTGTTTTTCTGTTGTCAATCGGACATCCCAAACTGGTTTCGTTTCTCTGTTGTCGATCGGACATCCCAACCGGTTCCATTGCTGTTGTCGATCGGACATCCCAAACTGGTTTCATTGCTCTGTGGTCAATCAGAAATCCAAACTGGTTTCGTTGCTCTGTTGTCGATCAGACATAACACATTGTTTCGTTGTTCTGTTGTCAATCGGACATCCCAAACTGGTTTAGTTGCTCTGTTGGCGATCGGACATCCCAAACCGGTTCCATTGCTCTGTTGTCGATCAGACATCACACATTGTTTCGTTGTTCTGTTGTCAATCGGACATCCCAAACTGGTTTCGTTGTTCTGTTGTCAATCGGAAATTCCAAACTGGTTTTGTTGTTCTGTTGTCGATCAGACATCACACATTGTTTCGTTGTTCTGTTGTCAATCGGACATCCCAAACTGGTTTCATTGTTCTTTTGTCAATCGGACATCCCAAACTGGTTTCGTTGTTCTGTTGTCAATCGGACATCCAAACTGGTTTCGTTGCTCGTTTGTTGATCGGACATCCCAAACTGGTTTCGTTGTTCTGTTGTCGATCGGACATCCCAAACTGGTTTCGTTGTTCTGTTGTCGATCGGACATCCCAAACTGGTTTCGTTGTTCTGTTGTCAATCGGACATCCCAAACTGGTTTAGTTGCTCTGTTGGCGATCGGACATCCCAAACCGGTTCCATTGCTCTGTTGTCGATCAGACATCACACATTGTTTCGTTGTTCTGTTGTCAATCGGACATCCCAAACTTGTTTTTTTGTTCTGTTGTTAATCGGACATCCAAACTGGTTTCGTTGCTCGTTTGTTGATCGGACATACCAAACTGGTTTCATTGTTCTGTTGTCAATCGGACATCCAAACTGGTTTCGTTGTTCTGTTGTCAATCGGACATCCCAAACAGGTTTAGTTGCTCTGTTGTTGATCGGACATCCCAAACTGGTTTTGTTGCTCTGTTGTCGATGGGACATCCAAACTGGTTTCGTTGATCTTTTGTTGATCGGACATCCCAAAATGGTTTCATTGGTCTGTTGTCGATGGGACATCCCAAACTGGTTTCGTTGTTCTGTTGTCGATAGGCCATCCCAAACTGGTTTCGTTTCTCTGTTGTCGATCGGACATCCCAACCGGTTCCATTGCTGTTGTCGATCGGACATCCCAAACTGGTTTCATTGTTCTGTTATCAATCAGACATCCAAACTGGTTTCGTTGTTCTGTTGTCGATCGGACATCCCAAACCGGTTCCATTGCTCTGTTGTCGATCAGACATCACACATTGTTTCATTGTTCTGTTGTCAATCGGACATCCCAAACTGGTTTCGTTGGTCTGTTGTCAATCGGACATCCCAAACTGGTTTTGTTGTTCTGTTGTCAATCGGACATCCAAACTGGTTTCGTTGCTCGTTTGTTGATCGGACATCCCAAACTGGTTTCATTGTTCTGTTGTCAATCGGACATCCAAACTGGTTTCGTTGTTCTGTTGTCGATCGGACATCCCAAATGGGTTTCGTTGGTCTGTTGTCGATCGGACATCCCAAACTGGTTTCGTTGTTCTGTTGTCGATAGGCCATCCCAAACTGGTTTCGTTTCTCTGTTGTCGATCGGACATCCCAACCGGTTCCATTGCTGTTGTCGATCGGACATCCCAAACTGGTTTCATTGCTCTGTGGTCAATCAGAAATCCAAACTGGTTTCGTTGCTCTGTTGTCGATCAGACATCACACATTGTTTCGTTGTTCTATTGTCAATCGGACATCCCAAACTGATTTAGTTGCTCTGTTGGCGATCGGACATCCCAAACCGGTTCCATTGCTCTGTTGTCGATCAGACATCACACATTGTTTCGTTGTTCTGTTGTCAATCGGGCATCCCAAACTGGTTTCGTTGTTCTGTTGTCGATCAGACATCACACATTGTTTCGTTGTTCTGTTGTCAATCGGACATCCCAAACTGGTTTTGTTGTTCTGTTGTCGATCAGACATCACACATTGTTTCGTTGTTCTGTTGTCAATCGGACATCCCAAACTGCTTTCGTTGTTCTGTTGTCAATCGGACATCCCAAACTGGTTTCGTTGTTCTGTTGTCAATCGGACATCCAAACTTGTTTCGTTGCTCGTTTGTTGATCGGACATCCCAAACTTGTTTCGTTGTTCTGTTGTCGATCGGACATCCCAAACTGGTTTCGTTGTTCTGTTGTTGATCGGACATCCCAAACTGGTTTCGTTGTTCTGTTGTCGATTGGACATCCCAAAGTGGTTTCGTTGTTCTGTTGTCGATCGGACATCCCAAACTGGTTTCGTTGTTCTGTTGTCGATAGGCCATCCCAAATTGGTTTCGTTTCTCTGTTGTCGATCGGACATCCTAACCGGATCCATTGCTGTTGTCGATCGGACATCCCAAACTGGTTTCATTGCTCTGTGGTCAATCAGAAATCCAAACTGGTTTCGTTGCTCTGTTGTCGATCAGACATCACACATTGTTTCGTTGTTCTGTTGTCAATCGGACATACCAAACTGGTTTAGTTGCTCTGTTGGCGATCGGACATCCCTAACCGGTTACATTGCTCTGTTGTCGATCAGACATCACACATTGTTTCTTTGTTCTGTTGTCAATCGGACATCCCAAACTTGTTTTGTTGTTCTGTTGTCAATCGGACATCCAAACTGGTTTCGTTGCTCGTTTGTTGATCGGACATCACAAACTGGTTTCATTGTTCTGTTGTCAATCGGACATCCCAAATGGGTTTCGTTGTTCTGTTGTCGATCGGACATCCCAAACTGGTTTCGTTGTTCTGTTGTCGATAGGCCATCCCAAACTGGTTTCGTTTCTCTGTTGTCGATCGGACATCACAAACTGGTTTCGTTTCTCCCATACTCGACCATATGTTTTGCCGCAATGGATGGTATTAATTAAGCACATTTTTTATTTTTATTTAAGTTTATTTAACGTCGCTACAGGTTGCCAATTTGAGCAACAGGCAGTTTACCTAATAGCACCTTTCCTCGAAATGTTACACAATATTTGGTGCACCAACCGTAAGAAACAGCCAATTTTTTCAAATAAAGAGACACAGTCTGAGTGGGGCTCAAACCTGTGACAATCAGTGATGATATGTTACAGTGGTATACAAATCAACGACCGTAACAACTCGACCATGGAGGCAGACTAGGCGCAACCATCATCGTGACATATTTACAACATGTCGACACTACCTAGCCCCACTTACTTTCCCTGATATTATGTACATGGACCGCACAGATCCATTGTCACACACATAACCACAGACCCATTGTCACACACATAACCTCAGGCCCATTGTCACACACATAACCTCAGGCCACACAGACCCATTGTCACACACATAACCTCAGGCCCATTGTCACACATAACCTCAGGCCGCACAGACACATTGTCACACACATAACCTCAGGCCCATTGTCACACATAACCTCAGGCCGCACAGACACATTGTCACACACATAACCTCAGGCCCATTGTCACACACATAACCTCAGGCCACACACACATTGTCACACACATAACCTCAGGCCCATTGTCACACACATAACCTCAAGCCACACAGACCCATTGTCACATGCATAACCTCAGGCCACACAGACACATTGTCACACATATAACCTCAGATCACACAGACCCATTGTCACACACATAACCTCAGGCCACACAGACCCATTGTCACATACATAACCTCAAGCCACACAGACCCATTGTCACATACATAACCTCAGGCCACACATACCCATTGTCACACATATAACCTCAGGCCCATTGTCACACACATAACCTCAGGCCCATTGTCACACACATTACCTCAGACCCATTGTCACACACATAACCTCAGGCTACACATACCCATTGTCACACATATAACCTCAGGCCCATTGTCACACACATAACCTCAGGCCCATTGTCACACACATAACCTCAGACCTATTGTCACACACAGACCCATTGTCGAACACATAACCTCAGGCCACACAGACCCATTGTCACACACATAACCTCAGGCTACACAGACCCATTGTCACACACATAACCTCAGGCTACACAGACCCATTGTCACACACATAATCTCAGGCCCATTGTCACACACATAACCTCAGACCCATTGTCGAACACATAACCTCAGGCCACACAGACCCATTGTCACACACATAACCTCAGGCCACACAGACCCATTGTCACACACATAACCTCAGGCCACACAGACCCATTGTCACATACATAACCTCAGGCCACACAGACCCATTGTCACACATATAACCTCAGGCCCATTGTCACACACATAACCTCAGGCCCATTGTCACACACATAACAGCAGACCCATTGTCACACACATAACCTCAGGCTACACAGACCCATTGTCACACATATAACCTCAGGCCCATTGTTACACACATAACCTCAGGCGCATTGTCACACACATAACCTCAGACCCATTGTCACACACATAACCTCAGGCCACACAGACCCATTGTCGAACACATAACCTCAGGCCACACAGACCCATCGTCACACACATAACCTCAGGCCTTGTACACATACCCACAGACCCATTGTCACACACATAACCTCAGGCCCATTGTCACACACATAACCTCAGGCCACAACCATTGTCACACACATAACCTCAGGCCCATTGTCACACACATAACCTCAGCCACGACCCATTGTCACACATAACCTCAGGCCACACAGACCATTGTCCAATAACCTCAGCACACAGACCCATTGTCACACACATAACCTCAGGCCACACAGACCCATTGTCACACACATAACCTCAGGCCACACAGACCCATTGTCACATACATAACCTCAGGCCACACAGACCCATTGTCACACATATAACCTCAGGCCCATTGTCACACACATAACCTCAGGCCCATTGTCACACACATTACCTCAGACCCATTGTCACACACATAACCTCAGGCTACACATACCCATTGTCACACATATAACCTCAGGCCCATTGTCACACACATAACCTCAGGCCCATTGTCACACACATAACCTCAGACCTATTGTCACACACAGACCCATTGTCGAACACATAACCTCAGGCCACACAGACCCATTGTCACACACATAACCTCAGGCTACACAGACCCATTGTCACACACATAACCTCAGGCTACACAGACCCATTGTCATACACATAATCTCAGGCCCATTGTCACACACATAACCTCAGACCCATTGTCGAACACATAACCTCAGGCCACACAGACCCATTGTCACACACATAACCTCAGGCCACACAGACCCATTGTCACACACATAACCTCAGGCCACACAGACCCATTGTCACATACATAACCTCAGGCCACACAGACCCATTGTCACACATATAACCTCAGGCCCATTGTCACACACATAACCTCAGGCCCATTGTCACACACATAACAGCAGACCCATTGTCACACACATAACCTCAGGCTACACAGACCCATTGTCACACATATAACCTCAGGCCCATTGTTACACACATAACCTCAGGCCACACACATAACCTCAGCCATTGTCACACACATAACCTCAGGCCACACAGACCCATTGTCGAACACATAACCTCAGGCCACACAGACCCATCGTCACACACATAACCTCAGGCTACACAGACCCATTGTCACACACATAACCTCAGGCTACACAGACCCATTGTCACACACATAATCTCAGGCCCATTGTCACACACATAACCTCAGACCCATTGTCACACACATAACCTCAGGCCACACAGACCCATTGTCGAACACATAACCTCAGGCCACACAGACCCATTGTCACACACATAACCTCAGGCTACACAGACCCATTGTCACACACATAACCTCAGGCCACACAGACCCATTGTCACACATATAACCTCAGGCCCATTGTCACACACATACCTCAGGCCCATTGTCACACACATACCTCAGCCGCCCATTGTCACACACATAACCTCAGCCACACAGACCCATTGTCGAACACATAACCTCAGGCCACACAGACCCATTGTCACACACATAACCTCAGGCTACACAGACCCATTGTCACACACATAACCTCAGGCTACACAGACCCATTGTCATACACATAATCTCAGGCCCATTGTCACACATACCTCAGACCCATTGTCATACACATAACCTCAGGCCACACAGACCCATTGTCGAACACATAACCTCAGGCCACACAGACCCATTGCCACACACATAACCTCAGGCCACACAGACCCATTGTCACACACATGACCTCAGGCCACACAGACCCATTGTACATAACCTCAGGCACACAGACCCATTGTCACACAATAATCAGGCCCATTGTCACACACATAACCTCAGGCCACACAGACCATTGTCACATCCTCACACCAGACCTTGTCACACACATAACCTCAGGCCACACAGACCCATTGTCACACATATAACCTCAGGCCCAGTCACACACATAACCTCAGGCCACACAGACCCATTGTCACACACATTGTACACATAACCTCAGGCCACACAGACCCATTGTCTCACACACATAACCTCAGGCCACACAGACCCATTGTCACACACATAACCTCAGGCCACACAGACCCATTGTCAACCTCAGGCGCATTGTCACACACATAACCTCAGACCCATTGTCACACACATAACCTCAGGCCACACAGACCCATTGTCGAACACATAACCTCAGGCCACACAGACCCATTGTCACACACATAACCTCAGGCTACACAGACCCATTGTCACACACATAACAGCAGACCCATTGTCACACACATAACCTCAGGCCACACAGACCCATTGTCACACATATAACCTCAGGCCCATTGTTACACACATAACCTCAGGCCACACAGACCCATTGTCACACACATAACCTCAGGCCACACAGACCCATTGTCACACACATAACCTCAGGCCACACAGACCCATTGTCACACACATAACCTCAGGCACACAGACCCACACACAGACCCATTGTCACACACATACCTCAGGCCCACACAGACCCATTGTCACACATATAACCTCAGGGCCCATTGTCACACACATAACCTCAGGCCACACAGACCCATTGTCACACACATAACCTCAGGCCACACAGACCCATTGTCACACACATAACCTCAGGCCACACAGACCCATTGCCACACACATGACAGGCCACACAGACCCATTGTCACACACCACACAGACCCAGTCCACACATACCTCGGCATTGTCACACACATAACCTCAGGCCACACAGACCCATTGTCACACACATAACCTCAGGCCACACAGACCCATTGTCACACACATAACCTCAGGCCACACAGACCCATTGTCACACACATAACCTCAGGCCACACAGACCCATTGTCACACACATAACCTCAGGCCACACAGACCCATGGTCACACACATAACCTCAGGCCACACAGACCCATTGTCACACACATAACCTCAGGCTCGAAGTCACAAACACAACACCAACTACTAGATATTTTTTAGCAAGGTTACCATATGATTTTTCCTAAAATCCATGAATACACCTCGACTTCAATCATACATAAAAACATTTGGCTCCGTGACTGACCGAGTTGTGCAACAAACTACATATATGCTGAAGCTAGTGCGTAGCATTGAGCCTGGAATATACGATAGGTGGGGATATTATCCACATACAGATCGATAGACCTTCCCTGAAACCATTGCAAACACATTATGACAATAAATATTGTGACTTAATTCTGAATAACTCCAGTTAGAGAGTAGGGAACTCTCGTCAGTGAAACGCACGATTGCCAACATTAAAAACTATAAGTGTGGAAGTCGTGATATCGCAATGGTAGGCTAGCACGTTCGCTTCAGATACGAAAGGCCGGCAGCTCGAGCCCCACTGGAGCCGTTACGATTGTGACCGTAGGCAAGGCATTTAAATTCAATGCTGCATCTTCTCTCTCCCTAGTGGAAATGGATTCCATCAGGAATGAGTGATTAATACGAGTTGTAAGACCTTGTTACACAATCGAGCTAAATTAAATTTGTATAAATTTGTATAAAGTAAAAATATTAAAACAAAAACTCATAGTAAAAATATATTGTATTAAATAACACAGAAATATTTGGCTTGATTGCTTCAGCTCATGTACTCATATCATCCTGTCTATACCTTAGACGTCTCTTGATGTCCCTTAGAAGTCGACCTTGAAGGTCTATGGCTTCCTAGTACATCCTGTTTCAATACAGTTGATACAATCTATACGGTGTTCTAGTACTCTGCACCATATTCACATGGAAGCAGTCTGAATGATTCAGGTGTTTTCATATTCCTGGAATGCTTGCAGTACTTCCTGTTTCAGTGTCAGTCGGTTATTTTAGACTGGTATCAGAGTAATTCAGACTGTATAGTGTAGACCATTCTGTTGTGGCATAACCTAATGACTCAGATGTTTTCATAATCCTGGAACATGTGCAGTACTTCCGGTTTCAGTGACTGTGTCAGTCGGTTAATTTAGACTGGTATCAGAGTGATTCATTTGAATAGTGTAGACCATTCTGTTGTGGCATAACCTGGACACGGTCTGAAGGACTCAGGTGTTTTCATATTCCTGGAACACTTGCAGTACTTCCTGTTTCAATGTCAGATGTTTTGGACTGGCACCAGAATGATCCAACCTATAGTCAGCACCATGCTGTAGCAAAACACGGACACAGTCTGCATGCTGGGCACCGGCTGCTATATGTAGAGCTGAAAACATGAACAATAATTTCTACAACAGGTTTTCTTAACTTTTGCCAAACTGACCTCAGCAAATAGAATTTAAACAATTTAAATGAATGGAAACTGTCTACATAGACAATACACAGATGGTATTTGTTATGTTATATTTCGGGTTTTACGCCTGCATCAGAACCATTTTGGGCTATATAGCGCCGGCGGGCAGTTTGCCTAACAACACCTTTCCTGGGCAGGCTCCAGCGGTAAACCAGTACTTGGGTGCACCAACCTCAGTAAGAAACTGCCAACTTTTTCATATAAATGAGACACGGCCTGATCGGGGCTCGAACCGTGATGATAGGTTACAGTGGTATTAGCGACCTTAACCACTCGACCACGGAGGAGGACGGATGGTATTTGTTAGTTCAGTGTGTGATATTATATTTCACGAAATGAACATAGATTACTTGAGTCCGAAAGCGTTCACATTGACAATATTTCAAACTGCAGTGGCGCTGGGAACCATAAAACTAAAGCAGTGATAATAGCGCGAAATTTTGTTATTCCACTAATGTCAACACTTTTTTTTATCACCGATACATTTCTATTTTTCACTGGAAATGATAGAGTACAAGTCATTGTGTGCTTTATGTTTATTTATCGGAGCTACCGGTTGCTCATATGAGCGACGCATCCTGAAGAGATTAGTCATTTTAGATTTTATCATATATAATGAATGTTAAGTCTATATGTACTATATATGTAAAATAGCAAATAAAATAGGATTAAACAATGAGCGACACCTCCTGAAGAGATTAGTCATTTTAGATTTTTGGAGGATAGTGCAATGATACAGACAGAGACCCATTCTAGAGTCTCTTTTACGTGCACAGTGTAAAGCACCGACACTAGACCTCGGTTTAAAGTCCCATCTGAAAGACAACTTTTATTAGGGTCAGACGTGGGATCGAACCTGAGATCCCTGGATTACCAGTCCAGCTTGTTAACCCATGGACAACAGATCCATCTGTTCCCATTGAGGGTGAATACAATAAGTGTATAGAATACATTACACGTGTATGCAAACAGACTCGATAAACAATGAAAGGTTTGCCTGAAAAAAGTCATGATCTAGTAATAATATTAATAGTGACAGAATGCATACTGAATGTCCTTTGTATATCGGCTACAAACATCTATGGTACTTTATTTATGATAATTAGAGAGTATTTGTGCAAGTACCTGTTTTAAGGTTAATTAGAGAGTATTTGTGCAAGTACCTGTTCTGAGGTTAATTAGAGAGTATTTGTGCAATTACCTGTTCTCAGGATAATTCGAGAGCGGTTTGCCTTAATAGCGCAAAGTGCGAAAAGTTGATGACTTGCGCACAGTTGCGCAAAGTGGGTATAGCTCGAGTCACTTGCGAAAAGTTGATTATTCAGTGCGAAAAGTTGATGACTAAAGTCACTTGCGCAAAGTTGCGCAAAGTGGGTATAGCTCCAGTCAACTGAGGAAAGTTGATTATTCAGTGCGAAAAGTTGACGACTAAAGTCAATTGGCACGTTTGATGTTACCTTTGATGATACAAAGTGGTTTTTATGTGCTTAATAAGTTTGCATGTTTGGGCTGACCAGTTATAATTATAATGATTAGTTATGCAACTATAGTGATTGAAATACATGATTAAAATGCCTTTAATTGTTAACTATTTGTTTGTTTGTTTGTAAGTGTGCCGGTGCGCCTGATTGTTTTGTCTTAAATGGCCCAGTGATTAAAGTGATGAAGCTATTTTGTTAACGTTTATACGTAATTAAAATTACTAAAGATCAACGTATTGTACGATTACAATATGTGTTTACCAACTTTGATTTTGCCATTATTTTATTTAACATTATTTCTCCACAAGAACCATATTGGGGAACATATCTTGTATATTTGCTTTCTCCACGAAAGTGTGATACTGTTATGCAGATAATACGTTGACTTGTGCTGAAACATGAATAAACGTGTACATAAATTACATGTGACTTGCCACGATGAAATCGACCTTGTGTTTGTTTATTGACTTTACTATCAATGTAGATCCTGACCAAATGGTATGGGGATACACTGATCGCATAGGCAATAACCCGATTGTGTCATGGCGCATCACATTCTTGTTTCTTAATTGAGCACTATCCAATTCTTAATATAATCGGCCCCCACTTCAAGTTCATATCCACTTTGCGCAACTTTGCGCAACTTTTCGCAAGTGACTTTAGTCATCAAATTTTCGCACTGAATAATCAACTTTCCGCAGGTGACTGGAGCTATATCCACTTCAAGTTCATATCCACTTTGCGCAACTTTTCGCAAATGACTTTAGTCATCAACTATTCGGACTGAATAATCAACTTTCCATGGGTGACTGGAGCTATACCAACTTCAAGTTCATACCGACTTTGTGCAACTTTTCGCAAGTGACTTTAGTCATCAACTTTTCGCACTGAATAATCAACTTTTCGCAGGTGACTGGAGCTATACCCACTTCAAGTTCATAACTTCATACCCACTTTGCGCAACTTTTCGCAAGTGACTTTAGTCATCAACTTTTCGCACTGAATAATCAACTTTCCGCAGGTGACTGGAGCTATACACACTATGCACAACTTTTCGCAAGTGACTTTAATCATCAACTTTTCGCACTGAATAATCAACTTTCCACAGGTGACTCGAGCTATACCCACGTTGCGCACTTTGCGCTATTAAGGCAAACCCATTCGAGAGTATTTGTGCAAGTACCTGTTCTCAGGTTAATTAGAGAGTATTTGTGCAAGTACCTGTTCTCCCTTTTGTGTCTGTAATGTTGATGTCTACACCTAGGTCAATCAAGAGCAACAAAACATCCTTGTGGCCTTCCTGGAACAACAGTACAGGGTATATAATGGACTAGTACAGGGTTGATGTGATCTACTTCATATACTGGACTAGTACAGCTACCTAAAGCAAGCTTAGCTAGAAGTTGTGTTGGCACGTGACAACATACATATCCTGGGTATACCGATAACCGGTGACATAAGCAATAGCCTGTGTATTTTTGTTCCAAAACGAGGCTGTGCAAATAATGTTCCCTCTCAATTAAGCATAATCATATTTATTTTATTGTATGCAATATTAGTTAGTAAGAAATAAATCATAATTAAATAAAAAACAAATAAATCATAATTAAATAAAAAACAAAGTGAAAGCAACAGCACATGCCTCCATCTTTTATTTACGCGGTGATACCAATAACTGGTGACGATGTAAATTTCACCTCACAAGTTCATTCCAATAGCAATAAATGCCATACAATCACCTTACAAATGACAAATGCAGCCGATAGATAACAAATTCATTGAAATTCACCTAAATATTGACAACATGAACAAAAACTTATGAGTGTAAGTGGAAAAATAAAGGTAAATTTACACGTAGAAATGACATTTCAGCTAGTTTTTGCTATGGACAGTTGCAGAAATCCGACGGAAATTGTCAATAGTAAACACAAAATGACCATGTGCGGTTCATTTGGATTAATTCTGATATCACCGCTTATTAGTATTCACCGATATTAGGGTCGTTGGGGATATAACCTTTTGACCGACTGACACTAGAATGGGCCACAGGTTATTGAACGAAAAATTGTGCTTCCCTTGAATCTCTGATGACCTTGAAGTTTGACATACTGACAAAATTAATTCATAATGACACGTGTTTCAAGTGTGTACACTCAACCATTCACACATTCCTGAGCTGAATTTGAGGTCCCTGTGACCATGACCTACTGGCCCCAATATATATTGGGGTCATATAGTGACCTTGACCATTGTGCAAGCCTATATAACATGATATTGCACATGGGCATCATATCTCAATCTGACCTCTCTAATTGACAGCTCCCGATCACTGGGTATCATATCTCAATCTGACCTCTCTAATTGACAGCTCCTGATCACTCTGACCTCTCTAACTGGCAGCTCCCAATCACTGGGTATCATATCTCAATCTGACCTCTCTAATTGACAGCTCCTGATCACTCTGACCTCTCTAACTGGCAGCTCCCGATCACTGGGTATCATATCTCAATCTGACCTCTAACTGGCAGCTCCCGATCAATGGGTATCATATCTCAATCTGACCTCTCTAATTGGCAGCTCCCGATCACTCTGACCTCTCTAACTGGCAGCTCCCAATCAGTGGGTATCATATCTCAATCTGACCTCTCTAACTGGCAGCTCCCGATCACTCTGACCTCTAACTGGCAGCTCCCGATCAATGGGTATCATATCTCAATCTGACATCTCTAATTGGCAGCTCCCGATCACTCTGACCTCTCTAACTGGCAGCTCCCAATCAGTGGGCATCATATCTCAATCTGACCTCTCTAACTGGCAGCTCCCGATCACTCTGACCTCTCTAACTGGCAGCTCCCGATCACTGGGCATCATATCTCAATCTGACCTCTCTAACTGGCAGCTCCCGATCACTCTGACCTCTCTAACTGGCAGCTCCCGATCACTGGGTATCATATCTCAATCTGACCTCTCTAAATGTCAGCTCCCAATCACTGGTCATCATATCTCAATCTGACCTCTCTAACTGACAGCTCCCAATCACTGGTCATCATATCTCAATGACCTCTCTAACTGACAGCTCCCAATCACTGGTCATCATATCTCAATGACCTCTCTAACTGGCAGCTCCCGATCACTGGTCATCATATCTCAATCTGACCTCTCTAACTGGCAGCTCCCTATCACTGGTCATCATATCTCAATCTGACCTCTCTAACTGGCAGCTCCCTATCACTGGTCATCATATCTCAATCTGACCTCTCTAACTGGCAGCTCCCGATCACTGGTCATCATATCTCAATCTGACCTCTCTAACTGGCAGCTCCCGATCACTGGTCATCATATCTCAATCTGACCTCTCTAACTGGCAGCTCCCGATCACTGGTCATCATATCTCTATAGACTGACAAGTGTTCACGAGACAAAACACGTGCACGGCAAATTGCCCCGGGAAACATCTCTAATTTCCGTCTCTGACGTAGATTGTCGAATATCCCCGATTCAATTCCGTTGTATACGACATAAATAACGAAGATATACGAATTTAAAAGGCGGTAAACGCATGCACGATGTTTAAGTAGTTTTATACATTAAGCTAGGCCGTTCACGGTAAAACACGATTGTACTCCTATAGTACAACCTGTGACATCTCAATGACCTCTCTAAGCAGTATTTCAGGCACCCAGGTAGAACCACTAACAACCCGTAAGCCAGCGCGATAGCTTCCTCATTGAAAGAATTCGACACAGTGGGATTCAAACCTACAGCAGTGAGGAGCAAGTGATTTGAATTCAGAGACCTCAGCCACATGGCCACAGAGGCCCCTTATTCAGTGATAGGCTTACATGTATATATAACATGTGTGATATTGTAAGGTGTAATACATGTACAACATACCTTAGCAGATATATGTAGAGATGAGGCAGCATTTCCTGTGCATGTCATAGAAGGGTTCACATTGCATTCCTCTACAAGGTATTGTATAGACTTTACACAACCAGTCTGTGATGCCACATGGACAGCTCGACGACCTAAATTATCTTCCATCGCAATATCTGCCTACAGCCAGAAAAACAAATGCAATGCAGGAAATTAATTTATTCTCATGGGAAGGACCTTGTCTAATGTTGGCAGAACTTGTTGCCCAACCCTTTTTGCTTTATTTCCTTACACAGTGAAACCTCTCAAAATCGGAATCCCTCTAAGCTGGAATTCCCTCCAAACCAAACAAATTTCTTGGTCCCAAATTGTTCCCTTCTTTGTTCATTGTAAACCAGAACCCCTCTTTTCCGAATACAGAACAGATTTACAGAATATGTGTATTTTTCACCTTGTACACAATTTGTCTTGATGCAATATGAAACTGACTATTCTATTAAACAAATAACTTAAAAAAGAGGCAACATGTAATTTAAATGCCTTGCCTATGGGCACAATCATAATGGCTCCAGCGGGGCTCAAACCCTGGGCAGTTCGCACCTGAAGCAAAAGCGCTACCACGACTCCCACTTATCTTAGTCATTAGCGATACACAATTTGTGAAAAGATATGAAAAATATGTACAAACAGGGTACATGTATGAAACAGGGTGATGGAATGGAAAAAAACATTTTATGAAGAAATCAAAATTACACTACTGTACAATTTATATAATATCAAAGATGGCCGCCACTGTAGGAATGGTGATGTCATATGGAAACGTATTACTGGTTCAAAATTTATATATAACTTTTCTCAGATCTCAATCTCGAGCTCAACTGATTTGATTGGTTGATTTACACGCTGAACGAATCAAGACGCTTGAGACTCGAATTTGAGATTGGAGAAAAAGTTTATAACTTTTATCTAATGGTCTACATATCTTTGTTATTGAATAGTAGATGGCTACATGTGACAGGAGATCTAACATCGTTTACTCACCATTTGTTTATTGAATAGTAGATGGCTACATCTAACAGAGATCTCACATCGTTTACTCACCATTTGTTTATTGAATAGTAGATGGCTACATCTGACAGGAGAACTAACATCGTTTACTCACCATTTGTTTATGGAATAGTAGATGGCTACATCTGACGGAGATCTCACATCGTTTACTCACCATTTGTTTATTGAATAGTAGATGGCTACATGTGACAGGAGATCTCACATCGTTTACTCACCATTTGTTTATGGAATAGTAGATGGCTACATCTGACCGGAGATCTCACATCGTTTACTCACCATTTGTTTATTGAATAGTAGATGGCTACATGTGACAGGAGATCTAACATCGTTTACTCACCATTTGTTTATTGAATAGTAGATGGCTACATCTAACAGAGATCTCACATCGTTTACTCACCATTTGTTTATTGAATAGTAGATGGCTACATGTGACAGGAGATCTAACATCGTTTACTCACCATTTGTTTATTGAATAGTAGATGGCTACATCTAACAGAGATCTCACATCGTTTACTCACCATTTGCTTACTGATTAGTAGTCGGGCTATATCAATGACTTGTACCCGGATGGCGTCCATGAATGGTGTAGAACCACAACTATCCTTCATATCTGCTACATATTGGCAGGCACCCAGAAGGTACTCCACGACATCATAGTCACCATGCAATGCTGAAATTGTAAATTGCAGTGGTTTCTTAAAAATGACCTAGTGACATAGTGGAATTTAAATGCCTTGCCTTGTATACTGTATATGAATACCATTGAAAAAAATAAATACTGTTTAAACCAAATGCCTTGCCTAAGGGCACAATGGTAATGGCTCAAGCGGGGCTTCAACTCCAGGCCTTTCGCACCTGAAACAAATGTGCTACCACAATTTTTTTTCTTTTGGCCTATGGTCATATAGTAAGTAATGTTGAAAGGGCCAGCCATTTCTGACTTACGAGACACCTATTTTGGACATCAGTACTTCTCCATTCCTATCCTTGTAGGCCAGGCACCTGGCTGATGCGAGTGCCCCGTGCATGCGAGTGCCCCAAGCATACGAGTGCCCCGTGTATGCGAGTGGCCCGTGCATGCGAGTACCTGTCCATGCGAGTGCCCCGTGCATGCGAGTGCCCTGTGTAGTACCTGCTGTATGTAGAGGTGTCCGTCCATTCTTAGCGACTGTATCCCAGAGTGACCCGTCTTGCTGCAGAAGATACTGTATTATGGGTAAGTGCCCCTCTCTGTTGAAGATACAATACATTAGAATTTGTGGAAATTGTGATAAGTGCAGTGGATGCACGTTCGCTTCAGGTGCAAAAGGTCCGGAGTTCGAGCCCCACTGGAGCCATTACGATTGTGCCCTTAGACAAGGCATTTAAATTCCATGTTGCCTCTTCTCTCTCCCTCGTGGCGATGGATTCCATCAGGAATGAGGTCTTGAGAATGATTAATATATCTACATGTCTAAGTCCCCGCAAGGGGTTTGACAGTAATGGAACATACATACAATACAAGTTGTAAGAACTTGTTTCACAATCGTGTTAAAATAAATTTGTATAAACTAACTCTGTCTGACCAATAATATCTACACAAGTATCGCACCTTACAGCAATGTGGAAGCAGTTCCAACCATCTTTGTTCCTCAGCTTGAGTCTGGCTCCATGTTCTACCAGAATCTGGATCACTGCCAAATTATCTTTAGTGCATGCTAGCATGAGAGCTGTCCTGAAATCACATAGTGTTCTAAATATAAGTTTGAGTGACATTCATGTTTCTCAGGGAGGTAT
The DNA here is from genome assembly GCA_014843695.1 of Archivesica marissinica. Classification (NCBI taxonomy): domain Eukaryota; kingdom Metazoa; phylum Mollusca; class Bivalvia; order Venerida; family Vesicomyidae; genus Archivesica; species Archivesica marissinica. Next base: position 48,036,137 of record CM026398.1, on the reverse strand, counting down.
ATATTATGTGGCCTGACCGAGTATCGAACCTGGGACTGTTTGATTCCAAATCCGATGGTCTCACACTGGACTACAGACGCTACTTGGGTCAGCAGGTCAGGGCACGGACATACAAGATACAAGAAGCTTTATTTAAGATACAAGACATGGTGTTATTGAGCAAGGCACATCACACACATTGCTTAGTACTGCTTAGGTCGGCTAAGCCTGCCTAGGAAAACATGTATATGTCCCTGCAGTGGGTTTGACATTAATGGAACATGAATATATAGTAGCATACATGAATATAATAAAACAAATTGCCTCGGGCGCACGATTCACCCAAATCCCCCCCAAATCCTCATTTTCCCCCCAAATCCTCATGTAATTAATAAGTTATCCAATTAATATGTCTCAAAACCTTTTAATATGGTTCTTAAGAAGTTATTGAACCAGTTTGAAGACGTTTTTATGGTAAAAAGAGTCTTATTTCGATGTTTTAATTTAACTTCGGCATTCTAGCAGCCAAGGGAGATCATCCAAAATAAATTATGAGATAAATTCAAGGGAGATAAATGTTGTTTGACCCATATAGCTTGAAAATATGAGCACGTCCGTAAATGGCAAGTGTCTATGCAGTACGCAAGGGCGGATTCAGGGGAATAGAATTATACACATTTGGAATGGTAAATAACTTGCATGTTTCAATTGACCAAAATGGGTCAAACAACATTTATCTCATAATTTATTTTGGATGATCTCCCTTGGCTGCTAGAATGCCGAAGTTAAATTAAAACATTGAAATAAGACTCTTTTTAACATAAAAACGTCTTCAAATCGGGTTCAATAACTTCTTAAGAACCATATTAAAAGGTTTTGAGACATATTAATTGGATAACTTATTCATTACATGAGGATTTGGGGGGAAAATGGGGATTTGGGGAGGATTTGGGTGAATCGTGCGGCCCGAAGGTGAGCCTAATCGAACGAAGAGATTTGTACAGTACAAGTTCACTACTTATTCACAATGTGTAAAACATTTACCAATCTGCCCTTTTTAAGGAGTCAATATTGCATTCAAATGACAAAATGTACTCCAGACAAGCATATTGACCGAACTGTGCGGCCTCATGCAATGGTCTTTTTCCATCAAAATTTCCAATTTCGAGTTGTAAACCTTCCAAATGCCCTTCACTGGCGAGAAATTTCACAAGTCCCAAATGTCCATGTCTCACAGCATAATGAAGCACTGTATCGCCGGATTTGGCATGAGTACTTGCAAAAACCAATGTTTTAAATGATGTGATATGTATGTTTTCCTGGAAAAATAGCAAACTTCCGTGTTGTGCGGCCCGAAAAATTGCTTGCATTGTTGGTTCTCAGCTTCACACTAAACGGATGTAGCCGGGTACCAAACGTACACCCGGTGTTGCAGTTACAATTCTCGCGGACAATTGGTTCCAGCGATGGCAGCAGTAAGTCTAGTGTTGTTTTTGTACAGAATTCTTTCTGTTATTAGACAACAGTTACATAGTAATGTTACATACGGTACATACATGTATATGTGTGTTTCCAGTTGATTAGGTAGTTGTGCAGCCATTGGATAAATCTGGTGATCTTTGATTTCAAATTGTAGCACTGATGACTGAAAGCGAAACTAGTGACAGTGAAACCAGTTAGTTAGTTGCTAGAGAGACAGTAATCCCACAAAACAGGTGGCAGTAAACTAAAGCTGAAAAGTAGAATATACTCTTTTAATTGAAGATCAAATTTAGCCCTAATGTCCAGCTTAGTGCAAATTGTCCCAAGATTACTGCCAATTGTATATTTTGTTACTGCCAGGGGGAGGACTTTAAACTAATGTTGTCAGAATTGTTGTCCAACCCTTTTTGCCTGTATTTCCTTGTATATATGAATAATTGTGTAGAATGTGTTGATTATATATATGTATGGAGCAAATAAAATATTATTAAACTAAAAAAAACTGCCTCTATCGTTAATGAAGTCCATAGGAATCAGTCTTATATAATATATAATATATCCTAACTGTTATTGGATGTTACAGCAGGTGTCCATTGAAGCAGTAATTAACCCATTTCATTCGGGATACCGTTCAAACAGTATTTGTAAAGAACACAGAGCCAGATCAGTCGCCACGGAAATTGCCGTCTGGTCAGATTATATGCTGTTTGCTATTCAGATGATCTTGCCAATACACTTGGCTATGTAGCAAACAACATAGATCCTGATCAGCACGCAGCGTCACGCTGCGGCTGATCTGGATCTATGTTGTTTGCAAAAGCCTTTAAATGTATCCAGAATGAAAAGGGTTAAGACTTTTACCATCCGGGTAGATTGGACACCCAGAGTGGGTAAATATTGCAAAAATGTTTGTCATACATTCTGTAACAGGCAGTAAATTACTTCCTGTTTCATCGTCGACATCCCTGATATCGGCCGGCGCATATTTTCGGCCTTTGTTTATTCACGTGATTTTTGTTTATATCCAGAACGTGAATTACGTCATTTCTATTTAAAACAGCTGCTTTGGTACTTATGGGATTTCACATATTACTTATCAAAGAGCAAACTGCACATAAAGCAGTTTTCACATTTTATTTGAAAGTATGCAAATGTTGATGTTTTCATTAATCACATTTATGTGTAGGCTAAAAATCAGACAGAGGTCAATATAAAGAAATATGTGTTTGTTTTTGTAAAATGCGAAATTGCATCGTCTGCTGAGGAGGATCACGTGATAGTTATGCGACAACGTCATAATGCGCATTTTACAGGTCAATTCAAATATAGTGTTCCTCTTACAGCTTTTTAACATTTTTTATTCAAAAATACTATTGTCCAAGATATTTACTATTTATGCTAATTCAGTTTCATCCATTTTTTTTCAAATCCAACCTGGCATCTATTTACCAAGTGAGTCCGCCTCCGTGGTCGAGTGGTTAAGGTCGGATGTAGCCGGGTACCAAACGTACACCCGGTGTTGCAGTTACAATTCTCGCGGACAATTGGTTCCAGCGATGGCAGCAGTAAGTCTAGTGTTGTTTTTGTACAGAATTCTTTCTGTTATTAGACAACAGTTACATAGTAATGTTACATACGGTACATACATGTATATGTGTGTTTCCAGTTGATTAGGTAGTTGTGCAGCCATTGGATAAATCTGGTGATCTTTGATTTCAAATTGTAGCACTGATGACTGAAAGCGAAACTAGTGACAGTGAAACCAGTTAGTTAGTTGCTAGAGAGACAGTAATCCCACAAAACAGGTGGCAGTAAACTAAAGCTGAAAAGTAGAATATACTCTTTTAATTGAAGATCAAATTTAGCCCTAATGTCCAGCTTAGTGCAAATTGTCCCAAGATTACTGCCAATTGTATATTTTGTTACTGCCAGGGGGAGGACTTTAAACTAATGTTGTCAGAATTGTTGTCCAACCCTTTTTGCCTGTATTTCCTTGTATATATGAATAATTGTGTAGAATGTGTTGATTATATATATGTATGGAGCAAATAAAATATTATTAAACTAAAAAAAACTGCCTCTATCGTTAATGAAGTCCATAGGAATCAGTCTTATATAATATATAATATATCCTAACTGTTATTGGATGTTACAGCAGGTGTCCATTGAAGCAGTAATTAACCCATTTCATTCGGGATACCGTTCAAACAGTATTTGTAAAGAACACAGAGCCAGATCAGTCGCCACGGAAATTGCCGTCTGGTCAGATTATATGCTGTTTGCTATTCAGATGATCTTGCCAATACACTTGGCTATGTAGCAAACAACATAGATCCTGATCAGCACGCAGCGTCACGCTGCGGCTGATCTGGATCTATGTTGTTTGCAAAAGCCTTTAAATGTATCCAGAATGAAAAGGGTTAAGACTTTTACCATCCGGGTAGATTGGACACCCAGAGTGGGTAAATATTGCAAAAATGTTTGTCATACATTCTGTAACAGGCAGTAAATTACTTCCTGTTTCATCGTCGACATCCCTGATATCGGCCGGCGCATATTTTCGGCCTTTGTTTATTCACGTGATTTTTGTTTATATCCAGAACGTGAATTACGTCATTTCTATTTAAAACAGCTGCTTTGGTACTTATGGGATTTCACATATTACTTATCAAAGAGCAAACTGCACATAAAGCAGTTTTCACATTTTATTTGAAAGTATGCAAATGTTGATGTTTTCATTAATCACATTTATGTGTAGGCTAAAAATCAGACAGAGGTCAATATAAAGAAATATGTGTTTGTTTTTGTAAAATGCGAAATTGCATCGTCTGCTGAGGAGGATCACGTGATAGTTATGCGACAACGTCATAATGCGCATTTTACAGGTCAATTCAAATATAGTGTTCCTCTTACAGCTTTTTAACATTTTTTATTCAAAAATACTATTGTCCAAGATATTTACTATTTATGCTAATTCAGTTTCATCCATTTTTTTTCAAATCCAACCTGGCATCTATTTACCAAGTGAGTCCGCCTCCGTGGTCGAGTGGTTAAGGTCGCTGACTTGTATACCACTGTAACCTATCATCACTGATGGTCACGGGTTCGAGCCCCGCTCAGACCGTGTCTCATTTATATGAAAAAGTTGGCAATTTCTTACGGAGGTTGGTGCACCCAAGTACTGGTTAACCGCTGGAGCCTGCCCAGGAAAGGTGTTAGGTAAACTGCCCGCCGGCGACATAGCCCGAAATGGTGCTGATGCAGGCGTAAAACCCGAAATATAACATAACTATTTACCAAGTGCATATGCTGTTAGAGAATACAGGTAAATTCGGCCCTCGGTAAATTCGGCCCAGTGATTTTTCTGTAGTAAGGTCATGGGGGAGGGGAGGAGGTTACGAGTGGTGGGGGAGAATGGTGGGGAGGACTAACTGTTTGGTAAGGACTAACTGTAAATTGCTATAGATCTGTTGTATTATCTATGTGTTCACTCTATGACTTGAAATTGCTGTTTATTAATACTGAGATCATTGTAGGCCTATATAATTGTGTACATTTGTGTAAAAATAAAAATAGATGTAACGTAATGCAGACTCGTTCGGTTTTATTCTATTTCAACAGTAGACATGTAGTATGCATGCACAGAATTACCGTATGCAAACACACACTCATCATCCTATTTGTTAAATCAAATAACAATTAAACTAAGAGAAGGCGAGGCTTGGATTCTTGGTCTTGTAGATATTAATTATTTGACTGGAATTTAGTAGACACTGTGGCGACACACGATATACTTGATTTCAACCAAAATGTTACACACCCTCCGAATTCACTGTGGCCGAAATCACTAGGCCGAAAACACCGAGGGCCGAAATCACCGGATACCCTGTTAGAGACATGTGTTTGCCCCTAAAATCGGCAGCAAGAAAATATGGTGTGCCACTCTTCACATTAAGTGACATTTCTCTCCATGTCACAACTTACCTCATATTGAAGAGTAGGGCCTAATCATAATTTGTTGGGTGTTAAATTCCTCCGTTTCGAGTAACAATTATTACTATGCCCAATGTTAATTAGCATTTTGGAACTTAACTGTAATCAACACTTCTGTTTTCAAGGTCAGCCGATAATAGATACTTTTTTCAACGCCATGTTGAAATCACAAGCGAGTGAAAGTGTATTTTTTGGAACATTTGTTATGCAATCTCAGTTTAGACAATTGCATTAAATGCAGAAATGATCATTTTACTTATTAATATTATTCCACTTGCCTTAAAAGAGACTGACTAGAAGGCATTCACCAAAAAGCATTAGATGGCCGATTATCGTATTATCATATTCAAAGTCATTTAATTTCACAGTTTCTAATACGGTTGTTATCGTGTACATGTAATTGTGTTTGTTGCAAAACAGTATAAAATAAAACTGTATTACCAAAGTGTTTCAATAAAAATATCCAGTAAATTTAACATTTTAAATACCATAGTCTAATTGTTAAATATATAATTTTTTTGTTTACATTGGCATAGTTCCTATAAGGCAATGAAGGCCCGATGTCATATAGAATATTGACCCGCCAAAATAATGACCCGCGGGTCATTATTCTATAGGAAAAAGTGACCCGCGGTTCCATATTCTATTATAGAATAATGACCCCCCTTATAGAATAATGACCCCCCATCCCCAAAGCCTACAAAAACAATGTTATCAATATATTTTATTAATAATTGCTTAAAGCTATAAAATTAACAATTATCAATAAAATTATATTGAATTTATGTATGAAACAAGACATACACTCAACATAATTGGTATTTGAAACCATGCAGCTCAAAATAAATACCATTTAATAGCACAGTACTAACCATTCTTATCATACTCATGCATGTTCTCTTAAACTTTCCAGAAAATATATAATATGCTGTTAACCATTATAATTCTGACTGGTGTGGCTAACTAATTTTTCCACAAGTGTGAAAATCCCCATAATAAAGCAATAAAACCTTATTGTTGGAGCACTGCAATCAACTGTGACACTTCCTGTGTTACATGTTTTATATCATTCATAATACATAATATTTTATTACTGTATGAGCAAGGACAGATAACGTGTACCTCCCAGTGCAAGAAACTTTTCCATGCCATAGAATAATGACCCCCCTATGTTTACACAGTAAGAGTGAGAGTGGTCATTTTTCCATGCCATAGAATAATGACCCCCTGTATATTAACTATATGAGTGAAGGGGGGTCACTTTTCCATGCCATAGAATAATGACCCCTCTGTATATTAACTATATGAGTGAAGGGGGGTCACTTGTCCATGCCATAGAATAATGACCCCCCTGTATATTAACTATATGAGTGAAGGGGGGGGGGTCACTTTTCCATGCCATAGAATAATGACCCCCCTGTATATTAACTATATGAGTGAAGGGGGGTCACTTTTCCATGCCATAGAATAATGACCCCCCTGTATATTAACTATATGAGTGAAGGGGGTCACTTTTCCATGCCATAGAATAATGACCCCCCTGTATATTAACTATATGAGTGAAGGGGGTCACTTTTCCATGCCATAGAATAATGACCCCCCTGTATATTAACTATATGAGTGAGGTGGGTCACTTTTCCATGCCATAGAATAATGACCCCCCTGTATATTAACTATATGAGTGAAGGGGGTCACTTTTCCATGCCATAGAATAATGACCCCCCTATGTTTACACAGTACGAGTGATGGTGGGTCACTTTTCCATGCCATAGAATAATGACCCCCCTGTACCGTATATTAACTATATGAGTGAAGGGGGGGGGGGTCACTTTTCCACGCCATAGAATAATGACCCCCCTATGTTTACACAGTATGAGTGATGGTGGGTCACTTTTCCATGCCATAGAATAATGACCCCTCTGTATATTAACTATATGAGTGAAGGGGGTCACTTTTCCATGCCATAGAATAATGACCCCCCTGTACCGTATATTAACTATATGAGTGAAGGGGGGGGGGTCACTTTTCCACGCCATAGAATAATGACCCCCCTATGTTTACACAGTATGAGTGATGGGTCACTTTTCCATGCCATAGAATAATGACCCCTCTGTATATTAACTATATGAGTGAAGGGGGTCACTTTTCCATGCCATAGAATAATGACCCCCCTGTATATTAACTATATGAGTGAAGGGGGGGGTCACTTTTCCATGCCATAGAATAATGACCCCCCTGTATATTAACTATATGAGTGAAGGGGGTCACTTTTCCATGCCATAGAATAATGATCCCCCTGTATATTAACTATATGAGTGAAGGGGGTCACTTTTCCATGCCATAGAATAATGACCCCCCTGTATATTAACTATATGAGTGAAGGGGGGGGTCACTTTTCCATGCCATAGAATAATGACCCCCCTGTATATTAACTATATGAGTGAGGCGGGTCACTTTTCCATGCCATAGAATAATGACCCCTCTGTATATTAACTATATGAGTGAAGGGGGTCACTTTTCCATGCCATAGAATAATGACCCCCCTGTACCGTAGTGAAAGTGTGAAAATCCCCATAATAAAGCAATAAAACCTTATTGTTGGAGCACTGCAATCAACTGTGACACTTCCTGTGTTACATGTTTTATATCATTCATAATACATAATATTTTATTACTGTATGAGCAAGGACAGATAACGTGTGCCTCCCAGTGCAAGAAACTTTTCCATGCCATAGAATAATGACCCCCCTATGTTTACACAGTAAGAGTGAGAGTGGTCATTTGTCCATGCCATAGAATAATGACCCCCTGTATATTAACTATATGAGTGAAGGGGGGTCACTTTTCCATGCCATAGAATAATGACCCCTCTGTATATTAACTATATGAGTGAAGGGGGTCACTTGTCCATGCCATAGAATAATGACCCCCCTGTATATTAACTATATGAGTGAAGGGGGGGCACTTTTCCATGCCATAGAATAATGACCCCCCTGTATATTAACTATATGAGTGAAGGGGGGTCACTTTTCCATGCCATAGAATAATGACCCCCCTGTATATTAACTATATGAGTGAGGTGGGTCACTTTTCCATGCCATAGAATAATGACCCCCTCTGTATTTACACAGTACGAGTGATGGTGGGTCACTTTTCCATGCCATAGAATAATGACCCCCCCTGTATATTAACTATATGAGTGAAGGGGGGTCACTTTTCCATGCCATAGAATAATGACCCCCCTATGTTTACACAGTATGAGTGATGGGGGTCACTTTTCCATGCCATAGAATAATGACCCCTCTGTATATTAACTATATGAGTGAAGGGGGTCACTTTTCCATGCCATAGAATAATGACCCCCCTGTATATTAACTATATGAGTGAGGGGGGTCACTTTTCCATGCCATAGAATAATGACCCCCCTGTATATTAACTATATGAGTGAAGGGGGTCACTTTTCCATGCCATATAATAATGACCCCCCTGTATATTAACTATATGAGTGAGGTGGGTCACTTTTCCATGCCATAGAATAATGACCCCCTGTATATTAACTATCATGAGTAAAGGGGGGTCACTTTTCCATGCCATAGAATAATGACCCCTGTATATTAACTATATGAGTGAAGGGGGGTCACTTTTCCATGCCATAGAATAATGACCCCCCTGTATATTAACTATATGAGTGAAGGGGGGTCACTTTTCCATGCCATAGAATAATGACCCCCCTGTATATTAACTATATGAGTGAGGCGGGTCACTTTTCCATGCCATAGAATAATGACCCCTCTGTATATTAACTATATGAGTGAAGGGGGTCACTTTTCCATGCCATAGAATAATGACCCCCCTGTACCGTAGTGAAAGTGTGAAAATCCCCATAATAAAGCAATAAAACCTTATTGTTGGAGCACTGCAATCAACTGTGACACTTCCTGTGTTACATGTTTTATATCATTCATAATACATAATATTTTATTACTGTATGAGCAAGGACAGATAACGTGTGCCTCCCAGTGCAAGAAACTTTTCCATGCCATAGAATAATGACCCCCCTATGTTTACACAGTAAGAGTGAGAGTGGTCATTTGTCCATGCCATAGAATAATGACCCCCTGTATATTAACTATATGAGTGAAGGGGGTCACTTTTCCATGCCATAGAATAATGACCCCTCTATATTAACTATGAGTGAAGGGGGTCACTTGTCCATGCCATAGAATAATGACCCCCCTGTATATTAACTATATGAGTGAAGGGGGGGGTCACTTTTCCATGCCATAGAATAATGACCCCCCTGTATATTAACTATATGAGTGAAGGGGGGTCACTTTTCCATGCCATAGAATAATGACCCCCCTGTATATTAACTATATGAGTGAAGGGGGTCACTTTTCCATGCCATAGAATAATGACCCCCCTATGTTTACACAGTACGAGTGATGGTGGGTCACTTTTCCATGCCATAGAATAATGACCCCCCTGTACCGTATATTAACTATATGAGTGAAGGGGGGGGGGGTCACTTTTCCACGCCATAGAATAATGACCCCCCTATGTTTACACAGTATGAGTGATGGTGGGTCACTTTTCCATGCCATAGAATAATGACCCCTCTGTATATTAACTATATGAGTGAAGGGGGTCACTTTTCCATGCCATAGAATAATGACCCCCCTGTATATTAACTATATGAGTGAAGGGGGGGTCACGTTTCCATGCCATAGAATAATGACCCCCCTGTATATTAACTATATGAGTGAAGGGGGTCACTTTTCCATGCCATAGAATAATGATCCCCCTGTATATTAACTATACGAGTGAAGGGGGTCACTTTTCCTTGCCATAGAATAATGACCCCCCTGTATATTAACTATATGAGTGAGGCGGGTCACTTTTCCATGCCATAGAATAATGACCCCTCTGTATATTAACTATATGAGTGAGGCGGGTCACTTTTCCATGCCATATCGATCAGCCAGTAAAGCGGGATGGATGAAGTCGTCCCAATTATTTTGCTCATCATTGGTATATTTTACGGGATACGGACATTTGCCCCCCGGACATTTGCCCCCCAGTCCAAAAATGGCAGGGTGGACATTTGCCCCCCAGTTGAAATGGCAGCTAGGACATTTTCCCCCCAGTCGAAATGTAGGGTAGGACAATTGCCCCCCAGTCCAATTGCCATATTGTATGAAGTGTACCATGATACTTAATTATCAAAGTAAATTGGGTATGTCTACGCTTTCCTTCCGGACAAACAACAGTCTAGCTACGAGGAAGTATTCACCGCCGTCTTGAACGCCTGCGATGCTGTTCAACTCACACCTGATCCGGCCGTCCTGACTTGCGACTTTGAACTGGGTATTCACGGCGCAGTCGCATCTATGTTGGGATGCCATGTCCGAATCCAGGGATGTTTCTACCACCTTACTCAGTGTACATGGCGGCGGGTACAGAGTGAAGGACTTTCAACTCTCTACAAAGAAGATGATGAAGTGAAACAGTACTGTGGCATGCTCGATGGGCTTGCGTTCCTGCCACCTAGCCGCGTCCAGGATGGTATGCGCTATCTGAAGACTGTCACCCCACCGGCACTGGAAGACCTCACCGAGTACTTCGACACCAACTTTGTGAGTGGACCGTACAAGTCTGTGATGGGGGCCAGGGGACGCATCACATTACAGCGAACGAGTCCGAAGTATGCGATTGATAAATGGAACGTGAACCAGGTCACTCTAGAAGATGGTTCCCGGACCAACAACAAATGTGAGGCGTGGAACAACTCGTTCAGCCACCTTGTAGGACATAAAAATCCCGGACTCTGGCATACTATTCAGTGTATACAGAAGGATCAACTCAACGTGATCACAGAAGTGGAGCGAGTGAGACAGGGTGCCCCAACACGCAAACGTGTCCGCCGCGAGACGAGAAATCTGCAGGATAGACTTAAACAACTGTGCCAGGACTTTGATGCTGGTGAGAAGGATGTGCGCGACTTCCTTAGAGCGGTCGGACATTCCGTCCGATTCGTCTAATTGACAATGTAACTCTAAAACGTGCTACTATACTGATGTGCTATAATGTGACATTTTGTTATTTGTTCGAATTTCAGTTATCATAGTTTACAAACATTGAATTCATTGATAATCATGCCAAGAGTGTGTTGACATTGACATTAATCTGTTATCTGTTTTAATTTCACGAGACATCGAAATAATGAGTATTATCATGGTTAGTTCATAGTACTTGATCACAAACATTGACAATCATGCCAAGATTGTGTTGATATTGACGTTAATCTATTATCTGTTTTACACTTGATCACAAATTTATGCTCAAATAAACTGGTTGTTTGGAAATGTGTTGTAATCTTGTCACACCTTGTCATACCTCAAATTGTTCACTAGGGGGCAAATGTCCTAACTGCCATTTCGACTGGGGGGCAAATGTCCTAGCTGCCATTTCCATTGAGGGGCAAATGTCCGCCCCTACATATTGACTGGGGGGCAAATGTCCTAGCTGCCATTTCAACTGGGGGGCAAATGTCCGCCCCTACATTTCGACTGGGGGGCAATTGTCCACCCTGCCATTTTTGGACTGGGGGGCAAATGTCCTACATTCATATTTTACCAATGAATGGACAAGTGTTTGATTAAACCTTGATTAAACCATTTGTTTGGGGGTGATATGCCAATTAGTCTACAGATTTCGTCATTGAGCATTGCAAAACTATTCTATGATATACACTGCTCAAAACAATTAAAGGATCATACACATATTTGGAATTAAATGAACCATACGGAATAAAAATAGAAACGGGTATATACAACATGTATTCGCAACATTTACACGACGAAGCAGTAACAGGAAAACAAGCAACAACGTAGCTGACAGTAGAAACTTAATCAGAAAGTATCAATTTTCTTAACAATGGCATAATGCTAACATAATGAGAAAAACTGTGTTTAAGACCAGAGCACTGTCTCAAATAATGTCTGCTAATAATGAGTATGCCCCACCTCGTCTATTGTAACACTCACGGCAACGCCTAGGCACACTCCTGATTAAGGTGGCTATCACCTGCTGGGGTAGGCCATTCCATTCCAGAATGAGCGCCAGTGTGAGGTCCGGTAGAGTAAGTGGTCGATTGTTGCGCTCCGAAATCCGTCTATAAATGTAGTCCCACACATGTTCTATAGGATTTAGGTTGGGTGAACGAGCCGGCCAATCCATTACTTCAATACACTCCTGATTAAGGTAGTCCATGGCTATCCTAGCAGTGTGTGGGCGGGCATTGTCTTGCATTAAAAACGAAGTCAACACCGATAGCTCCAGCGAATGGCTTTACAATCGGTGATAAAATGTCATCCCTATACCTTAAAGCAGTTAATGTTCCTCGATCAAACACATAGAGGTCCGTGTGCCATCGTAAGCAGATCCCACCCCAAACCATAACTGAGCCACCCCCCAAAACGATCCCATTCCATAATGTTAAAGTGCACATATTGTTCACCTGGCCGTCTCCACACTCGAGTACGCCTATCACATGATGATAAATGGAATCTACTCTCGTCAGTGAACAACACAGACTCCCAATCTCGAAGTGCCCAGTTACGGTTGTCCTCAGCAAATTCGCTTCTCCGAATGCGATGCGCACGTGTCAAAACAGGGCCGGTTGCTGGGCGTCTAGCATTCATGGTGTCATTGTGGAATCTATTACGGATGGTTTGGGTGGGTACTCGTTGCCCGGTGGTCAGCTGGACGTCTATTTGGAGCCGCGTTGCACTACCACGACGGTTTCTTAAGGCCAATAACCGTATATAATGGTCATCGGTTGTGCATTGTGAATGACCTTGACCAGGACGTCTGGTGTACTGTCCCGTCTCCTGATACCGCGCCCACAAACATGCAACCACGCTCTGGGAGACGTCTAATGTTCCAGCCACATTGCGCTGCGAGTGTCCATCCTGCATCATTTACACCGCCCTGGCGACCTCGGGTGGATTTAAGTGACGCCTAACACACTCGCACGTGTAAATAAGCACATAGAGTCCCAATAAAAGCCAAAAAGAGTTAACACTGATCACTATAACGAAAGATGGCAATTGACTCCCATACCACAAATCAGGCCAATATATAGGGGTATTGATTTCAATAACAATTTGTACGAGCTTCTTGACTAGCAAACCGCTTGATTTACCCGTGCGTACTCATAAGAGACATGTATTAGTGCATAGTAATGGACAATATATATGTCGATACCAAAATGATTACTGTAGAGTCATTATAAAAAGTGATCCTTTAATTGTTTTGAGCAGTGTAGATAGTGACCACCTCCCACTCATATAATCTACACATAGGAGGGTGATTATCCTATGATATGGATAGTGAGCCCCTCCCACTCATATAATCTACATATATGTTGGTGATTATCCTATGATATGGATAGTGACCCCCTCCCACTCATATAATTTACACAAATGGGGTGATTATCCTATGATATGGATAGTGAGCCCCTCCCACTCATATAATCTACACATAGGTTGGTGATTATCCTATGATATGGATAGTGACACCCTCCCACTCATATAATCTAAACATATGTAGGTGATTATCATATGATATGGATAGTGAGCCCCTCCCACTCATATAATCTACACATAGGGGGGTGATTATCCTATGATATGGATAGTGGCACCCTCCCACTCATATAATCTGCACATAGGGGGGTGATTATCCTATGATATGGATAGTGACACCCTCCCACTCATATAATCTACACACATGGGGTGATTATCCTATGATATGGATAGTGACCCCCTCCCACTCATATAATCTACACATATGTAGGTGATTATTCTGTGATGTGGATAGTGACACCCTCCCACTCATATAATCTACATATATGGGGTGATTATCCTATGATATGGATAGTGACCCCCTCCCACTCATTTAATCTACACATATGTGGGTGATTATTCTATGACATGGAAAAGTGACCCTCTGACTCATATAGTTTACACACAGGGGGGTCATTATTCTATGGCATGGAAAAGTGACCCACCGTCACTCGTACTGTGTAAACATAGGGGGGTCATTATTCTATGACATGGAAAAGTGACCCCTCACTTGTACAGTTTAAACATAGGGGGGTCATTATTTTATGGCATGGAAAAGTGACCCACTCACTCATATAGTTTACACACAGGGGGGTCATTATTCTATGGCATGGAAAAGTGACCCCCCCCTCACTTGTACAGTTTAAACATAGGGGGGTCATTATTCTATGGCATCGAAAAGTGACCCCCTCACTCATATAGTTTACACACAGGGGGGTCATTATTCTATGGCATGGGAAAGTGACCCGCCGTCACTCGTACTGTGTAAACATAGGGGGGTCATTATTCTATGACATGGAAAAGTGACCCCTCACTTGTACAGTTTAAACATAGGGGGGTCATTATTTTATGGCATGGAAAAGTGACCCACCGTCACTCATATAGTTTACACACAGGGGGGTCATTATTCTATGGCATGGGAAAGTGACCCGCCATCACTCGTACTGTGTAAACATAGGGGGGTCATTATTCTACGACATGGAAAAGTGACCCCTCACTTGTACAGTTTAAACATGGGGGGGGGGTCATTATTTTATGGCATGGAAAAGTGACCCGCCATCACTCGTACTGTGTAAACATAGGTGGGTCATTATTTTATGGCATGGAAAAGTGACGAAAAGTGACCCACTCACTCATATAGTTTACACACAGGGGGGTCATTATTCTATGGCATGGAAAAGTGACCCACCGTCACTCGTACTGTGTAGACATAGGGGGGTCATTATTCTATGACATGGAAAAGTGACCCGCCGTCACTCATACTGTGTAAACATAATGGGGTCATTATTTTATGGCATGGAAAAGCGACGCACTCACTCATATAGTTTACACACAGGGGGGTCATTATTCTATGGCATGGAAAAGTGACCCCCTCACTCACTCTACAGTGTAAATATAGGGAGTCATTATTCTATGGCATGGAAAAGTGACCCACCTCATTCGTATAGTTTACACACAGGTAGGTCATTATTCTATGGCATCGAAAAGTGACCCCCTCACTCATAGTTTACATACAGAGGGGTCATTATTCTATGGCATGGAAAAGTGACCCCCTCACTCATATAGTTTACATAATTATAGGGGGACATTATTGTATGGCATTGGAAGTTTGACCTGCCTTCACTCGGATAATCTACATATAGGGGGTCATTATTCTATGGCATGGAAAAGTGACCTACCCTCAATCAGATAATCTACATTATGGGGGTCACATTCTACATGTATGCATGGAACAGTTTCTTGCACTGAATAGATAGGGAGGCACACGTTATAAAGTAGAATGTTGTCTGTCCTTGCTCATACAATATTAAAATATTACTTCTTATGAATGATATAAAACATGTAACCAGTGTATCGGACACAGGAAGTGTCACTGTTGGTTGCAGTGCCCTAAAAATAAGGTTTTATTGCTTTTCACACCTGTGGCAAAGAAGATAAGGCTTAATATGATCCACAATAGTCAGAATTACAATTGTTAACAACATATTACATAATTGTGCACATTTTCTGGAAAGATTAAGAGAATATGAATAAACATGATAAGAATAGTTTGCTATAATAAGTGGATAACATATTAATTAAATTTGTTAAAGAAATATACATCAATTTCTGCTGTAGAAGCATCCATAGTGTGAGTGTGTTTTTCAATTATTTATTGTCACTACTGGTTGCCCATATGAGCGAAGCCTACTGAAGAGATTAAGTCATTTTAGATTTTTGGAGGATAGTGCAATGATACAGACAGAGACCCATTCCAGGGGGTCATTATTCCATGGCATCGAAAAGTGACCCTCTCTCTCATAATTGTAGTCTATACATAGGGGGTGGGCGTCATTGTTCTTATTTGTTTTATGTTTGTCTTTGTTTTATGTTTGTCTGTGTAAATATTATGCATTATGTGAACCTCCTAGTTAAACAGCACCCACCACCTCATGATCATCTTTAGAAATTGATAAGAGACAAATTATCTGCATACTTCTTTTTCAAATTCAATATATTTATGTTATTCTGTACATCGTTAAATCAAAATATATGTTGTTAGGCCTTAAAACAGTGCTAACTAACATTTAATTATAATAAATTCAATATTTTCCCACTATATATTGCTATTTGCAAGGGGGTCATTTTTCCGCAAGGGGGGGTCAATATTCTATTGCTGAATAATGACCCGCGGGTCATTATTTTGAGGGGGGTCAATATTCTATATGACAGGGCCTGCAGATTGCTACAGAAAATGAAAAATCCAAAGTTCCATTGTTCAAGCCCTGCTGGAGCCGTTACGATTGTGCCCTAGGCAAGGCATTTAAATTCCACGTTGCCTCTTCTCTCTCCCTCGTGGCGATGGATTCCATCAGGAATGAGGTCTCGAGAGTGATTAATATAAGTTGTAAGAATTTGTTTCGCAATCAAGCTAAAATAAATTTGTATTAATTAAACATATCTCACGATGCGTTCATATCATTTTGTAGTGAATGTGACATATCATCTCTTGTGTATAGCAGGGATCATTCTAGAGGGCGATGTGGGCGATCCCACTTCTCCCTAAAAAAACAAAAATATTGTTTGGTTTTTACGATTTTCAAACAAAATTGTTTCTAGTGAGATACACTGGCCCATTATAAAGCACTCCTTCTATTCAAATGTTGTATTTAATGGTTGTACTGTGCATTTTAACCCTATTTTGCAGAAGTATATTAAAGAACATTATTTAAGGACGCGATCACGCGCTTTCTCACTTCACCCAAAAATTCTGACCTAGAATGAACCCTGGTGTATAGACATTTTCTACTAAATTTGGCATCATTTTGAAACATACATAGAAATACATCGAAAATATTCATTAAAAATGTGTCAAATTGCACCATCAACGTTCTAGGATTCAAAATTGTCCTGCGAAGTATTCCCACAGACACATACAGCACACTGTTCAGTGCTCAACTTATTAGTTGGGCTACGCCCCTGGTTTATGTTATGTAATTTTGAAATAGTCTATATTTTTTCCGGCTCTATCCGTTGATCCATTTTTCCATAGCAAATCATAACATACCTGTCAAGTCTCACGCTTTTGGCGTGAGACTCACGCTTTTAGACCTCAAATCACACTCTCACGCGTATCTTTAATATTGTCACGCTTTTTCTAAAAAACGATTTACCTACACTAATATCCGTGCTATTTTAAAATCGCAACACATTAGGTTTCCCAAATTGCTATATTTAGAATGTCTCAAGGCTATAATTATTATTTGAAACTGATCGTCGCGCTGTACAATCGTAATTACTCGGAACCGATGTCGGAACTCTCCGTGCGTTAATAATCACTTATGATTGGCTCCCGAAAACTAACAAATCATAATGGTAACACTTTTAGCATTTATTGAAACAATTGCTGCCATAACACTTGCCTACAATGTCATCTCATCTTTCTGAACTTCAGCAGAATAAAAAAAGTTTTAAAATGAATTGATGATGTGTTCTGAAAGTTTACTGTCTGTACATTTACTGCTTCATTAATTCTGTAAAATTGTGAGATTAAGTCGTGATAGCGCAGTGGTAGCACATTCGCTTCAGGCACGAAAGACCCGGAGTTTGAACCCCGCTGGAACCGTTTCCCTCATGAATGAGGTCTCGAGAGTGATTAATATAAGTTGTAAGAACTTGTTTCACAATCGAGGTAAAACAAATTTGTATAAACCACCGTGCAAGTACATGTCGACAATTAAATGTCTACGGCTTTTAGAGCACTGATTTCTGTATGTTGAAATAATATACACCTGTTGCACACACACAATTTATAAAGTTATAATCGACTGCTTAATACCCGCTATGCTATATAGAGGATATATTTATTAATCACTACATACGGATCTGTAGTCCAGTGGTAACACGCTGGACTTGTAATCCAGGGATAGCAGGATCGATCCCTCGTCTGACCCTAATAAAATTAAGTCCGGTTTCCTCCCACACTAATGACCACATTAACGCTTTCATCCGCGCCAACGAGAGTGATTAATATAATTTGTTAAAACTTGCTTCGCAATCGTTGTAAAATAAATAAAGTTTAAACTAACAAAATAGGAAAATCACATATATTGGCATACACAAACTATGGGGTAAAAATCACAAATTTCAAGATTGAAATCAAATAAATTTGTATCACAGCCTGTGGGCACAGATGGATCTGTAGTCCAGTGATAACACGCTGGGCTGTTAATCCAGGGATTGTAGGTTTGATCCCCCGTTTGACCCTAATAAAATTAACAGTCTTTCAGATGGGACTTTAAACCGAGGTCTCGTGTCGGTGCTTTACACCGTGCACGTCAAAGAATCAGAGGAGATTCTAGAATGGGTCTCTGTCTGTATCATTGCACTATCCTCCAAAAATCTAAAATGACTAATCTCTTCAGTAGGCGTCACTCATATTGGCAACTGGTAGCGATGATAAATAAACGTAAAACACACACACACACAAATCACACCAGGGTTATTAGCATAAACTACTAACTGTATCTTCCCCACCAATACTAAGATCATTTTGGTTACAGAAACATAGTGGCAATCAATGGCCAGAATGGATGAAGCCAGGTGTAAGGGTGGTGAGGGGCCCAGACTGGCGGGCTACTATCAGGGACCCTAAGTGTGTGGACCTAGGAACACTGAGTTATGTGCCGAAGAATGCTGCCGACAACAAAGTGCAGGTGGTGTGGGATACTGGCCAGGAGAGAAGCTATAAGTCTGGGTTCAATGGACAGTATGAGTTACGGGCGATTGATACGCAACAAGTGGGTGAGTAGCTTTGATGGTCCTCTTTAGCAATGCTTGTTTCCAGTCCCAGCATATATATGTATCTATATTTCATCTTCACATGGAAAATTGCATCTCTGATTCCTTTGTAAATTTACATTTGTATCCATTTGTTGAATTCAGTAAACCAAGGTTCCCGCTGTCGGTCGCCAATTGCGACAATTGGCGAAAACCAAATACTGGTGCTAAATTTTGTGAATTAGAGAAAATATTTGGCGCAACTTTCTTTCTTTTTTTTGTCAAATACAGGGCTTCAAATATTATCTATGAACTATAATGTCTCTCAGTTGGCTCCAAATTTTCAAATTGGCTCCAGTTATATTCAATTGCCAACACAAATTCAGACAGATTGAACCCTGATAAACCACCATTTAATTTACAAAGTTATCAGTTGAGTTTGAAAATAAATATCCATAAAGGACACCGGATATGAAAGATTTGAAAGAAATATTGTATAAAATATATATAATTTATGCACGATTCTACACTGGCCATCAATTTTATATACGCTGCATCCATGTAGGCACTGAAAGCCAACCCGGTAAATTTAGTCACAACAGCAGAATAGTACCTTGACCCGAGTTATTTTCCGTAAATAGCGTTGGGACATTCCAATTTTCAGCAAAGTGATTTTTTATTAGTCAATTTTCAAACATATTTTCGACAATGACTAAATTTGAGCACTTACCTGTATTTCAACACTGATTGTTATACAAATGTACATTGGTATCTTATGTCATACAACATCAATAATTTGGATAAATATCATCTGGCTATTTATGTTAATTAGGCTGGGAATTATGTAAATATATTTGCCTGGCGTCGCAGATTGGCTTTTGCATATTAATGGTATTAAGTCGATTGATTACGGCAAGTATCCAGATGTCGGGGGTGGAGATTAGCTTAAATATGCCTCGTTGCGTGAATTTCCAAGCTGTCAAATAACAAAAAGTATTACCATTAATTAGCAATTATATCCTCCAGAAATAAGGCGAAATGGATGGCGCCCTGGTGTCTATTGTCGGCGAAGTGGCGGAAAATAAAGCGAGCACTTCGCCCGTGTCGCCCTCTAGCATGAGCCCTGATTATATTATAGTTTCCATTATACTTTAATTCTTGTGTTTCACAGGAATAAAGCATCAGAATATTAAATGCTCGGAATGTTCGATGGCACCCCTACGAGGTATCCGCTTCCACTGTCCTACCTGCAATAAGGACCTGTGTGTCGCGTGCTACGGCGAGGATAAACATGATGCGAGCCACGCCTTTGTCAGATATGATATGTCCAATTCGGTAAAGTAAGTAATTCATTGGATACATAGGATAGTAGCTAAGGATGCAAAATGTAATTACCGTATATAGTATAATCAGCTATACTGGATAGTGAGTAGATGTATTTATCAGATGTACCGGTAACACACCTACCGTATTTACTCACCTACATGTATGGGGCGATCTCGACTATAAGATGACCCCCTCCCCCCAATACAATTAATTTTCGTAATTATTCTGTGTAAATCTTTTATATATAGAATGAAGTGTAGAAAAGAACTGCCACATTTTGAGTTCTATAAAAGGTATCCTAATATTAGAATTAATTTAGAATGGGAGATTGCTTTAAGGACAGACAAATTAGAAAAATACAACTCCATGTGGGCTGCGTTTTTATAATCAATTAATTCCACTACTTGTATTTTGCTTTTGTAATTTAAAATCTATTTTTCAAACTAAGGATACATATCCATAAATAACTCTTTTGTGGAAGTCGAGATAGCGCAGTGGATGCACGTTCGCTTCAGGTGCTAAAGGTCCGGAGTTCGAGCCCCGCTGGAGCCGTTACGATTGTGCCCTTAGGCAAGGCATTTAAATTCCACTTTGCCTCTTCTCTCTCCCTCGTGGCGATGGATGCCATCAGGAATGAGGTCTCGAGAGTGATTAATATAAGTTGAAATAACTTGTTTTCGCAATCGAGCTAAAATAAATTTGTATAAACTAACTCTTTTGTGTATATATATGGAAGGCAAAAGTCTATCAATGTTGTAACATTGTGTAAATGCTTTATGTATATACAAGGAAGAAATAAATGGTTTTACCTAAAAGCCCCCTCAAAATATAAGAAAAGAAAAGATGACCTACCCCCAACTTTGTACCTATAGTTTAAGTCCATCATTTATACGTTGTTGGGCGATAAACAAAGCTTAGATAAAGCCTGTTAACAATATTCCAAACAGCAGAGGCCGGGAACTATAAGCTTAATCAATGAGAATTCCAAACTGCAGAGGCCGGGAACCAGAAGCTTAATCAATGAGAATGAGTCCGCTCACACACTGCAGAGGCTGGGAACCATAAGCTTAAGCAATGAGAATGAGTCCGCTCACACAACTGCAGAGGCTGGGAACCATAAGCTTAAGCAATGAGAATGAGTCCGCTCACACAACTGCAGAGGCTGGGAACCATAAGCTTAAGCAATGAGAATGAGTCCGCTCACACACACTGCAGAGCCCGGGAACCATAAGCTTAATCAATGAGAATTCCAAACTGCAGAGGCCGGGAACCAGAAGCTTAATCAATGAGAATGAGTCCGCTCACACACTGCAGAGGCTGGGAACCATAAGCTTAAGCAATGAGAATGAGTCCGCTCACACACACTGCAGAGACCGGGAACCATAAGCTTAATCAATGAGAATGAGTCCGCTCACACACACTGCAGAGCCCGGGAACCATAAGCTTAATCAATGAGAATGAGTCCGCTCACACACACTGCAGAGACCGGGAACCATAAGCTTAATCAATGAGAATGAGTCCGCTCACACACACTGCAGAGGCCGGGAACCATAAGCTTAATCAATGAGAATGAGTCCGCTCACACACACTGCAGAGGCTGGGAACCATAAGCTAATCAATGAGAATGAGTCCGCTCACACAACTGCAGAGGCCGGAAACCAGAAGCTTAAGCAATGAGAATGAGTCCGCTCACACACACTGCAGAGACCGGGAACCAGAAGCTTAAGCAATGAGAATGAGTCCGCTCACACACACTGCAGAGGCCGGAAACCAGAAGCTTAATCAATGAGAATGAGTCCGCTCACACACACTGCAGAGACCGGGAACCAGAAGCTTAAGCAATGAGAATGAGTCCGCTCACACACACTGCAGAGACCGGGAACCAGAAGCTTAATCAATGAGAATGAGTCCGCTCACACACACTGCAGAGACCGGGAACCATAAGCTTAAGCAATGAGAATGAGTCCGCTCACACACACTGCAGAGACCGGGAACCAGAAGCTTAATCAATGAGAATGAGTCCGCTCACACACACTGCTTAGTACTGGTTAACCACTTAGGTTGGCTAAACCTACCCAGGAAAACGTGTCTAGGTCCCTGCAAGGGTTTGACATTAATGGGACATATATACATAAAGCAAAAGGAATTATGCTATGATAGGGGTAAAATTCATCAAGAGTATGAATGCAGTGAAACACTTAATTTTATGATATATTCACAGAGTGAACTTGCCGCCGAGGAAGAGTTCTCCGTTTCTGCGACTGACGGGTGTGTTCATCAAATCGGAGGTGATCCGGGGCCCACACTGGAGCTATACTGGCACTGATGGTAGGTGAAATTACATTCAAGCAATTCAAGTCAATCACTTGTCCCTCGTGTCACCGACAGTCAATCACTTGTCCATCGTGTCACCGACAGTCAATCACTTGTCCTACATGTCACTGACAGTCAATCACTTGTCCTTTGTGTCACCGACAGCCAATCACTTGTCCTACATGTCACTGACAGTCAATCACTTGTCCTTTGTGTCACCGACAGCCAATCACTTGTCCTTCATATCACTGACAGTCAATCACTTGTCCTTCATATCACTCAATCACTTGTCCAACAAGAGTGATTAATATAAGTTGTTAAAACTTGTTTCGCAATCGTAAAATAAATAACGTTTAAATTTAAATATCTCCAATCAATACATTATCAATGTACTTAACCTAGATATATTGTTTCAGTCAAGAACAGTATAATTCTAGATATATTGATTTTTCCTACAGGTGTTTCAGGCAAGAACAGTATAATTCTAGATATATTGATTTTTCCTACAGGTGTTTCAAGCAAGAACAGTATAATTCTAGATATATTGATTTTTCCTACAGGTGTTTCAAGCAAGAACAGTATAATTCTAGATATATTGATTTTTCCTACAGGTGTTTCAAGCAAGAACAGTATAATTCTAGATATATTGATTTTTCCTACAGGTGTTTCAAGCAAGAACAGTATAATTCTAGATATATTGATTTTTCCTACAGGTGTTTCAAGCAAGAACAGTATAATTCTAGATATATTGATTTTTCCTACAGGTGTTTCAAGCAAGAACAGTATAATTCTAGATATATTGATTTTTCCTACAGGTGTTTCAAGCAAGAACAGTATAATTCTAGATATATTGATTTTTCCTACAGGTGTTTCAAGCAAGAACAGTATAATTCTAGATATATTGATTTTTCCTACAGGTGTTTCAAGCAAGGACAGTATAATTCTAGATAAATTGATTTTTCCTAAAGGTGAAGGTAGCAAGGGTATTGTAATGGCGTTTGTGGAGGACAAAGATGGCCTGGCCAATGCCTGGGTGAGAGTTAAATGGGAGGCCGGACATGACGTGAAGGAGTACAGGTTTGGTGTCGGAGGATTTGTGGACGTCATTGCTGCCAAAGTGTCTCACGGTGGCAAGGTGTACATCGATCATCTGCCTGTGATTGGTTAGATTATTTGCAGTTTTATTTCTGTTGTTTTTTTGGAAGAAATGACGAGTAATTGTAATTGCATGTTTGATTTCCTTTGTCCGTCTGTCCGTTCGTTTGATCATTTTAATGTTAGCCATTACATGTACTTCTATGTCGTGACAGATGTCGCCTACTTCTTGTATTGTAACTTGTGCCAGAAGTAAATGTTTGCTCAAAGTTGATACAATCTCACTACAATCAAACCATTTGGTTTGCTCCTATATAAATGTAACATTGTGGTAGCGTGTTTGCTTCAGGTGCGAAGGGCCCAGAGTTTGCGCCCAGCTGTAGCCGTTGCGATTGTGCCCTAGATTCCACATTTTCTCTCTCCCTGATGGCGATATATGTCTCGAGAGCGATTAATCTAACGTTGTATCGCAATCGAGCTAATGTTGTAAACTAAACATAGTGACGTGATATAAATGGTATGATTATTTGTGAGATTGAAGTTGTTCTGGAGATATATGCTGTGCTGTAGACATTTATACATTATCTTGTCAAGGTATCATAAAGGTTAAGAATGGAGACAAGGTGACCGTGAACATGATCTTGAAGGAGTTTATGGACGTACAGGCGAAGTCTAGCATCCCCGGTGGATGGAATGATGAAATGAAACAGGTTAGTCTTAAATAATCGAAATAATTATGCAGGGATCATTTTAGAGGGTGATGTGGGCGAAATAGTCGCCCTAGGGACCTTGACTTCGCCCTCTGGGGGCCCCACTTCTCCCTAAAAAAATACACTTGCCCATTATAAAGCACTCCTTCTATTCAAATGTTTTATTTAATGGTCATACTGTGCATTTTAACCATATTTCGTTGAAATTTATTAAATAACACCATTTAAGGACGCGATCGCACGCTTTCTCACTTCTCCCAAAAAGTCTGACTTAGAATGAACCCTGTTATGTTAACAAATAGTAGTAATCACTTGTTTTATTTAACCCTATTTTATTGCAAATCAATATTACATATGTCATATACATAAACTCATAAAGATACAATACATAGCATGAAAATACAAATGGTTTGGTCTACAAGTTTTAACAACATTATACAACGGCTCATACCAGAAGTACCAGTAATCGCTTGTATCGCAACATCCAGGTCATTCACTGCTGAGTGGTTAATGGCATAGGTTTCAATTCACCTGGCCCTCACTGCTGTTGGTTCAAATCCCCCTGGGGGTGTCATGTTACTTTCATGTGAGGAAGTTATGTAGCTGGCTTATGAAATCGGTGGTTCTACCCGGGTGCACATCCGTGTCTGAAATACTACTTGGAACTCTGGACACTTGAGGTCTTCCCCCACCTGTTGGTGCGACTGTAAATCTCAAATAACAAACCAAGAAAATACATTTAGTATTGTAACCACTGCGACACATCTGCAACCCTTGTACCAGTGCAGGGTGCAGCTATGGGGGGGAACACTTGTTCTTTCATCACATTAATTACATCTACAACCCTTGTACCAGTGCAGGGTGCAGCTATGGGGGTGAACACTTGTTCTTTCATCACATTAATTACATCTACAACCCTTGTACCAGTGCAGGGTGCAGCTATGGGGGTGAACACTTGTTCTTTCATCACATTAATTACATCTACAACCCTTGTACCAGTGCAGGGTGCAGCTATGGGGGGAACACTTGTTCTTTCATCACATTAATTACATCTGCAACCCTTGTACCAGTGCAGGTGCAGCTATGGGGGTGAACACTTGTTCTTTCATCACATTAATTACATCTACAACCCTTTTCCAGTGCAGGGTGCAGCTATGGGGGGAACACTTGTTCTTTCATCACATTAATTACATCTACAACCCTTGTACCAGTGCAGGGTGCAGCTATGGGGGGGAACACTTGTTCTTTCATCACATTAATTACATCTACAACCCTTGTACCAGTGCAGGGGGCAGCTATGGGGGTGAACACTTGTTCTTTCATCACATTAATTACATCTACAACCCTTGTACCAGTGCAGGGTGCAGCTATGGGGGTGAACACTTGTTCTTTCATCACATTAATTACATCTGCAACCCTTGTACCAGTGCAGGGGGCAGCTATGGGGGGGAACACTTGTTCTTTCATCACATTAATTACATCTACAACCCTTTAACCAGTGCAGGGGGCAGCTATGGGGGGAACACTTGTTCTTTCATCACATTAATTACATCCGCAACCCTTGTACCAGTGCAGGCGGCAGCTATGAGGGTGAACACTTGTTCTTTCATCACATTGATTAGAGTAGGAGAATAGTCTTGGTTTTCCAGCTCATATTTTTATGTTGATCCGAAGCCAGCATGTTACTTTGTAAATGGGATCAACAGCCCTACTGCTGTCTAACTCACGATAACTTACAACGGCAACTGTGTCCGAGACCCATAAGCCCAAATCTATAGCAACATATCACCAACAATAGCAATTTGTGTCCCAAATCTATAGCTACATATCACCAACAATAGCAATTTGTGTCCCAAATCTATAGCGACAAATCACCAACAATAGCAATTTGTGTCCCAAATCTATAGCAACAAATCACCAACAATAGCAATTTGTGTCCCAAATCTATAGCTACATATCACTGCCAATAGCAATTTGTGTCCCAAATCTATTGCGACATATCACCAACAATAGCAATTTGTGTCCCAAATCTATAGCAACAAATCACCAACAATAGCAATTTGTGTCCCAAATCTATAGCTACATATCACCAACAATAGCAATTTGTGTCCCAAATCTATAGCAACAAATCACCAACAATAGCAATTTGTGTCCCAAATCTATTGCGACATATCACCAACAATAGCAATTTGTGTCCCAAATCTATAGCGACATATCACCAACAATAGCAATTTGTGTCCAACATCTATAGCTACATATCACCAACAATAGCAATTTGTGTCCCAAATCTATAGCTACATATCACCAACAATAGCAATTTGTGTCCCAAATCTATAGCTACATATCACCAACAATAGCAATTTGTGTCCCAAATCTATAGCTACATATCACCAACAATAGCAATTTGTGTCCCAAATCTATAGCTACAAATCACCAACAATAGCAATTTGTGTCCCAAATCTATAGCTACAAATCACCAACAATAGCAACTTGTGTCCCAAATCTATAGCTACAAATCACCAACAATAGCAATTTGTGTCCCAAATCTATAGCTACATATCACCAACAATAGCAATTTGTGTCCCAAATCTATAGCTACATATCACCAACAATAGCAATTTGTGTCCCAAATCTATAGCTACAAATCACCAACAATAGCAATTTGTGTCCCAAATCTATAGCTACAAATCACCAACAATAGCAACTTGTGTCCCAAATCTATAGCTACAAATCACCAACAATAGCAATTTGTGTCCCAAATCTATAGCTACATATCACCAACAATAGCAATTTGTGTCCCAAATCTATAGCTAACTATCACCAACAATAGCAACTTGTGTCCATTATCTAAGATTATTTTGTGTGTCATGTTTCAGTGTGTCAGTGAGGTTGGCACTGTTGTAGAGATTCTGTTTGATGGCGACATGGCACGTGTACAATACACCAACGGCAACATACATATTGTAGCCAAGTCTGCTCTCTATCGGGTAAAGTATTCTATGTATTTGTATGAGACATAGATAGTGCATCAGGTCACTTCCTTATACATATTGTTATCAATAATTTATTCTGACTTGTCCACCTCTGTGGTCGAGTGGTTATTGTCGCTGACGTTGTATATACCACTGTAACCTATCATCACTGATGGTCACAGGTTCGAGCCTAATTTATATGAAACAGTTGGCAGTTTCTTACGGGGGTTGGTGCACCAAGTACTGGTTAACTGCTGGAGTCTTCCCAGGAAAGGTGTTGTTAGGTAAACTGCTCTCCGGTGATATAGCCCAAAATGGTGCTGATGCAGGCGTAAAACCCGAACAAACAATCATACAAATGATTCCGACTTGTTCTACTTCAAACCGGGACAACATTTGATCTAATTAGCATTAATTTGTTTTAAGATTCTGAGATTGTCATTTGCTATTTCCACCAATGTTTTGCAGGATTTCCAAGATTTCATTCCAGACTAAGTATAAAATGACCCTTAACCCATTCAACACCAAGTAACTGACATGGACTGGTCCATGATATTCTTAGACCAATAAATGAATAAGAAAATTACATTCGGACCAGTTCATTTATCAAGATGGTTAATTTTGTCTAAAATTAGTAATACTACTTGCAAAAAGTGCAGATCCTGATGAGACGGCTCGTCACGAGCCGGCTCATCACGAGCCGGCTCATCTGGATCTACACTTTTTGTAAGCCTATAAATAGAGGTCTGTGGTGTTGAAAGGGTTAAGCAAACATCGTTTAATTCTATGTTGTACAACTGTGATTGTCATAAGGGGAAAAATCTTTTTGAACCATAACTGGAGATGAAAAATAAATACATGTCTGAGTGTGTGTTTTACATTTATTATTATCATCGCCACCGGTTGCCAATATGAGCGACGCCTCCTTAAGAGATTAGTCAATTTATATTTTTGGAGTATAGTGCAATGATACAAACAGAGACCCATTCCAGAGTCTCCTCTGCTTCATTTACGTTATGGATAATCAATTAATTGCTAAGATCAATATGGTATATATAAACCACCATAAACGTTAGGCTATAAAAGTAATCTGTCGGGGCCTCAAAATATTCACTGCAAATACTGCAGCCAGTTAGAGCATATACAAGTGAGTTTATCATGTAGCATGAGGAAAGCAATCATAAGTAGTATATATATACGGTACTGTTCCTATCATCCGCGTACATCCCTTTAATACAGATTGTCTGATTAATGGAGGTGATCGCTAGCACAGGTTTGACTACTTGTATATTTAACTGGCTTGTTACAACAATGTTTACAGAGAGGAGGATTTCGGGAGAAAGATGTCGTGGATATAATCAAAAACAAGACACTTTTGAAGAAATTGCAAGAAGGCCATGGTGGTGTTGCTAAAAACATGGAAAATGTAAGTTGTGATCACTAATGACATATTTTCAAAAGTTTTGTTGACCATTGTATTCCATTGTTGATACTGTATAGCTACCTGTTGTGTTTATGCAAATTTATTTTAGCTCAATTGCGAAACAAGTTCTTTCAACTTATATTGATCACTCTCGAGACCTCATTCCTGATGGAATCCATCGCCATGAAGGAGAGAGAAGAGGCATGTGGAATTTAAATGCCTTGCTTGCCTAAGGGCACAATTGTAACGGCTCCAGCGGGGCTCGAACTCAGGACCTTTCGCACCTGAAGCTAACGTGCATCCACTGCGCTATCACGACTTCCACACTTACCTGATGTGTATGACATGTATTGGAAAGGAACTGCTCATACAAGATTGATGTTACAAACCTCTGACAGACTGGTACATTTATTAAGTTTGTAGTGCTATCATGTGTTGTTTATTTATTTGAATGGCTCAACACTACGCATGCAGTGGAATTAATTTGGACAGGGTTTTAATATCTGTTGCTTGATACCTCCCCTGATGTGCTACAGCTAAATATTGTCCCCACCCACCCTCGTGTTCCACGATTGTAAATGTGATATGTTCATATTTATAGATGTATGTGTGCTCTGACGATATAATATATAGAGAATAATAGGTTACTGTCTTATAAATTTTAATTTATTAGGCGAGTTGGAGAAAATATATATGGCAAGTCTCTGTCGAGCCATGTATTTTTTCGGAGACGAGCCTAATAATTTAAAATTTATAAGACGGTAACCTAATATTCTATATATCCTATCTTATAAAAATGGAATTTTTAGTGGAGAAATTACCGAATATTCATAACCTTAAGTTTATCATACCATCTGTGTATATATGATGTCATACACGCAGCGTTATGACGTCACAAAATATTTATTAGGCTCTGACTAATAAAACAAAGTTTATTAGGCAGGCCGTTTTTGACCAGTATTGCTCATTACGGTAGGATAAACTATTGTATGCATGATAGCCATACGGCATCAATACATTTTGTGGTATCGAAATATTGTTTATTCATGACTATTAATATCGTAGACGTCTGGGAAACTGGGCCGCCTTTTGACGATACAGACAGATGGAGACATGGTGATACTCGTTGAAGGAGAGAGATTTGTTTTTAACCCGACTTGCTGCTCTCCTGTTAACGATCCATCGGAAGCTCGTAAGGCACCGCCGGTTCCCGTGTCTGATTCGGAAGATGAGGACGACGTTGAACCCGCTGGAGACATGGTACCTGGCAGGAGGGTACTCAGTAAGGCCGATGATTGCAAGCAAGGCCAGAAACAAAACCTGAAAGGTAATACAGTGTATTGCACTGTTTGGAGTTTATATATTTACTGCGATGAGTGACTGGGGCTGATGTTCAAGCTCTTGTGGTTGTTTTTGTTGCTGAGTTCAATGATAATTCTAGAGGGCGATGTGGGCGAAATAGTCGCCCTAGGGACCCTGACTTCGCCCTCTGGGGCCCTACTTCTCCCTAAAACAAAAAACAAATTTTTGTTGTTGGTTTTTACGGTTTTCAAACAAATCTTTGTCTAGTAAGATACACTGGCCCATTATAAAGATCTCCTTCTATTCAAATGTTGTATTTAATGGTTGTACTGTGCATTTTAACCCTATTTTGCAGAAGTATATTAAAGAACACCATTTATGGAAGCGATCACGTGCTTTCTCACTTCTCCCAAAAATTCTGACCTAGAATGAACCCTGTGAGTTTGGTGAAACAGAATATGCTCATTAGGTTTAGTTTAGTTTATACAAATTTATCGATTGCAAAACAAGTTCTTACAACTTATATTGATCACTCTCGAGACCTCAATCCTGATTAAATCCTCTGCCCGAGGGAATTAGAAGAGGCAATGTGGAATTTAAATGCTTTGCCCAAGTGACAATCGTAGCGGCTCTAGCAGGGCTCGAACTCTGGACCTTTCGCACCTTGAAGCATACGTGTTTCCACTGTGCTATCACGACTTCTTGTTCATTTATTGGCATTAGAATATTCTGGCTAAACTAGAAGCAATCTGTGCATGTAGGTATTGAGTTTAGTGAATAGACTTGTTTTAATCGTGTTTAGTGCCGTATAAACCATGGTACATCATAACACTCGACAAAAACAACCAAAGATAAATTTATTAACTTGTGTATTGTGGGTTTAATTTCACGGTTATAGCATTTAGTGCATTGTACAATGGTTTTTTTCTGACCTAGGTGAGTATGGTGTCTGGCTAATCTCTAATCAGAAGTTCAACCGCAGGACCACGGATACCAACCTTAATATATTCATCATTATATCCACATGAATGTACACTCGTTATGGCAACCAATTCATGTTTTCATTACCAGTATAATATTGTGTTTCTATGGTTATTCCTGTTACTTTTACCATCCTGATTAAGTTAATTGTATTTGGTGCAATGTCAGTGTTGCTGGTATGGTTTCTTGTATTTCTTACTCATTCATATTTCAAAGGTCACTAAAAGACCTTGGTACCATGGCAACCTAATATTTCAAAGGTCACTTTCTCATTACAGCATTCCCTAATGACCTTGGTACCATGGCAACCTAATATATTGAAGGTCACTTTCTTGTTGCAGTATTCTCTGATGACCTTGGTACCATGGCAACCTAATATTTCGAAAGTCACTTTCTCATTGCAGCAGTTTCTAATGACTTTGGTTCCATGGTAACCTAATATTTCAAATGTTGCTATCTTATTGCAGCATTCTCCCTGATGACCTTGGTTCCGTGGCAACCTAATACTTTGAGGGTCACTATCCTATTGCAGCATTCTATAAGAATATTGGTTCCATGGTAACCTAATACTGTGAAGGTCATTCTCTTATTGCAGCATTATCTAATGACCTTGGTTCCATGGTATCCTAATACTGTGAAGGTCATTCTCTTATTGCAGCATTATCTAATGACCTTGGTTCCATGGTAACCTAATACTGTGAAGGTCATTCTCTTATTGCAGTATTCTCTAATGACCTTGGTTCCATGGTAACCTAATACTGTGAAGGTCATTCTCTTATTGCAGTATTCTCTAATGACCTTGGTTCCATGGTAACCTAATACTGTGAAGGTCATTCTCTTATTGCAGCATTATCTAATGACCTTGGTTCCATGGTAACCTAATACTGTGACGATCATTCTCTTATTGCAGTATTCTCTAATGACCTTGGTTCCATGGTAACCTAATACTGTGAAGGTCATTCTCTTATTGCAGCATTATCTAATGACCTTGGTTCCATGGTAACCTAATACTGTGACGGTCATTCTCTTATTGCAGTATTCTCTAATGACCTTGGTTCCATGGTAACCTAATACTGTGAAGGTCATTCTCTTATTGCAGCATTCTTTAATGACCTTGGTTGCATGGTAACCTAATAATTCGAAGGTCACTATTCTATTGCAGCATTCTCGATTGACTTTGTTCCCGCGTTATCCTAATACTTTGACGGTCGTTTTCTTATTTCAGCATTCTCTGATGACCTTGATTCCATGGTAGCCTAATAATTCCAAGGTCACTCTTATTGAAGCATTCTCTAATGACCTTGGTTGCATGGTAACCTAATAATTCGAAGGTCACTCTCTTATTTCAGCATTCTCTGATGACTTTGGTTCCATGTATGGAAATCTAAGGAGAAACCAGGACATATCCAGCCAAGGCAATGCCATGTTCCAGGCATTCACTAAAGCAGACTTACCGGCAGTAATTGAACTTATCAAGCGTAACAAGGGTCTGGTATGTAACCTTGCACTATTAGACAGAGTGGTTAGATGGTAACATGATGGTTCATAAAAATTAATGAATAACCATTTTTTTAACTAACTCGAGCCATGCTCACTGTGAGATATTAGTATAGTTTTACCGCTGGTTTATCAGATAGTTTGACCGCTGGTTTATCAGATTTTGACCGCTGGTTTATTGGATAGTTTGACCGCTGGTTTATCGGATAGTTTGACTGCTGGTTTATCAGATTGTTTGACCGCTGGTTTATCAGATTGTTTGACCGCTGGTTTATCAGATTGTTTGACCGCTGGTTTATCAGATTGTTTGACCGCTGGTTTATCAGATTGTTTGACCGCTGGTTTATCAGATTGTTTGACCGCTGGTTTATCAGATAGTTTGACCGCTGGTTTATCAGATAGTTTGACCGCTGGTTTATCAGATAGTTTGACCGCTGGTTTATCGGATAGTTTGACCGCTGGTTTATCAGATAGTTCAACCGCTGGTTTATGAGATAGTTTTACCGCTGGTTTATCAGATAGTTTGACTGCTGGTTTATGAGATAGTTTGACCGCTGGTTTATCAGATAGTTTGACCGCTGGTTTATCAGATAGTTTGACCGCTGGTTTATCGGATAGTTTGACCGCTGGTTTATCAGATAGTTCAACCGCTGGTTTATGAGATAGTTTTACCGCTGGTTTATCAGATAGTTTGACTGCTGGTTTATGAGATAGTTTGGCCGCTGGTTTATCAGATAGTTTGACTGCTGGTTTATGAGATAGTTTGGCCGCTGGTTTATCAGATAGTTTGACTGCTGGTTTATGAGATAGTTTGGCCGCTGGTTTATCAGATAGTTTGACCGCTAGTTTATTGGATAGTTTGACCGCTGGTGTATCAGATAGTTTGACCGCTAGTTTATCGTCTGTTTTCAATTGCTTCAAACAACAATGCAGATTCGATCCCCCGTCTGACCCTAATAAAATTAACAGTCTTTCAACTGGGACTTTAAGCCGTGGTCTTGTGTCAGTACTTTACACCATGCACGTAAAAGAACCAGAGGAGACTGGAATGGGTCTCTGTCTGTATCATTGCACTATCCTCCAAAAATCTAAAATGACTACCGTAATCTCTACAAGAGGCGTCGCTGATATTGGCAACCGGTAGTGGTGATAAATAAATGTAAAATACACACTCAAACAACAGCTGTTGTCTATTTTACTGAAACTTGGTATGGGGGATCATGCCGACTAGAAAATTGTTGAAATAATGCTGGCCATGATCACAGAATACTCATGCACAAGTTAACTGGGCACTCATCTAACGCTGACTATTTAGTCCCCCAACAGGGCTCTAGATAGGGTTAATGCAAAGAAAGGGCAGGGTGGATCCAAAAAGGGGCAGTGTTGTTCAGAAAAGGGGCAGGGTGGATTTTGAGCCTTGATGGGGGTGCAGACAGGGTATTTTGGGGTTACCCCTAGAAAGTTTGCTAACTTACAGCGATTGATCAAAGATGCAGTAAGGAAGTACATATTGGTGAAAATGGAGAACAAGTTCTAAGTTGCCCGAAGACATTCACCTGTTGAGAACAACATATTAAAAATTAAAAAACCCCTACTAGAACAACTTCTTAGGGTTTGGTTTAAACGTATTTATTCCACTATATACATTCACAAAACAATACATGCACACAAAATCAAAGAATGGGAAAGGATCAAAATGGAAGCACAGCGTATATAGTTTCTCCTTGTTAGGGTTTCTTACTGTTATAGACATTGTATGTATTGTATTGTTATAGACATTGTATGTATTGTATTGTTATAGACATTGTATGTATTGTATTGTTATAGACAGTGTATGTATTGTATTGTTATAGACATTGTATGTATTGTATTGTTATAGACATTGTATGTATTGTATTGTTATAGACAGTGTATGTATTGTATTGTTATAGACAGTGTATGTATTGTATTGTTATAGACAGTGTATGTATTGTATTGTTATAGACATTGTATGTATTGTATTGTTATAGACAGTGTATGTATTGTATTGTTATAGACATTGTATGTATTGTATTGTTATAGACATTGTATGTATTGTATTGTTATAGACATTGTATGTATTGTTATAGACATTGTATGTATTGTATTGTTATAGACATTGTATGTATTGTATTGTTATAGACATTGTATGTATTGTATTGTTATAGACAGTGTATGTATTGTATTGTTATAGACATTGTATGTATTGTATTGTTATAGACATTGTATGTATTGTATTGTTATAGTATGTATTGTATTGTTATAGACATTGTATGTATTGTATTGTTATAGACAGTGTATGTATTGTATTGTTATAGACATTGTATGTATTGTATTGTTATAGACATTGTATGTATTGTATTGTTATAGACATTGTATGTATTGTATTGTTATAGACATTGTATGTATTGTATTGTTATAGACATTGTATGTATTGTATTGTTATAGACATTGTATGTATTGTATTGTTATAGACATTGTATGTATTGTATTGTTATAGACATTGTATGTATTGTTATAGACATTGTATGTATTGTATTGTTATAGACATTGTATGTATTGTATTGTTATAGTATGTATTGTATTGTTATAGACATTGTATGTATTGTATTGTTATAGACATTGTATGGATTTTATTGTTTCGATTGGATCGATTTCAGGTGGATTTCAAAATGGAAAAAGAACGTACAATTCTACATCTAGCGTGCCATGAAGGCTATAGAGATTTGGTTACATTGCTGATCGAGATGGGGTCAGATATAGATAACAGGGATGAGGAAGGGGATACGCCCCTTCATTTTGCCGCTTTTGGGTATTATTGTATTTAGTTGTATTTACTAACATGGAGTCTCCGTGGTGTAATGGATATGGTGTCCACCTTGTAGCCGAGCTGTTGTGAGTTCAAGCCCAGTCAGAACCACGGTGGTGGTGTCCTTAGGCAAGATCATTCAGAACCACGGTGGTGGTGGTGTCCTTAGGCAAGATCATTCAGAACCATGGTGGTGGTGTCCTTAAGCAAGATCAATCAGAACCATGGTGGTGGTGGTGTCCTTAGGCAAGATCATTCAGAACCACGGTGGTGGTGGTGTCCTTAGGCAAGATCATTCAGAACCACGGTGGTGGTGGTGTCCTTAGGCAAGATCATTCAGAACCACGGTGGTGGTGGTGTATGGTGGTGGTGTCCTTGGCAAGATCATCAGAACCAGTGGTGGTGTCCTTAGCAAGATCATCAGAACCGGTGGTGGTGTCCTTAGCAAGATCATCAGAACCACGGTGGTGGTGGTGTCCTTAGGCAAGATCATCAGAACCACGGTGGTGGTGTGTCCTTAGGCAAGATCATCAGAACCACGGTGGGTGTCCTTAGGCAAGATCACAGAACCATGGTGGTGGTGTCCTTAGCAAGATCATCAGAACCAGGTGGTGGTGTCCTTAGGCAAGATCATTCAGAACCACGGTGGTGGTGGTGTCCTTAGGCAAGATCAATCAGAACCATGGTGGTGGTGTCCTTAAGCAAGATCATCAGAACCACGGTGGTGGTGTCCTTAGCAAGATCATCAGAACCATGGTGGTGGTGGTGTCCTTAGGCAAGATCAATCAGAACCATGGTGGTGTGGTGTCCTTAGGCAAGATCAATCAGAACCATGGTGGTGGTGTCCTTGCAAGATCAATCAGAACCAGGTGGTGGTAGCAAGATCATCAGAACCATGGTGGTGTCCTTAGCAAGATCATCAGAACCAGGTGGTGGTGTCCTCAAGATCATCAGAACAGGTGGGGTGTCCTTGCAAGATCAATCAGACCACGGTGGTGGTGTCCTTGGCAAGATCAATCAGAACCGGTGGTGGTGTCCTTAGCAAGATCAATCAGAACCGGTGGTGGGTCCTGGCAAGACATCAGAACCACGGTGGTGGTGTGTCCTTAGGCAAGATCAATCAGAACCATGGTGGTGGTGTCCTTATGCAAGATCAATCAGAACCACGGTGGTGGTGGTGTCCTTAGGCAAGATCAATCAGAACCATGGTGGTGGTGTCCTATGGCAAGATCAATCAGAACCACGGTGGTGGTGTCCTTAAGCAAGATCAATCAGAACCACGGTGGTGGTGTCCTTATGCAAGATCAATCAGAACCATGGTGGTGGTGTCCTTAGGCAAGATCATTCAGAACCACGGTGGTGGTGGTGTCCTTATGCAAGATCAATCAGAACCATGGTGGTGGTGTCCTTATGCAAGATCAATCAGAACCAGTGGTGGTGGTGTCCTTAGGCAAGATCAATCAGAACCATGGTGGTGGTGTCCTTGGCAAGATCAATCAGAACCACGGTGGTGGTGGTGTCCTTATGCAAGATCAATCAGAACCACGGTGGTGGTGGTGTCCTTAGGCAAGATCAATCAGAACCACGGTGGTGGTGTCCTTATGCAAGATCAATCAGAACCACGGTGGTGGTGTCCTTAGGCAAGATCATTCAGAACCACGGTGGTGGTGGTGTCCTTAGGCAAGATCAATCAGAACCACGGTGGTGGTGTCCTTATGCAAGATCAATCAGAACCATGGTGGTGGTGGTGTCCTTAGGCAAGATCAATCAGAACCACGGTGGTGGTGGTGTCCTTAGGCAAGATCAATCAGAACCACGGTGGTGGTGTCCTTAGCAAGATCAATCAGAACCACGGTGGTGGTGTCCTTATGCAAGATCAATCAGAACCATGGTGGTGGTGGTGTCCTTAGGCAAGATCAATCAGAACCACGGTGGTGGTGGTGTCCTTAGGCAAGATCAATCAGAACCACGGTGGTGGTGGTGTCCTTAGGCAAGATCAATCAGAACCACGGTGGTGGTGGTGTCCTTAGGCAAGATCAATCAGAACCACGGTGGTGGTGTCCTTAAGCAAGATCAATCAGAACCACGGTGGTGGTGTCCTTATGCAAGATCAATCAGAACCACGGTGGTGGTGGTGTCCTTAGGCAAGATCAATCAGAACCACGGTGGGGGTGTCCTTAAGCAAGATCACTCAGAACCACGGTGGTGGTGTCCTTATGCAAGATCAATCAGAACCATGGTGGTGGTGTCCTTAAGCAAGATCAATCAGAACCATGGTGGTGGTGTCCTTAAGCAAGATCAATCAGAACCATGGTGGTGGTGTCCTTAAGCAAGATCAATCAGAACCACGGTGGTGGTGGTGTCCTTATGCAAGATCAATCAGAACCACGGTGGTGGTGTCCTTAAGCAAGATCAATCAGAACCATGGTGGTGGTGTCCTTAAGCAAGATCAATCAGAACCACGGTGGTGGTGTCCTTAGGCAAGATCA
Organism: Archivesica marissinica; assembly: GCA_014843695.1. NCBI lineage: Eukaryota > Metazoa > Mollusca > Bivalvia > Venerida > Vesicomyidae > Archivesica > Archivesica marissinica. The sequence continues at coordinate 47,997,865 of CM026398.1, read as the reverse complement.
ATCAGAACCACGGTGGTGGTGGTGTCCTTAGGCAAGATCAATCAGAACCACGGTGGTGGTGGTGTCCTTATGCAAGATCAATCAGAACCATGGTGGTGGTGTCCTATGGCAAGATCAATCAGAACCATGGTGGTGGTGTCCTTAGGCAAGATCAATCAGAACCACGGTGGTGGTGGTGTCCTTATGCAAGATCAATCAGAACCACGGTGGTGGTGTCCTTAGGCAAGATCAATCAGAACCATGGTGGTGGTGTCCTTATGCAAGATCAATCAGAACCACGGTGGTGGTGGTGTCCTTAGGCAAGATCAATCAGAACCATGGTGGTGGTGTCCTTAGGCAAGATCAATCAGAACCACGGTGGTGGTGGTGTCCTTAGGCAAGATCAATCAGAACCACGGTGGTGGTGGTGTCCTTAGGCAAGATCAATCAGAACCACGGTGGTGGTGGTGTCCTTAGGCAAGATCAATCAGAACCACGGTGGTGGTGGTGTCCTTAGGCAAGATCAATCAGAACCACGGTGGTGGTGGTGTCCTTAGGCAAGATCAATCAGAACCACGGTGGTGTGGTGTCCTTAGGCAAGATCAATCAGAACCACGGTGGTGGTGGTGTCCTTAGGCAAGATCAATCAGAACCACGGTGGTGGTGGTGTCCTTAGGCAAGATCAATCAGAACCATGGTGGTGGTGGTGTCCTTAGGCAAGATCAATCAGAACCACGGTGGTGGTGTCCGTAGGCAAGATCAATCAGAACCACGGTGGTGGTGTCCTTATGCAAGATCACTCAGAACCACGGTGGTGGTGTCCTTAGGCAAGATCAATCAGAACCATGGTATTATATCGTCACAGCACACATACATATATAAATATGAACATATCACATTTACAATCATGGAACACGAGGGTGGGTGGGGACAATATTTAGCTGTAGCACATCAGGGGAGGTATCAACCGACAGATATTAAAACCCTGTCCAAATTAATTCCACTGCATGCGTGGTGTTGAGCCATTCAAATAAATAAACAACACATGATAGCACTACAAACTTAATAAATGTACCAGTCTGTCAGAGGTTTGTAACATCAATCTTGTATGAGCAGTTCCTTTCCAATACATGTCATACACATCAGGTAAGCGTGGAAGTCGTGATAGTGCAGTGGATGCGCGTTCGCTTCAGGTGCGAAAGGTCCAGAGTTCGAGCCCCGCTGGAGCCGTTACAATTGTGCCCTTAGGCAAGGCATTTAAATTCCACATGCCTCTTCTCTCTCCATCAGAAATGAGATCTCAAGAGCAATGAATCTAATATTGCAGACATTTTGTAATCGAGCTAAAAAATATTTTATAATGAGAGACATCTCTAATTTTCTATTACCTCCCTTGGCAGAAAAAGTCAGATTTATCCCAAAATGTAAATAGGTCCTTTTAATTGGAATCCTTTGTTTTTACTGTTGTTCCTTAACCAGATGTTGCGGTATGATAAATGTGATTTTATCAAAATGCTGTTAATTAATTTACAAATACGTACCCATTGGATATATTGTAGGATATCTGTCGGGATATAGTAATATAATAATTGTAAGATGAGATGGTAAATGAAAATTGCTAGCATGTTGTGCAAAGGAAACAACGATAAAAACAGAGGAAAGCACTTAATAGGACCTATTTACTTTTAGAGAGTATTCAGGGGAAGTAACTGACATATTTCTCTCATTGACCTGGCTTATGTTTTATACTGTAGATATAAGTGGGTCACACCTTGATGTTGTTAACTCACATTAAAGCGACATTACATCGCAAGCAAATAAAAGCATTTGTTCACGTATAAATGAGTTGCTACTACAAATTCTTCCGAATACATTCGAACACTAATATTGAATCAATAAAGTGTTTTTGTGAAATTGAAAGTAGGATTTCATCTAACGAGGCACGATAGAGCCTGAACTGTGCTGATGCGCCGTTAAACCAAATACTCACTTGATATAATGATCATCCACGCTCCTTCATCGACGTTTGTTTGTCATCGGAGTCAATATTAAATGCGAGATAATGTCGTTTAAAGATAATTAATCTAAGACTAGTCTACAAATAAATATGCATAGGCACACATGTGAGATCTAACGATAAATCTGTACCATAAAGCGTGTTATTCAGGATATACAAGTTGTATTACGCATGAATGTCGACCCTATTTACATTATTTTGTTATGTCAACAAACCGCGTATACGAGTTTGCTTTATTAATTGAAATACTCAGTATTTGAGGCAAATATTTGGAAAAAAATTATATCATATAATAGGAAAATACATTCTGCAGAAATTTGCGTTTTCACTAATGTAGTGTCGCTTTAACTTGCCTGTACAGAAATCAGATTATAGTTTCCAATTCAAAGAGATCTCAAACATGGGTACAGGTATGGGTTGCAGTCATGTTTATAAACATGTATTATATCAATTCCCGGTGTTTTTTAATTCGTTCTAGTGCAATAAATGGCAAATTCTTGGAAACAAGAGTTGCACAACTATAACTCGGCTTAACTTGGCTTAACTCGGCTTATACCAGGCTGATTGTTATTATACGTTGTTTCTTATATTTGTAGGAAACAGCCGGACTGTGTACAGGAGTTGCTACAGAATGCCGCTGACCCAAATATACAGAATAACAATGGATTTACACCCCTCATTATCTCTATAGAGCACCCTGACACAGACTCTGTCCAGTGCCTTGTGCTGAACAATACCGATGTTACTCTCCAAGTATGTGCACATAGCCTACACGGACGGATCTGTAGTCCAGTGTTAACACGCTGGACTGGTAATCCAGGGATCGCAGGTTCGATCCCCCGTCTGACCCTAATAATATTAAGTCTTTCAGATGGGCTTTAAACCGAGGTCTTGTGTCGGTGCTGTACACTATGCACGTAAAAGAACCAGATGAGACTCTGGAATGGGTCTCTGCCTGTATCATTGCACTTATCCTCCAAAAATCTAAAAGGACTAATCTCTTCAGGAGGCGTCGCTCATATGGCCAACCGGTAGCGACGATAAGTAAACGTAAAACACAAACATAGCCTACACCAATCATCCACAGCTGTGTGGTTCAAGTTGTGGACTGACAATCCTTGTCCCTTGTAGCTGTGTTGGATCAAGTCCTATCTAATTAATGTCAATTGAGGTAGACGTCCAGCAGGCTTGTGGAAGGTCAGTGGTTCTACCCATGTCTAGTGCTCAATACTCGCCTTACCACTTAAATTGAAAAGTTTCTCCATCAATAATCTATTAATATCACTGCAAATATAGTTTGAGAGGTTATAAATAGAATAGTTGGTTGGTTATAAATAGAATAGTTGGTTGGTTATAAATAGAATAGTTGGTTTTATTGATCGCTCTGTCACAAGTCGTGTCCACTTCATATCTTTTAAAACGGGGGGGCGGGGATGGGGAATAAATAGGCAGAAATGCTCACCATATTGGGGCGATGTGCAGGGGTGGGAGTTATAGTCATTCTCTGAGGGCAAATATCTTAATTGGGCTGCGTGATTGCCTCAATAGCTCTTAAAACAATTGAAGAATCTTGAAATAACTTGACACACATACAGAGGTCAATTAACCATGTCCAGACCTTTCAAGAGTTACAGCCCTTGGAATTAGAGAACTTCAATACGCTGTTGTGCTTGTATAAGTCTGTTTGAACGCCATTTTCAGGTTAGTTGTTTGATCTCAACAAGTTTCACACTCTTTGAATCTAAAAATGGAACTCTTTGAATCTAAAAATGGAACTCTTTGAATCTAGAAATGGAACTCTTTGAATCTAAAAATGGAACTCTTTGAATCTAAAAATAGAACTCTTTGAATCTAAAAATGGAACTCTGAATCTAGAAATGGAACTCTTTGAATCTAGAAATGGAACTCTTTTAATCTGGAACTCTTTTAATCTAAAAATGGAACTCTTAATCTTAAAATGGAACTTTTTTTAATCTAAAAATGGAACTCTTTGATGATTAACATAGGGATACAAAAGTGTCTTAGAAATGCATAAAAATAAGCAACCGCTAAATTAAGCGACTGTACAGTACATTGTTTACATAATGTATAACATAGATTGTTGTGTATCATCTTATACAGACAACAGATGGGGACACAGCCATGCATAATGCCATAGAGCAGAAGGATGGTCAACCAGTCATAGTGGCCGCAGTCCTTGATGCTCAGACAGCCGACCACTCACTCTGTAACAGCTCAAACTTCAACTCCCTTCATTGGGCAGCCTTCAAAGACTGCAGGGCGTAAGTTTTCTGCGTGTAGAATCTATCCTCAAGTGTTTGTGTCGTAACATTGATATTTTATATAAAAAAAACTGAAATAAGCAATATTTTCAGTGCATGATGCAGTTTATGAGAAGAATTATTCCGAAATATGCAGGAATCATGTCTGCCTCCGTGGTCGAGTGGTTACGGTCGCTGACTTGTATACCACTGTACCCTATCATCACTGAAGGTCACGGGTTCGAGCCCCGCTTGTGCCGTGTCTTTTTTATATGAAAATGTTTGGCAGTTTCTTGTGGTGGTTGGTGCACCAAGTTACTGGTTAACCGCTGGAGCCTGCCCAGGAAAAGCATTGTTACATTAAACTGCCCACCGGCGATATAGCCTAAAATGGTTCTGATTATGGTGTAAGACCCAAACAAACATATCCGATACATCATAAACCCACATTATTTTTCGTTTCTTAATTGGCAATGCTTCTGTTATTTGTAAATTGTTCTTCCAATTTATAAATAGAATTAAACATTCTGGTACTTGGTATACTAAATTGTGGCAGCATAAAAGAGAAATATTTGTAATCAAGCAGACATGCTGTTTGATTTAGATGATTTTGCTGGTTTTACAAGTGCCTAGCAACATTCTTTCATGACGCCAGTTATGTTATGTTTGCCCACAGGCTGTGATGCAAAGTTATTTTTATGACAAACTTACAATTTTGTTATGTTTGCCCATTGGCTGTGATGCAAAGTTATTTTTATGACAAACTTACAATGTTGTTGTTTGCCCACAGGCTGTGATGCAAAGTTATTTTTATGCCAAACTTACAATGTTGTTGTTTGCCCACAGGCTGTGATGCAAATTCCATATTTTGTTAGTTTAATCTTTATTTATTTTACAACGATTGCGAAGCAAGTTTTAAAAACTTATATTAATCACACTCGTTGGCGCGGATGAAAGCGTTAATGTGGTCATTCGTGTGGGAGGAAACCGGAGAAAGCCCACCTGTCCAATCTGGCGACCACCGTATCATCTCACATACTTCCTGGTCCGAGGATCGGACCCTGCTTGTATTGGTGAGAGGCGAGTGTGCTAACCACTTCGCTAATCGGACAGTTAGTTTATCTGTAGAAAAATTACCATAAGCCAACAGTGAATATTATTTACTATTCGCCCCCGACCGGTCAATATTTTCCATAATATTAACTGCCTATGGTTTCCAAGCTGAATCAGTAAAACGTCATTGGGCTGTTGTTAGCGATTATCTTAATGAAATGCATAACATAAAAGTTTCTAGATATTTACTAGATTTACTGACACAAGTCGAATATTGATGATTTGCTATAACCAGTTTCTTTTCAAATACTTGTACCTGGGTACAGTATAATAAAATAAATATTGCATTCTTGAGTGGGTAATATGAAAAATATCACTGCTCAAGACATGAATATTAACCACGGCTGGTGCGTAGGTTAATATTCATGTTCTCAGGGTTATATTTCTCATATTGCCCACTCAAGAATCCAATATTTATATAATGTTGATGTTTCAAAAATGAAGTGACAATATTTTATGTAATCAGGAATCCACAAATATGAACTTGTGGTCAATAGAAAATAAGAAATCTTTAACCCTTTCCCTCATAGAAGCACCTCTTGACGCCATTACCAATACGACATGCATTGACAATGTAGTAGCCAAACCAATGTTCATAATAAAGGCCTTAATCTCATGTAGTCCCAGTAATATCTATGGAGGTGGGATAGAAATGACAACTACTTATACACTGCATGATAGCTAAATGGCTGTTGTTTGTATGGAGATATAATAGTATATTAACATAAATCTCTATGAAGAAAAGGGTTACAACTCGATCTACAATATCTGTTTAATTAAAATATCAAGTACTTGTTTGATTGTATTATTACAGAGCAGTGCAGATAATTATCAACAAGAGCACCAACCTGGTTGATGAACCTTTGGCTGGGGAAGGTTTCACTGCTCTACATATTGCTGTTGTCAATGACTTTATCGAAGTGGCCAGTCTACTTCTCGGACAGGTATGTCAACATCAATCAATGACCAGTCATTCCAATGGCCAGTCATTCCAATGGCCAATCATTCCAATGGTCAGTCATTCCAATGGCCAGTCATTCCAATGGCCAATCATTCCAATGACCAGTCATTCCAATGGCCAGTCATTCCAATGACCAGTCATTCCAATGGCCAATCATTCCAATGGCCAGTCATTCCAATGGTCAGTCATTCCAATGGCCAGTCATTCCAATGGCCAGTCATTCCAATGGCCAGTCATTCCAATGGCCAGTCATTCCAATGGCCAGTCATTCCAATGGCCAGTCATTCCAATGGCCTATCATTCCAATGACCAATCATTCCAATGGCCAGTCATTCCAATGGCCAATCATTCCAATGGCCAATCATTCCAATGGCCAGTCATTCCAATGGCCAGTCATTCCAATGGCCAATCATTCCAATGGCCAGTCATTCCAATGGCCAGTCATTCCAGTAATTCCAATGGCCAGTCATTCCAATGGCCAGTCATTCCAATGGCCAATCATTCCAATGGCCAGTCATTCCAATTCCAGAAGCATGCCTGGTTCTTTTACATGCCTGGTGTACAGCACCAATACATATTCACCATACCGATACGATGTATAGATTTTGGTTTAAACATATTTATTTAACAGGATACATGTAATATACATTGAGAAACATACATTTATATCGTGATATGTGGATTGAACTGAAAGCTAAAAGCTTACGGTAATTCTTTCCACTGCGTACTAGATATTGGCACCAGGTATATATGGCAGAGATATATATGTTAATAGTCCCATGTGAATGACTGTTATTATTAGGGTCAGGCAGGGAATCAAACCTGTGACCCATGGATTCACAGTCCGAAATGTGATGACCACCCAAGCATGTTTCTAGGTTTATAAAAATATATAGGAAACGTTCTTTCATATTCAGAATGCTTTGTTTGATTTCTTGTTGTAAAATTTGTAATTGTTTTTAATATAGTGTTATTATAATCTGATGATTATATTTAGGGTGGGGCAGATCCTAACTTTAAGGACAATGAAGGCAGATCTCCGCTCCATTTAGCAGTTTCACAACAACACAAAAGAACAATGGAGATACTATTGGAAAAAAGTAAGATGGCTGTCATTGTATTTATTTGGTATTTTTGCAAGTTCTCAATTTTACATTTATTTACATTCTGGCGATAATTTTTGATGGACACCGACCTGTTTCTATGTAATTGTTACTGCATGTTCCATGTTTTTGCAGCCAGTTCTAAGGTAGTTGTTTGGGTATACGTTTCACATTTCAGAGAGTTGTTTGGGTATATGTTTCAGTGGCCAGTGTTAGGGTAGTTGTTAGAGTGTTATATTGCATGTTTCAGAAGCCAATGTGAATGCTCAGGACAATAAAGGAGACACACCCCTACATCTCTCACAGCAAACGAAAACACAGAAATTGTCTGCTTCTGTAAGTACACATAATTGTCTGCTTCTGTAAGTACACAGAAATTGTCTGCTTCTGGAAGTACACAGAAATTGTCTGCTTCTGTAAGTACACAGAAATTGTCTGCTTCTGTAAGTACACATAATTGTCTGCTTCTGTAAGTAAACAGAAATTGTCTGCTTCTGTAAGTAAACAGAAATTGTCTGCTTCTGTAAGTACACAGAAATTGTCTGCTTCTGTAAGTAAACAGAAATTGTCTGCTTCTGTAAGTACACATAATTGTCTGCTTCTGTAAGTAAACAGAAATTGTCTGCTTCTGTAAGTACACATAATTGTCTGCTTCTGTAAGTACACAGAAATTGTCTGCTTCTATAAGTACACAGAAGTTGTCTGCTTCTGGAAGTACACAGAAATTGTCTGCTTCTGTAAATACACAGAAATTGTCTGCTTCTGTAAGTACACAGAAATTGTCTGCTTCTGTAAGTACACAGAAGTTGTCTGCTTCTGGAAGTACACAGAAATTGTCTGCTTCTGTAAGTACACAGAAATTGTCTGCTTCTGTAAGTACACAGAAATTGTCTGCTTCTGTAAGTACACAGAAGTTGTCTGCTTCTGTAAGTACACAGAAGTTGTCTGCTTCTGGAAGTACACAGAAATTGTCTGCTTCTGTAAGTACACAGAAATTGTCTGCTTCTGTAAGTACACATAAATTGTCTGCTTCTGTAAGTACACAGAAATTGTCTGCTTCTGGAAGTACACAGAAATTGTCTGCTTCTGTAAGTACACAGAAATTGTCTGCTTCTGTAAGTACACATAAATTGTCTGCTTCTGTAAGTACACAGAAATTGTCTGCTTCTGGAAGTACACAGAAATTGTCTGCTTCTGTATGTACACAGAAATTGTCTGCTTCTGTAAGTACACAGAAATTGTCTGCTTCTGGAAGTACACAGAAATTGTCTGCTTCTGTAAGTACACAGAAATTGTCTGCTTCTGTAAGTACACAGAAATTGTCTGCTTCTGTAAGTACACAGAAATTATCTGCTTCTGTAAGTACACAGAAATTGTCTGCTTCTGTAAGTACACAGAAATTGTCTGCTTCTGTAAGTACACATAATTGTCTGCTTCTGTAAGTATACAGAAATTGTCTGCTTCTGTAAGTAAACAGAAATTGTCTGCTTCTGTAAGTACACATAATTGTCTGCTTCTGTAAGTAAACAGAAATTGTCTGCTTCTGTAAGTACACATAATTGTCTGCTTCTGTAAGTACACAGAAATTGTCTGCTTCTGTAAGTACACATAATTGTCTGCTTCTGGAAGTACACAGAAATTGTCTGCTTCTATAAGTACACAGAAATTGTCTGCTTCTGTAAGTAAACAGAAATTGTCTGCTTCTGTAAGTACACAGAAATTGTCTGCTTCTGTAAGTACACAGAAATTGTCTGCTTCTATATGTACACAGAAGTTGTCTGCTTCTGGAAGTACACAGAAATTGTCTGCTTCTGTAAGTACACATAAATTGTCTGCTTCTGTAAGTACACAGAAATTGTCTGCTTCTGTAAGTACACAGACATTGTCTGCTTCTGTAAGTACACATAAATTGTCTGCTTCTGTAAGTAAACAGAAATTGTCTACTTCTGTAAGTACACAGAAATTATCTGCTTCTATAAGTACACAGAAATTGTCTGCTTCTGTAAGTACACAGACATTGTCTGCTTCTGTAAGTACACAGAAATTGTCTGCTTCTGTAAGTACACAGAAATTGTCTGCTTCTGTAAGTACACAGAAGTTGTCTGCTTCTGTATGTACAGTAGATAGCATTATAATTCTCGTATCGATACAGCGGAGTGACGTTATTCTACGCTTGTATCTATTGCTAGTTATTATTGAATCAATGTATGCTTTCTCTGACATGTTTTATATGAAATATAACAAAGACAAGTGCCATAATCGTGATCGGAAGTCGTGATAGCGTAGTGGTAGCGCGTTCGCTTCAGGTGCAAAAAACCCAGAGTTTGCGTCCCGCTGGAGTCGTTATATCTTATTTAGCACATTTTAATACAGAATTGTATTGACTGAATTGCTGTATAATCATTTCAGGTAAAATACACTAAATGACAATATGAAACTATTTATATTGTATGTGTGTGTTTTACTTTTATTTATCATCGCTACCGGTTTCCCATATGAGCACGCCTCCTGAAGAGATTAGTCATTTTAGATTTTGGAGGATAGTGCAATGATACAGACAGAGACCCATTCCAGAGTCTCCTCTGGTTCTTTTACTTGCACGGTGTAAAGCACTGACACGAGACCTCGGTTTAATGTCCCATCTGAAAGACTGTTAATTTTATTAGGGTCAGACAGGGGATCGAACCTGCGATCCCTGGATTACCAGTCCAGCGTGTTACCACCATATTGTATGATTATTAGTTGGCTCCTAATATTATAAAAACACCAAGTGACCGATTAGGAATTTTGTTGAGTGTAGATGTAGGTTAGTTTAAACAATATTTTATTCAAGAATGGTACATAACATAGGAATAGTTAGGATTGGAGGGAAAAGTTACATAGTAACTTATTCGAATCCCTTTCCTTTATGTGAGTTAGATGTTGGTTATAGCTTACAATTCATAAACACAATTAACCCTGAATGATCCTGGATGATAAAATACTGAAGATAATGGGAAGAAGTAGGAATATTTAAAACTTGCTGTTCGTTGTTTATATTTTGTCTACATTACTTCTCCTCAGAGGAATTCGAAATCGTGGAACAGCGACACAAACATACAGATTGTATACTTCCTACTGGAGAAAGGAGCGGATTTACACATCAAGAATAATGCAGGAGAAACACCAACTGACCTTATACAAGACCCACATATGAAAGCAATGATTGAAAGGTACCATCTGAGAAACTCGTCCTGGCATTACTTTCAATTCTTGTTGGCGCACATACTTCCCGGCCCGAGGATTTAACCCGGGTTGCATTGTTGAGAAACAAGTGCGCTAACCACTGCGCTAAATCGGACAGCCAATTTTATTTTTGCTTCCACTTATCTCAGCAATTTGGCATCTTTACTTTCTCATCTTCGCAATGTGAACAGAATCCCACTGGGGGCGTTGAATTATTTCATGCAAAGAAGCTATCCTGCTGGCTGGTGTGTCCGTCCGTGTCTGTAATACTCATGGTCCGCACAGGCTTGAAAAGTACTTGATTTTTAAGTGGTCTCTTGAAAAGTACTTGATTTTGGAAATTCCCTTGATAACTACTTGAAAACCAGACTGAGTGCTTGAAAACTACTTGAAAACCAGACTGAGTGCTTGAAAACTACTTGAAAACCAGACTGAGTCCTTGAAAACTACTTGAATTCCAGCAATTCTGACAAAGTTTGAATGATTATAACACGGATTGTGGGGTCTGAAAAACGGCTGAGATGTCCGATAGGATTTGCAAAACAAAAAGAGAAAAATCGAATGTATTTCTTCCCGCTGTTATTTTCTTGTGTCCGGCCCGGGAATTTAACCATACCATTGATCGACCATTTCCGCTATTACTCGGAGTTTTCCGGCATCAATTGCAAATGGCCGCGCGCCCAGTAGTCACTCGTTTTGAAGAATATTTTGTACTTTATCGCTATTAAATATGGGAAGATGTGTCTTCGCCAGAAAATGGCTTTGCCAACCTGAATACAGCTGGGTGCGAGAGGTTAAAACTGACAATCACAAGGGTCAGTGTGCAGTTTGCAACAGAATATTTGACATTTCGCAGATGGGGGAAAGCACTTTACGCTCACAAGCACGCGGTGAAAAACACAAACAAAATTGTCTTCTATGAGGGAATAATCAACCAGGACCGGGCTGTAAAGACGAGATGTATAAACAATTGGTAAGCTAAAATGTCCTTGAAAATTGGTAAAATGTCCTTGAAAAGTCCTTGAATTTAATGCTGATATCCCTGTGCGGACCATAATACTGCTCAGAGGGGCGCCCGGGATCTTCATCCACCAATAATAGCTGGAGAGTCGCCGTATGACCTAAGCTGTTGGTGCGACTTTAACCCCATAAAACAAACAAAAATGAAAACCTGGAAAAGTAAATGAATAGAGGAGTTGATGTGTAAAATTTATTTCCTTTCTATTCTTCTATCTTTTCCTTAGACTAACAGCAGCGTACCAGAAAGCACCTGCGAAGTCTCAGTCAGGCGTGAGGCTGCCGATACACTGGAGAAGTATGAAGGTGACGGACGTTGAACTAATCAAGTTGGACGTCTCAGATACTATGCAGAAACAAGAATTCGCTGAAGTTGAGAAACATTTCCAGAGCTCTCTTCAATGTGAGATTGGGTCTATAAGCCGCATACAAAACGCATTACTTTGGGAGCATTACACATTGTGAGTATATCTGTCGCCCTATCTTCATTTTAACACTCGTCATATGTCGTCTTGATAAGCTATGTTATATGACAATGTTCTGTGTACAGTGCTTTCTTTACAGGGTTTCCTCTGGGTCAATTTTAGTTTGTGCCATCAAATTCGCCAATCAGAAAAAGTTTGCGCCAATGGCTCCAATATTGGAGCCAGCAGTCTATATTGCCATATTCAATCAGACATCTGGTATGTGCTGATGTTAAACAAGTTGTCAACTTGTGTGCATGTACTACTGCTAATTACTTGTACTTCTGCTGTAGTTGTCTACATGCACTTATGAATAAATAAATACTGTGTAACTTACTACCTACCAGTCATAAAAAATCAGGTTTGGGAAATTGGGAAAGTGCATTAAGACAAACCATGCATTTGCTTGCACCCACTACGTTCTAAATTCGCGTTTTAATACAGTTTTACGTTTGTAGGGACTATTAGTCATATCACTAAACTGAAGGTGTTTCAGTCCTTTCATGGTTGGAAATTGTCTGGGCCGAATCATATTCTGGGGTTTCAGGATTTGCAGAATTATTCTGCTTGGAAACTAAACCTATTTCAGTAGTGGGCATTTCCCGACATATGACGTACTTACTTATCTGTATCATCTGAACGCTTTTCGTTGTACATAATTGTAACAAGTAAAAGCATATCGTCAATGAACAAGTACTCGGTGACCTTGTACATTTTATCCCTGCATAAAGGTCCATATAATCTGCTGTCAAAATATTGTTGTGTCACAGAAAACGCATTCAATGATTCTCATTGCGTCTCTGGCCATTTCATTGCATCAAAACCGCAAGAAATGCACAGTGAGAAAACACTGCATTATCAAATTCTGGTATACAGAAATATCTGTGCTAATCAGTTGTAGGATTAAAGACCACCATTTAATCCAATTATCCGTAATTAAAATGTCACCAACTTCTCAACACCCCATGCAATCAAGTGCCAAACAACTGATTTCCAATAAACAAACGCTTGTCATCATCGCACGCGTGACCGCACACGTGACCTTCACTTTCATGGATTTTCGGCCGATTATGTTTCTTGAACAAAGTTATTTTGCCGATATTTATGGCATGCGCCAAGGATTTTCGCCAACTGAAGATTTTTGGAGCCAGATTTAATTTTTATGCACATTTGGCGACAAATGCGACCAGACCGACAGCGGGAACCCTGCTTTATACAGACATAGTGACGTGGGGGTGGTTAGTGGTTATGGTTGTTGAAATCAAATCATTTTCCCCTCCCTCACTGCTGTAGGTTCGAATCCCATTGGGGTGAATGATTTCATGTGAGGAAGCTATCCAGCTGGCTTGCGGTAGGTCGGTGGTTCTACCCGTGTGCCCGCCCGTGCCATAAATACTGCTCGGAGCGACATCTGGGGTCAAGCTCCGGCAGTAATAGCTGGAGAGTCGTTATATGAATTCAGCTGTTGGTGCAACTGTAAACCCAACAAACATATGTTGTTTTGATATGCTATGCTCAGGGTTCCAATTGAAAAACACTGTAGCCAACTAAATAAATATAATAAATAATAAATATTTGAAGACATGTATTTGACAAAACATGTTCCCAAAAAAATCCGCCAAATTCACAAAATTTAGCGCCAATATTTGTTTTTTGGCGACCGACAGCGGGAACCCTGTATGTTATATACCAATGTTCTGTATACAGTGCTTTTTTATACAGACAGAGTGACTTGGGGGGTGGGGTGGGGGGGTAAAGGAGGTAGGGGTGTCACTCGCTGTATGGGTTACACTTTATAATCATCTGCTCCTTAAAATACCTTGGTGTGCTGCACATTCTAAGTAAAGCATTCTGGGCTTTAGCAGCATGTGAACAATTACTATTTCAGGAAGAAGCGGGAAATGGAGTCAAAGTTCGGACAAGGATGTGCCAATGAACTTCATCTCTACCACGGCACGAGACCCGACCTAATCGATGTCATCGCTAATCAAAACTTTGACTTCCGAATCGCAGGATCGCGAGTTGGGGCCTTGTATGGGGATGGCTCATATTTTGCCACTACAGCAAAGTATTCTGACTTGTATGCCGCGACTAATGATTCTGGATATAAAATTATGTTTGTTGCAAAAGTATTGACGGGGAAGTCGTGCCTAGGAGCACCGGGTTTAAAGAGACCCCCGGAGGTTGATGCTCTGGACTTTAGAAAAGGATGTTATGATGCCACCGTCAATAACGTACTCAATCCAACAATATACTGTGTATTTGATAAGAACCAGTATTACCCAGAATATCTTGTTCAATACAAGTGATTGTATTTTATATTCTGAACATTCCCTCCATTGTGGCCATATAGAAATCACTGGACAGTGTGAGCAATTGTTACAACATATACTGGGCACAGAAGCGGGGGGCTCATTCTAGGTCATAATATTTGGGAGAAGTGAGAAAGAGAGATTGTGTCTTTAAATTGTGTTATTTTTTAATATGTTTCAACAAAATAGGCTTAAAAGACCAAATATGATCAATAAATACAAGAATATAAATGCTTTGTTATCTTACTGGACAAAAGTTTGTATGAAAATTGTAAATATGAAAATTGTAAAAATAAACAAAATTATATTTTTTATAAACTTTTTTTGGGCCTCCAGGGGCCGAAGTCAGGCTCCCTAGTGCGACTATTTCACCAAAATCGCCCTCCAGGTTCGATCCCCCGTCTGACCCTAATAAAATTAACAGTCTTTCAGATGGGACGTTAAACCGAGGTCTCGTGTCGGTGCTGTACACCGTGCACGTAAAAGAACCAGAGGAGATTCTGGAATTGGTCTCTGTCTGTATCATGCACTATCCTCCAAAATCTAAAATAACTAATCTCTTCAGGAGGCGTCGCTCATATGGGCAACCGGTAGCTACGATAAATAAACGTAAAACACACACACACCCTCTAGAATGAGTCCTGCAAGTGTCGGCGCAAATTGTCGTGACATCACTAAATTGTCATGATGTCACTATACAAAACTGCTTTATATTTATGTTTTGAACAGCGTTATAATTACATCGAGACATATGTTAAATCATCGTGCGTCTTGTCGTTAACGTTACGTACCAATTCACCTAGAATTATGCATAATTTGATGTTTAATTTACAAATTATAAGGATTATTCTCTCAACCAATCAGAATCGTTTCAGGTGTTATTACACATGTGTGCATATAAGAAAATATGTGATGGCTGTTTGAAACTGAATACAAGCAAAGTTATGCGATAAATAATATTATATTGACCAAACAAACAAACAAACAGAGATTTCAAGGGGAATTTTTTTGTATTTTGGTGAAATACAAGAGGATTCGTCATATTTGTGATTTGTAAGTTTCTTCGCACATGATGATGATGATGATGATGATGATGATAATGTTGATGATGATGATAATGATGATGATAATGTTGATGATGATGATGATAATGTTGATGATGATAATGTTGATGATGATGATAATGTTGATGATGATAATGATGATGTTGATGATGATGATAATGTTGATGATGATAATGTTGATGATGATAATGATGATGTTGATGATGATGATAATGTTGATGATGATAATGTTGATGATGATGATGATAATGATGATGAAATGTTGATGATGTTGATGATGATAATGATGATGATGATGTTGATAATGTTGATGATGATAATGATGATGATGATGATGATAATGTTGATGATGATGATGATAATGTTGATAATGATGATGTTGATGATGATGATGATAATGTTGATGATGATAATGTTGATGATGTTGATGATGATGATAATGATGATGATGATGTTGATGATGATGATAATGATGATGATGATGATGATAATGATGATGTTGATGATGATGATTGAGCTTATTTACCCTCGCCGCCGGCGAACCATGCGGGCGAGCGGAGCACATGTTCCACTTATTATATACAATCTGTGATATTGTTCATCGATTTATAAATGTGCTGATTTATTACTTTCATGCTCTGTGCTGGCGAAAATATGTTTTATATAAAGTACACATAGGGGAGTGGTGTGTTTTTTGGTGGCAGATTCTACTTATAAATCATTTATACATAGTTAGTGCAGATTAACCTGTCCTTTTATCGGTTAATCGTGAAACTTTGGCAGATTTTGTCTTGCACCAACAAATGATTAAAATGCATTCCAATTTATTTTGTCTGACTGATTGATTTTTGTCTGACATGTCTGGCGGTCCTATAAATTTCGGGAAGACTGTTATTTAAGAAATAATTAATTTATTGTTCAAAATACCACTAGCTTTACCTACTATTGTGTGTTGTTAAGGTAACGGTCAGTACAAATTTCAATATTTTCATGCTAATTAAGAAATAATAAAAGTATCAACCCTTCGGCTTTCGTGATATATTTCTACGCATAAGAACTTCAAACTCGGGTTATTCTGCTATATACCACGGTTGATACTTATTATTTCAATTCTAATACGACTTACTTCTAATAATTTTAGACGAGAAAGGAGTGTTTTCGTCAAACGCGGTGCTACTCCGCTGCATTTGGTTTTCGAAATTTCCTCCTGCGTAAGGGGTGATGACGTTATTTTTTATGGAAAATATCAATCTAGTGCATAAATGAACAAAAGTTGTAACTGATCAATAATTTTATTTATTTTGTCAAATAAAACTGTACAGAATAGTACCGGTAACTGAAACGTTACTTAACAGAAAAACAAGACTGACAAGAGATTATCTGATTCTAAAAATAGCTCGCTTCCGCGAATTCCCACAGTTGTATTTACAAACATCACATGACTTTCATTCATAAAACTTTAATGGAATAGCCAAAACACGGTGCGCGCGCAGCATAGTTCAAGGTAGGTATATCGCAGAATAACCTAATGTAGATTTTACTCTACAAGTATGTACCGGGTATGTTATTAGCTGGGTCGTGTTAGAATTAGGAAATAATATTTGTCTTTCAGTTATTTATTGGTGAATAAAACAAGGCCAGGAGTTCTGAGGTGTAGGAATTAACCATGTAAGCCGTATGCCTATGTGGTTGATTCTTGCGCTCAGAATAACAAACCCTGTTTTATTTGACTATAAATAATAAATATAATTTCGATTCTAAAATGATCAAAATATCGTAAAAGCGCAAAAATAGTTAAGTGTTATTTTTAAGAAAGTGTAAATGACGTCACAAAATTACAAAAATGCTAAGAAAAGTTTGACATCACATGGTTAATGCTGATTTAAACACGTTACGTTCCTTCTTTACATATACAGACAAAATGCTGATTTAAACACGTTACGTTCCTTCTTTACATATACAGACAAAATGCTGATTTAAACACGTTACGTTCCTTTACATATACAGACAAAATGCTGATTTAAACACGTTACGTTCCTTTACATATACAGACAAAATGCTGAGCCATGTTAGAATCAAATATAAACAAAGAAACAAGTAAATGTTGTGGAAAACAAGTAAATGTTGAAAACAAGTAAATGTTGTGGAAAACAAGTAAATGTTGTGGAAAACAAGTAAATGTTGTGGAAAACAAGTAAATGTTGTGGAAAACAAGTAAATGTTGAAAACAAGTAAATGTTGAAAACAAGTAAATGTTGAATGAAGTAAATGTTGAAAACAAATAAATTATTTCATATTCTAACATGACTTGATATTTTATTCTAATGAACAAAGAACATATCTACCGTTGTAAAATATGCAATATACCACGGCTAGAACAGATCTATTTTATGGCTGTTGAATTTTCCCCCCGTATAAAAACTTATTTATGAATGAAAATCACGTGACGTAACAAAAATCGTAGTAAATATCGTCGTCTGCAAATAGTAAAAAATAAAATGTGATGAGGAACGAAAACAGGTCAGTCGGGCACTTAATCATGTTACCTCTCGTCAAACCAATCATCTGACCGCTGCTGATTCCAACATTAGCAGCGAATCGGTGGAGTTGGTATTGCAGGCCAAGAGAGTTCCATTTCCCCACCCACTACAGTTGTCCACATTAATGTCCAGAAAAGTCACGCAACTGCAATGCACATGTTTACGGGAAATATCTCAAGTAGCACAATTAATGTCCATGACACAAAATAAGAAGTGCAAATAATCCTCTCCCATCGGAGTTTGACGTTTTGTCAACTTTTAAACTGAATTATAAACTAGAATACTATGGCATAAATTGTAATGCTTTTAACTGGATTAACGACTTTCTATCAGATAGGACCCAGACTGTTGTCTTGGAGGGTGAAATGTCAGACACGGCCCCTGTTACATCGGGTGTACCCCAAGGCACAGTTCTGGGCCCAATCCTATTCCTCATCTACATTAATGATCTATCCGAATATATCCAACATAGTACCCTTCGTCTCTTCGCTGATGACAGCATCATTTATAAAGAAATTAAAACACAAAATGACACCACATTACTCAAGATGATATTGATTCCGCTGGTAGATGGGAGCAAGATTGGCTCATGAAATTTCACCCCGATAAATGTAACCTACTCAGCATCACACAAAAACGTAAGCCATTTCTCTTTACATATAAACTCCATAACCATCCCCTTCAAAAAGTAAATGATGCAAAATATTTAGGCTTAAACCTTGCAAAGCAATCTAAAATGGGACAAACATATTAACTCGATAACCAATAAAGCAAACCAATCACTAGGATACTTGAAACGCAACCTAAAATTCACATCATCTAAAGCAAAAGACCATGCATACAAAGCACTAGTAAGACCCAAGCTAGAATTCTCCAGTACTATCTGGGACCCAAATTCTAAAACACAAAAACACCAAATTGAGACGTACAGCGACGTGCTGCCAGATTCGTTACCAACCGATACCATAACACTAGTTCAGCCTCCGAAATGATCGACAACCTAAACTGGCCAACACTTGAGACACGCAGAGTTAGATACAGATTGATTCTCTTCTATAAAATAATACACCAAATAGTAGCTGTAAACATTCCCATAAACCTTTTGATACCCATAGACAACATAACCAGACACACAAACCCATATTGTTATAAACACATCCCTGTCAACAAAGATTCATACAAATTCTCTTTTTATCCAAGAACCGTCATCCAATGGAACTTGTTACCACTTGCCGCACATGAGGCAATAACAGTTGATGGCTTTAAAGCACTCATCCCTGTTTCTGCCCTCCCAACCATGATCTAACTCATTCATTCTATGTACAAAATCTTAAAAAGCACTGTATTATATTTGTCTTTGGACATTCACTTATTTGTTAATTAATCAATGTAAATATCATCTCTAAATTGTTTTTATTAATATTGGTCATGATTATACATTATTCTGCCAAAGTGAACTATTAATACATACATTTATTATTGTTTGAATAAAAATATTAATAAACTCTGGCTAATATTGAAACTTAGACTTAGATTTTTAGAAAACCTTTATTTCAGGGAGGTAATTTGTAAAGCCGTCACACGGAAAGGAGAAAAATTAGGCGGCACGCGCCGACAAAGTAACACGCACATTTCTTCGTTCATAGCATTATATTGGGTCATGTTGGAATGGAAATAATATTTGTCTTGCCGTGGTATATCCGTGAATAAACCATGGTTTGGAGTTCTGATGCGTAGGAATTAACTACGCAGGCCGTATTATTTCCTAAGTACATGTTTTGGTCTATATTGTATAAAACTAAATTTAAATTAACTTTATTCACGTTCATATGCGATTCTCAAATTTTGAACATCGCAAATTCGTGGTAACAATATGGGATCGTAATGATTCTATATATTCAGTATAAAATGGCAGCGATAGAACCACAATATAACCGCAATATTGATAAACGTTTAGTTTATACAAATTTATTTTAGCTCGATTGCAAAACAAGTTATTTCAACTTATATTAATCACTCTCGAGACCTCATTCCTGATGGAATCCATCGCCATGAAGGAGAGAGAAGAGGCATGTGGAATTTAAATGCCTTGCCTAAGGGCACAATCGTAACGGCTCCAGCAGGGCTCGAACTCTGGACCTGAAGCGAACGCACATCCACTGCGCTATCACAACTTCCACAAGTTAAACGTTTAATATCCACAAAACTAATTTAGCGAAACTAATTTACTAATCAGTAATTCATGAATGTGCCTTTGAATATATTTATATATCTATCAGTATTGTATGAAGTGTCCACAGGTATTTTTAGAAATACAATTATGTACAATACCATTTCGTTGGAGTTTATATTTATTCCATCACCAAACTTTGTTGGTGGGAGGGGGGGGTGCTGGGCACTATATGGGGATTGTTTTGTCCATCTAAACCTAGGTTCATGCTAACATTTCGGTATTATGAGCATACACGTGAAGTGGGCAAGGGGCAATGTTCCCTTTGTTATTGTATACAAATTTAGTTTAGCTCGATTGCGAAACCAGTTCTTACAACTTATATTAATCACTCTCGAGACCTCATTACTGATGGAATCCTTCGCCACAAGGGTGAGAGAAGGCATGTGAAATTTAAATGCATTGCCTAAGGGCACAATCGTAACGGCTCCAGCGAGGATCAAACTCCAGGACTTTCGTACCTGAAACGAACGTGCTATCACGACTTCACATTTGTTTAAAATAAGCTATATTTTCACAATGATGCAAACATTCCATCAGGAGACCTGGACGTTTCCTTCTTTATTCAATATAACTACTTTACACATCCACATTTGGTGAGCCCTTTGCCTCTAGATATGGTTCATATTCATCTGTGATATACACAACATTCATATGTGATGTACACTACAGTCATCTATGATGTACACTGCATTCATATGTGGTGTACACTACATTCATCTATGATATACACTACATTCATCTGTGATGTACACTACATTCATATGTGATGTACACTACATTCATCTGTGATGTATATAACATGCATATGTGATGTACACTACATTCATATGTGATGTACACTACATTCATCTGTGATTTACACAACATTCATCTGTGATCTACAACATTTATTTATGATCTACACAACATTCATCTATGATCTACACAACATTCATCTATGATCTACAACATTCATCTATGATCTACACAACATTCATCTATGATCTACACAATATTCATCTATGATCTACACAACATTCATCTATGATCTACAACATGTATTTATGATCTACACAACATTCATCTATGATCTACACAACATTCATCTATGATCTACACAACATTCATCTATGATCTACACAACATTCATCTATGATCTACACAACATTCATCTATGATCTACACAACATTCATCTGTGATCTACAGCATTTATTTATGATCTATACAACATTTATTTATGATCTACACAACATTCATCTATGATCTACACAACATTCATCTATGATCTACACAACATTCATCTATGATCTATACAACATTCATCTATGATCTATACAACATTCATCTATGATCTACACAACATTCATCTATGATCTACACAACATTTATTTATGATCTACACAACATTCATCTATGATCTACACAACATTCAGCTATGATCTACACAACATTCATCTATGATCTATACACCATTCATCTATTATCTACACAACATTCATCTATGATCTACAACATTTATTTATGATCTACACAACATTCATCTGTGATCCACAACATTTATTTATGATCTACACAACATTCATCTATGATCTATACAACATTCATCTACGATCTACACAACATTCATCTATGATCTACACAACATTTATCTATGATATACACAACATTCATATACGCTCTATCTACACAACATTCATCTATGATCTACACAACATTCATCTATGATCTATACAACATTCATCTATTATCTACACAACATTCATCTATGATCTACACAACATTCATCTATGATCTACACAACATTTATTTATGATCTACACAACATTCATCTGTGATCTACAACATTTATTTATGATCTACACAACATTCATCTATGATCTACACAGCATTTATTTATGATCTACACAACATTCATCTGTGATCCACAACATTTATTTATGACCTACACAACATTCATATATGATCTACACAACATTCATCTATGATCTACACAACATTCATCTATGATCTACACAGCATTTATTTATGATCTACACAACATTCATCTATGATCTACACAGCATTTATTTATGATCTACACAACATTCATCTATGATCTACACAGCATTTATTTATGATCTACACAACATTCATCTATGATCTATACAACATTTATTTATGACCTACACAACATTCATCTATGATCTACACAACATTCATCTATGATCTACACAGCATTTATTTATGATCTACACAACATTCATCTATGATCTACACAACATGTATTTATGATCTACACAACATTCATCTATGATCTACACAGCATTCATCTATGATCCACAACATGTATTTATGATCTACACAACATTCATCTATGATCTACACAAAACATTCATCTGTGATCTACAACATTTATTTATGATCTACACAACATTCAACTGTGATCTACACAACATTCATCTATGATCCACACCATTCATCTATGATCCACAACATTCATCTATGATCTACACAACATTTATTTATGATCTACACAGCATTCATCTATGGTCCACAACATGTATTTATGATCTACACAACATTCAACTGTGATCTACACAACATTCATCTATGATCTACACAACATTCATCTGTGATCCACAACATGTATTTATGATCTACACAACATTCATCTATGATCTACACAACATTCATCTATGATCTACAGCATTTATTTATGATCTACACAACATTCATCTATGATCTACACAACATTCATCTATGATCCATAACATTCATCTATGATCTACACAACATTTATTTATGATCTACACATCATTCATCTATGATCCACAACATGTATTTATGATCTACACAACATTCAACTGTGATCTACACAACATTCATCTATGATCTACACAACATTCATCTGTGATCCACACCATGTATATATGATCTACACAACATTGATCTATGATCTACACAACATTCATCTATGATCTCCAGCATTTATTTATGATCTACACAACATTCATCTATGATCTACACATCATTCATCTATGATCCACAACATGTATTTATGATCTACACAACATTCATCTATGATCTACACAACATTCATCTGTGATCCACAACATCTGTCTATGATCTACACAGCCTAAGTTTTTATGCACGTAAAAGAACCAGAGGAGACTCTTGAATGGCTCTCTGTCTGTATCATTGCACTATCCTCCAAAATCTAAAATGACTAATCTCTTCAGGAGGCTTCGCTCATATGGGCAACCGGTAGCGACGATAAATAAACGTAAAACACACAGATAGTAACTTCCAAGAAATCTATTGTCAGATGGATAATTATGTGACATAGCAATATTGTTGTTGGCGAAACCTTTTATGAAGATTATGTATTTAGGCGGTAGAATAAATATGCCACTATGTGGATAGGAGGTTTACAGACGATATAAACTACAACTGTTATGGAACATACTTTATTTGCATAGGAAATTTATACGACACATTCAAGCCAACTATCAGAAAAGTTGTAACTAATGCATTAGCGATAGCCGATCTCAACGCTAATTGGCGATCCTTGACTACTGGTTTCTTGAATATCTGTGTTGTCTTCACTTGTGACATTAAATGTTGACAACGTATCTTCATTCGAATTACCCATTACCGATGGCAATTCTGGCGAGACTGGTGTGCATGTTTCTCGATCGATATCACTGCTTGCACGTGCAGTGTCGTCACTTGTAACATTAACTTTTAGCAAAATATCTGCAGTCGAACTATCCATTACCGATGGCAATTCTGGCGAGACTGGTGTGCATGTTTCTCGATCGATATCACTGCTTGCACGTGCAGTGTCGTCACTTGTAACATTAACTTTTAACAAAATATCTGCAGTCGAACTATCCATTACCGATGGCAATTCTGGCGAGACTGGTGTGCATGTTTCTCGATCGATATCACTGCTTGCACGTGCAGTGTCGTCACTTGTAACATTAACTTTTAACAAAATATCTGCAGTCGAACTATCCATTACCGATGGCAATTCTGGCGAGACTGGTGTGCATGTTTCTCGATCGATATCACTGCTTGCACGTGCAGTGTCGTCACTTGTAACATTAACTTTTAACAAAATATCTGCAGTCGAACTATTCATTACCGATGGCAATTCTGTCGAGACTGGTGTGCATGTTTCTCGATCGATATCACTGCTTGCACGTGCAGTGTCGTCACTTGTAACATTAACTTTTAACAAAATATCTGCAGTCGAACTATCCATTACCGATGGCAATTCTGGCGAGACTGGTGTGCATGTTTCTCGATCGATATCACTGCTTGCACGTGCAGTGTCGTCACTTGTAACATTAACTTTTAACAAAATATCTGAAGTCGAACTATTCATTACCGATGGCAATTCTGGCGAGACTTGTGTGCATGTTTCTCGATCGATATCACTGCATGCACGTGCAGTGTCGTCACTTGTAACATTAACTTTTAACAAAATATCTGAAGTCGAACTATCCATTACCGATGGCAATTCTGGCGAGACTGGTGTGCATTTTTCTCGATCGATATCACTGCTTGTACGTGCAGTGCCGTCACTTGTGATATCATTTAACATAGATTCTTTCTCCAAGCATTCCATAGCACGGCTTGCACGTGCATTATTGTCTTCCGCGACATACTTTTTCACCAAACATTCCATTACAAGACTTGTATGTGCACTTTTGTCCCCTGTGACAACTTCTTTCGTCAGTTCTGTTGCAGTCTTTAACATTTCGCTTTTCACAGTGCCTGTCAATGCAGGTATGGATACAGTTTCGACAGGTAGCAGTTTTCCGGAATGTTCCGTTTGCAATATTTTGATTGGTACCGATACGTCAGCGGTGCTAATGGCACCGTTGTGAGCTATGTCATCTAAGACATCTGCTTCATCAAACATTTCACAAATAGTTGGAGCTGTTTTATCCAAAGGTTCTTCTCTTTCAGAGAGGTTGTAGCCTGAAATGCGGTCGTCTGCGAAGTGTACAGTATGTTCCGTTCTGAGACTTGATACATTGGCTATCTTATCGTCTCGCCCATCTGTGATCACTTTAGTTATATTTTCTTTAAGAATTTTGTTTGCTCGTTTTCGTGTACGATTGTTTTGAATTTGACCGTGACCTCTTCTGGACAGATGAGTGTAAAAACAATATGGATTACCACATGGACAGTGATATACACACCAATTAGAGCCCAACCAGTCGCATTTGTGCCCTATGACAGCTGGCTGGTTCCATACGATGCCAACTTCCAAAGGACACGACTGGACATTTAATGTACGGTTATGACAGGTCTCCCAGCGGATGACAGTCCGGTACCTTTGGTCAAGTATTGCTAATTTCCATTCAAAGTTTGTGTTTTTAGGAAGGCGTATAGTTTGAAAGGACTGGTGGTTAGCAAGGACGAACAACCTGGATAGAGCAGGGTTCCAGTTTCCCAGAAATTGTGACGACCCAATCAGTGTTATGACTTCACGCTCACTATCAATAGTACATATGACTTGAAATGTTACATCGATAACATTTTCCAGTTGAGAGAGATGTGTGTACAGATCAGTGCATTCGCATTTCGGAAAGAGACAGCGATGTGAACAACAGCGGATCAGTTCTCTAACATTCCAGTCCACAATTATTTCGATTGGCCCTCTATCGATCCAGTTCCAACGATTGTTATACTCTTCCCATCGCTTCACTTGATTTGTAACTTTATCAATAACGATCAGTTTCCATTCAAAATACCTATGGAGCGGTAATTTCACGACCAAGCTCCAGCATCCTTTTGTTCCATGTTTTTCTAGCAAAAGGGCTTGCTTTGGATCCCAGTTACCCAGATACGTGTAGGAACCAATCACGCCAATGACATGGTTTCCGCCACACATATTGTAATGGGTCGTGAACCTGACGCCGACCGTCCCAGACGACGACATAATTCCCAGATCGTTGACAATTTAACCCTGAATTAAAAAAAAGAGAATAGCTATAATAATATAGTAATAGTGATAGTAATGGTAGTAGTAGCAGCAGCTGTAGCAGCAACAGTAGTAGCAGCTGTAGCAGCAACAGTAGTAGCAGCAACAGTAGTAACAGCATTAGCAGCTGTAGTAGCAGCAACAGTAGCAGCTGTAGTAGCAGCTGTAGCAGCAACAGTAGTAGCAGCTGTAGCAGCAACAGTAGTAGCAGCATTAACAGCTGTAGCAGCAACAGTAGTAGCAGCATTAGCAGCAACAGTAGTAGCAGCTGTAGCAGCAACAGTAGTAGCAGCATTAGAAGCTGTAGCAGCAACAGTAGTAGCAGCTGTAGCAGCAACAGTAGTAGCAGCTGTAGCAGCAACAGTAGTAGCAGTAGTAGCAGCAGCAGCAACAGTAGTAGCAGCATTAGCAGCAACAGTAGTAACAGCATTAGCAGCTGAGCAGAAACAGTAGTAGCAGCTGTAGCAGAAACAGTAGTAGCAGCTGTAGCAGCAACAGTAGTAGCAGCATTAGCAGCAGCAGTAGTAGCAGCTGTAGCAGCAACAGTAGTAGCAGCAAGAGTAGTAGCAGCATTAGCAGCTGTATCAGCAGCAGTAATAGCAGCAGCAGTAGCAACAGTAGTAGCAGCAGCAGTAGTAGCAGCAGCAGCAACAACAGTAGTAGCAGCTGTAGCAGCAACAGTAGTAGCAGCTGTAACAGCAACAGTAGTAGCAGCTGTAGCAGCAACAGTAGTAGCAGCAACAGTAGTAGCAGCAGCAGCAACAGTAGTAGCAGCATTAGCAGCTGTAGCAGTAGTAGCAGCTGTAGCAGCAACAGTAGTAGCAGCAACAGTAGTAGCAGCAGCAGCAACAGTAGTAGCAGCATTAGCAGCTGTAGCAGTAGTAGCAGCAGCAGCAACAGTAGTAGCAGCTGTAGCAGCAGAGTAGTAGCAGCAGCAGCAACAGTAGTAGCAGATGTAGCAGCAACAGTAGCAGCAACAGCACGAGTAGCAGCAATAGCAAGAGTAGCAACACTAGCAAGAGTAGCAGCAATAGCAAGAGTAGCAGCAATAGCAAGAATAGCAGCAATAGCAAGAGTAGCAGCAATAGCAAGAGTAGCAGCCATAGCAAGAGTAGCAGCCATAGCAAGAGTAGCAGCAATAGCAAGAGTAGCAGCAATAGCAAGAGTAGCAGCAATAGCAAGAGTAGCAGCAATAGCAAAAGTAGTAGTAGCAGCAGAAACTACAGTAGCAGCAAAAGCAGCAGTAGCAACAGCAGAAGCATTAGCATGTATCATGTATCAAATAGCCTGTAGTATGTAGCATGTAACAAATAGCATGTAGTATGTAGCATGTAACAAATAGCATGTAGTATGTAGCATGTAACAAATAGCATGTAGTATGTAGCATGTAACAAATAGCATGTAGTATGTAGCATGTAACAAATAGCATGGAACATGTAGCATATATCATGTATCAAATAGCCTGTAGTATGTAGCATGTAACAAATAGTATGTAGTATGTAGCATGTAACAAATAGCATGGAACATGTAGCATATATCATGTATCAAATAGCCTGTAGTATGTAGCATGTAACAAATAGCATGGAGCACGTAGCATATATCATGTATCAAATAGCCTGTAGTATGTAGCATGTAACATATAGCATGGAGCATGTAACAAATAGCTTGTAGTATGTAGCATGTAACATGTAGCATGGAACATGTAGCATATATCATGTAACATATAGCATGTAACATATAGCATGGAGCACGTAGCATATATCATGTATCAAATAGCTTGTAGTATGTAGCATGTAACAAATAGCTTGTAGTATGTAGCATGTAACATATAGCCTGGAGCACGTAGCATATATCATGTATCAAATAGCTCGTAGCATATATCATGTATCAAATAGCTTGTAGTATGTAGCATGTAACATATAGCCTGTAGTATGTAGCATGTAACAAATAGCATAGAGCATGTAGCATACAACATGTATCAAATAGCTTGTAGTATGTAGCATGTAACATATAGCATGTAGCATATATCATGTAACAAATAGCATGGAACATGTAGCATATATCATGTATCAAATAGCTTGTAGTATGTAGTATGTAACATATAGCATGGAGCATGTAGCATATATCATGTAACAAATAGCATGGAACATGTAGCATATATCATGTATCAAATAGCTTGTAGTATGTAGTATGTAACATATAGCATGGAGCATGTAGCATATATCATGTATCAAATAGCTTGTAGTATGTAGTATGTAACATATAGCATGGATCACGTAGCATATATCATGTATCAAATAGCTTGTAGTATGTAGCATGTAACATATAGCATGGAGCACGTAGCATATGTCATGTATCAAATAGCGTGTAGTATGTAACACATAGTATGGAGCACGTAGCATATATCATGTAACATATAGCTTGTAGTATATAGCATGTAACAAATAGTATGGAGCATGTAGCATGTATCATGTAACAAATAGCCTGTAGTATGTAGCATGTAACAAATAGTATGGAGCACGTAGCATATATCATGTAACATATAGCCTGTAGTATGCTACATGTAGCATGTAACAAATAGTATGGAGCACGTAGCATATATCATGTAACATATAGCCTGTAGTATATAGCATGTAACAAATAGCCTGGAGCACGTAGCATATATCATGTAACATATAGCCTGTAGTATATAGCATGTAACAAATAGCCTGGAACACGTAGCATATATCATGTAACATATAGCCTGTAGTATATAGCATGTAACAAATAGTATGGAGCACGTAGCATATATCATGTAACATATAGCCTGTAGCATGTAGCATGTAACATATAGCATGGAGCATGTAGCATATATTATGTATCAAATAGCCTGTAGTATGTAGCATGTAACATATAGCATGGAGCATGTAGCATGTAACATATAGCATGTAACATGTAGCATGTAACATATAGCATATATCATGTATCAAGTAGCTTGTAGTATGTAGCATGTAACATATAGCATGGAGCATGTAGCATATATTATGTATCAAATAGCCTGGAGCACGTAGCATATATCATGTAACATATAGCCTGTAATATATAGCATGTAACAAATAGTATGGAGCACGTAGCATATATCATGTAACATATAGCCTGTAGTATGTAGCGTGTAACATATAGCATGTAGCATATATCATGTAACAAATAGCTTGTACTATGTAGCATGTAACAAATAGCTTGTAGTATGTAGCATGTAACATATAGCATGGAGCATGTAGCATATATCATGTAACAAATAGCCTGTAGTATGTAGCATGTAACATATAGCATGGAGCATGTAGCATGTAACATATAGCATGTAACATGTAGCATGTAACATATAGCATATATCATGTATCAAGTAGCTTGTAGTATGTAGCATGTAACATATAGTATGGAGCACGTAGCATATATCATGTAACATATAGCCTGTAGCATGTAGCATGTAACATATAGCATGGAGCATGTAGCATGTAGCATATAGCATGTAGCATGTAACATATAGCATGGAACATGTAGCATGTATCAAATAGCATGGAACATGTAGCATGTAACATATAGCATGGAGCATATAGCATGTAACATATAGCATGTAGCATGTAACATATAGCATGGAACATGTAGCATGTATCAAATAGCATGGAACATGTAGCATGTAGCATATAGCATGTAGCATGTAGCATGGAGCATGTAACATATAGCATGTAGCATGTAGCATGTATCATGTAACATATAGCATGGAGCATGTAGCATGTATCAAATAGCTTGTAGTATGTAACATGTAACATATAGCATGGAACATGTAGCATATATCATGTAACATATAGCATGGAGCATGTAGCATGTATCAAATAGCTTGTAGTATGTAGCATGCAACATATAGCATGGAGCATATAGCATATAACATGTAGCATGTATCAAATAGCTTGTAGTATGTAACATGTAACATATAGCATGGAACATGTAGCATATATCATGTATCAAATAGCATGTAGTATGTAGCAAGTAACAAATAGTATGGAACACGTAGCATATATCATGTAACATATAGCCTGTAGTATGTAGCATGTAACAAATAGTATGGAGCACGTAGCATATATCATGTAACATAGCCTGTAGTATATAGCATATAACAAATAGTATGGAGCACGTAGCATATATCATGTAACATATAGCCTGTAGCATGTAGCATGTAACATATAGCATGGAGCATGTAGCATGTAGCATGTATCAAATAGCATGGACCATGTAGCATGTAACATATAGCATGGAGCATATAGCATGTAACATATAGCATGTAGCATGTGGCATGGAGCACGTATCACATAGCATGGAACATGTAGCATGTAACATATAGCATGGAGCATATAGCATGTAGCATATAGCATGGAACATGTAGCATGGAACATATAGCATGGAACATATAGCATGTAACATATAGCATGTATCACATAGCATGGAACATGTAGCATGTAACATATAGCATGTAGCATATAGCATGTAGCATATAGCATGGAACATGTAGCATGGAACATATAGCATGGAACATATAGCATGTAACATATAGCATGTATCACATAGCATGGAACATGTAGCATGGAACATATAGCATGTAGCATATAGCATGTAGCATATAGCATGGAACATGTAGCATGGAACATATAGCATGGAACATATAGCATGTAACATATAGCATGTATCACATAGCATGGAACATGTAGCATGGAACATATAGCATGTAGCATATAGCATGTAGCATATAGCATGGAACATGTAGCATGGAACATATAGCATGGAACATATAGCATGTAACATATAGCATGTATCACATAGCATGGAACATGTAGCATGGAACATATAGCATGTAGCATATAGCATGTAGCATATAGCATGGAACATGTAGCATGGAACATATAGCATGGAACATATAGCATGTAACATATAGCATGTATCACATAGCATGGAACATGTAGCATGGAACATATAGCATGTAACATATAGCATGTATCACATAGCATGGAACATGTAGCATGGAACATATAGCATGGAACATGTAGCATGGAACATATAGCATGTAACATATAGCATGGAACATATAGCATGGAACATATAGCATGTAACATATAGCATGTATCACATAGCATGGAACATATAGCATGGAACATATAGCATGGAACATGTAGCATGTAACATATAGCATGGAACATATAGCATGGAACATGTAGCATGTAACATATAGCATGTAACATATAGCATGGAACATGTAGCATGTAACATATAGCATGTATCACATAGCATGGAACATGTAGCATGTAACATATAGCATGTAACATATAGCATGGAACATGTAGCATGTAACATATAGCATGGAACATGTAGCATGTAACATATAGCATGGAACATGTAGCATGTAACATATAGCATGGAACATGTAGCATGTAACATATAGCATGGAACATGTAGCATGTAACATATAGCATGTATCACATAGCATGGAACATGTAGCATGTAACATATAGCATGGAACATGTAGCATATATCATGTAACATATAGCATGGAGCATGTAGCATGTAACATATAGCATGTAGCATGTATCAAATAGCTTGTAGTATGTAGCATGCAACATATAGCATGGAGCATGTAGCATATAGCATATAACATGTAGCATGTATCAAATAGCTTGTAGTATGTAACATGTAACATATAGCATGGAACATGTAGCATATATCATGTATCAAATAGCATGTAGTATGTAGCATGTAACAAATAGTATGGAGCACGTAGCATATATCATGTAACATATAGCCTGTAGTATATAGCATGTAACAGATAGCCTGGAGCACGTAGCATATATCATGTAACATATAGCCTGTAGTATATAGCATGTAACAAATAGCCTGGAGCACGTAGCATATATCATGTAACATATAGCCTGTAGTATATAGCATGTAACAAATAGTATGGAGCACGTAGCATATATCATGTAACATATAGCCTGTAGTATGTAGCATGTAACATATAGCATGGAGCATGTAGCATATATTATGTATCAAATAGCCTGGAGCACGTAGCATATATCATGTAACATATAGCCTGTAACAAATAGTATGGAGCACGTAGCATATATCATGTAACATATAGCCTGTAGTATGTAGCATGTAACATATAGCATGGAGCATGTAGCATATATCATGTATCAAATAGCCTGTAGTATGTAGCATGTAACACATAGCATGTAGCATATATCATGTATCAACTAGCTTGTAGTATGTAGCATGTAACATATAGCATGTAGCATATATCATGTAACAAATAGCTTGTAGTATGTAGCATGTAACAAATAGCTTGTAGTATGTAGCATGTAACTTGTAGTATGTAGCATATATCATGTAACAAATAGCCTGTAGTATGTAGCATGTAACATATAGCATGGAGCATGTAGCATGTAACATATAGCATGTAGCATGTAACATATAGCATGGAGCATGTAGCATGTAGCATGTAACATATAGCATGGAGCATGTAGCATGTAGCATGTATCAAATAGCATGGAACACGTAGCATGTAACATATAGCATGTAGCATATAGCATGTAGCATATAGCATGTAGCATGTAACATATAGCATGGAGCCATATAGCATGTAACATATAGCATGTAGCATGTAACATATAGCATGGAGCATGTAGCATGTAGCATGTATCAAATAGCATGGAACATGTAGCATGTAACGTATAGCATGGAGCATATAGCATGTAACATATAGCATGTAGCATGTAACATGTAACATATAGCATATAGCATATAACATGTAGCATGTATCAAATAGCTTGTAGTATGTAACATGTAACATATAGCATGTATCAAATAGCATGTAGTATGTAGCATGTAACAAATAGCATGGAGCAGGTAGCGTGCGTGCGTGCGTGCGTGCGTGCGTGCGTGCGTGCGTGCGTGCGTGCGTGCGTGCGTGCGTGCGTGCGTGCGTGCGTGCGTGCGTGCGTGCGTGCGTGCGTGCGTGAAACCTGCCACGGGTTCCCGTGATATTACGTGTAGCGCACTTCTATCAAAACCTTGAACAAGACGTTTGTCATGATACTATGATAAACACCATGCCAGAAAACAAACATATACAGCAAATGAATACTAGTAAATGAGTTAAAGCTTGTTGCTAGATATATATACTAATATAGATCAATAGGACTAAACCATACCATTGTCTAGAAGTAAAGACACGCCGAAAATATACTGGAAGATCACATCAACCGCGTCATGGTAATATTGACGTCGTGACGTCACAGTGCGTCAATAGTGCGAAATAAGCTCCTCGATTCGAAATGTGCTTAATCAATATGTTGATGGCATTTCTGTTTATGGATTAATTATCTTAAGTGTTAGCAATGATTGTGCTGGATATGCCATGCCTCACTTTAACTCGATTGCTTATGGAATGGCAGGGTGGGGGGAGTGGCAGATACAGTGCTGGTATTTTTTAATCCTTGGTGTTGTTTAAATCGAGTTGGGTTGAAACATATAGGAAAACCCGTCTAAAATAAACAAATATGGCTGGCGATTCCAATTTTTGTTTTCTTGAAATATTTACTTTAAGATTTATGTCACCATTATCAAAACACGATAATATCGGACTTGTAAATCACTAAATAACCAGGTTACTGACTTTGTAGCACAAGCGCCCGTAGTGTACACGTGCGGCGTCAACAAGACTACGAGTACGACGTCGTAATCGCACACCGAAGAAAATATGTTCAAAGATAAATATCAGGCATGTTCATGATGTTGCTCCTAAGTGGAGCAAGAGCTGAGTAGTTCCATTTACGTGTCTTCCTTTTATGTACTAACACGAGCATTGTCACACACTGACACAGGCATGTTCATGATGTTGCCCCTAAGTGGAGCAGGAGCTGAGTCGTTCCATTTACGTGTCTTCCTTTTCTGTACTAACACGAGCATTGTCACACAGTCCTGCTTACGTCATGTTCAGTTTTTGAGTGAAGGTGACAAAATCCAACAATCCGTTTCTGTTTCGAATTCCTTTGAGTGAGACATTTTGTAATCATCATCTTAAGTAATCGTCTGCTCGTTTTCACACGTATATAATGATAATTGTGTGGCATCCAGTGGTATACCGTTCGATTTGGAATCGTGGGTCCCATGTTCGATACTCGGTCGACCGATCATATATGTTGTGTCCTTGAACAAGGCACCTCGTACACATTGATTTGTACTTGTTACCACTTAGATCGACTAAGCCTGCCCACGAAAATATGTCTAGGTCCCCGCAAGGTGTTTGACATAATGGAACATGCAAATCCTCCACCAATATGAATAAATAGAATATAAATATATATATATAGTCGTTTCTTAACATACCTAGAGCTGTAAACACACATTTTCAGAACACGATTAATATATGTTTGCATTTTGTGTCGCTATCGGTTGCCCATATGAGCGACGCCTCATGAAGAGATTAGTAAATTTAGATTTTTGGATAATAGTGCAATGATACAGACAGAGACCCATTCCAGAGTCTCATCATCATCTTAAGTAACCGCATCACTCTGTCTAGAGTATACTCGCGATAGAAGTATACTCGCGATAGATTCTCTGGTTCTTTTACGTGTACAGTGTAAAGCACCGACACAAGACCTCGGTTTAAAGTCCCATCTGAAAGACTGTTAATTTTATTAGGTCATAGCACTGCAGCTTATCAGGATCTATGTTGTTTGCTATTTACCCAAGAGTTTTAGCTACACTATCCGAATAGCAAACAGCATAGAGCATCATCTGGCTCTATGCTGTTTGCAAATTGATTTTATCTGCCGCTAGCGTGCAAAGGGTTAAATATTTATATCATCTTTGCAGGGTGGACCTTATTTCGAGGTGTTCTCACCTCAGCAGAAAGACTCAACTTCACAGTGGAAAATGACAGGACCTATTTCTAAGGTATTCTAATGTTTTCATATTCAATTAACACTCTAAAGTGAATGTATTTAATTATTCCAGTTTGTTCTCTCCTAACCATGGCCAATTGGTTAGAGCCGTTGATTCCAATCCCTTGACCCTCACCGCTATTGGTTCGGACCCTACTTGCAGACCCGTCGCTGAGCATACGCAAGTACGCATGTGCGTATCATTGGTTTCAGAAAATGAAAAAATGAAAACTCAAAAAATGCAATAAAACCACAGAGGGGGTAGTAGGGATACATAGGCGCCGTGATGTGTGGAGTGGTGGAATAATTGAGCCCATTGCAAATATGGTGCATCTCGAAAATTAGTTTATGCTATTTTACGTGCTTGTTTAATTGATAAGGGCGATAGATCATGTATATTATACATCTAGCCTTAATTTATATCTTTATACGGATTGTCGTAAGAAGTTTAGTCCTGCAACTGTATGTTACAAAATGCATTGAAATGCAGGAAATTGCTTCCTCATTTCAAAATATCTCAGGGAGGGCATGCCCCCGACCTCCTAGCGTACTCGCTCGCCATGCGCACTCGACAATCAAGTATACTAGTATTTGGCCGTGCGTATCATCAACATAGCTCCAACGACAGCCCTGACTTGGGATGCCAAATTCTTTCATGTGAAGAAGCTATCCATCTAGCTTGCTGACGGTCATGGTTCTGCTCCAGGTTCATGTATGTGCTTGAAATATTTCTTGGAATTCACCTGGAATCCTCCACCAATAATAGATGAAGCTGTTGGTGCGACCTTCCAACCCAACACCCATTGTACGAGCATATTTTAGCATAAAATATTACATTATAATCACTGTTGCGTGACTGTACCATAATTCATTTTGTCTGCCAAATAAAAATGAACTCAGGGATCATTTTAGAGGGCGATGTGGGCGTAATTGCCGCCCTAGGGACCCTGACTTCGCCCTCTTGGGGCCCCACTTCTCCCTAAAAAAAATTAGTTTTTTCGATTTTCAAACACAATACACTGGCCCATTATAAAGCACTCCTTCTATTCAAATGTTGTATTTAATAGTTGTACTGTGCATTTTAACCCTATTTTGCAGAAGTATATTAAAGAACACCATTTAAGGAAGCGATCATGCGCTTTCTCACTTCTCCCAAAAATTCTGACCTAGAATGAACCCTGGAACTTCAACTAATATTTTCAAACGCGGTAACTTGATTAAAACAGGGTGATACCAATTTTAATTGGGGCGGCCCCACCCCATTTCGATGACATGGGCCAAAGTCTATTGATTGAATGTGTTTGATTGATTGAATGGCATATTTAATTTTGTTTGATTGATAAATGATGAGTTTGATTGGTAAATGATGTGTTTACCGTAATTGCTTATATGACTGATTTAAAATGTTTGATCGATTGGAAGTGTTTTAATTGATTAACATACATTTTTGAATGATCTGTAATAGAATATGTTTGATTGATTTCAGAATTATGACAAGGAAATTAAGAGCTTTTCATACAGCCTTGAAGGTTCTACGGCTACAACAAAGATGCAGGTCCCAAAAGATCCCAGGACCTCATGTATGTACAACAATTTCTATGCTACATATACTTGTTATTCATGTACTGGTTTACAGTCAAACCTGTCTTAGGCAGCCAGCCAATGGAATCACAGAAAGTGGCTGCTTATCACAGGTTGCTGCTTAATAGAGATCAAATGTATAATACATGTACAATTGGGAATCTGGACACTGATTAAAGTAGTAGTGAAACCAATGTTCATAATAAAGGTCAGAATCTCATGTAGTCCTAGTAATATCTATGGAGGTGGGATAGATATGGCGACTACTTATCCACTGCATGATAGCTAAATGGCTGTCATTTGTATGGAGATTTAATAGTATATAAACCTAAATCTCTATCAAGTCCCAGTAATATCTATGGAGGTGGGATAGATATGGTCACTACTTATCCACTGCATGATAGCTAAATGGCTGTCATTTGTATGGATATATAATAGTATATAAACCTAAATCTCTATCAAGTCCCAGTAATATCTATGGAGGTGGGATAGATATGGCCACTACTTATCCACTGCATGATAGCTAAATGGCTGTCATTTGTATGGAGATATAATAGTATATTAACCTAAATCTTTATGAAAGAAAGGGTTAATAGAGGTGACCACTAACACAGGTTTGACTGTATATATATTTATTCTAATATGAATAGTTTTAAAATTGGTAAATTGGATTAAAATTCAATTATTGTGTCAGTGTTTGTTGCAAGGTAATTTGTAAATAGACTCGCAGGACAACATTCCTGCTAAATATTATGTCACATATAATTAATTACATGTATTATAAAGACACATAGTGACTTCAATTTGCTAAGTATGTCTACAGTAAGCTGTATCTATGACTTGTGGCCAAGCAGTTAATGTATCATACAGGCTTACTTGACACTCAACTCTGGGTTGGAGTCATGAACATACCTTCACTAGAGGAGACTTAACCAACTGAAGTGTACATGGTCACTGGGTCATCTGTGTCTTAAACAATGCATTGAGGGGTGGGTTCCAGCAATCTATCCACACCATATAAAGTGTAAAATCACTATATGACATCAGTAATGATCAGTTACATACGGATCTGTAGTCCAGTGGTAACAGGAGCCCCGCTGGAGCCGTTACGATTGTGCCCTTAGGCAAGGCATTTAAATTCCACGTTGCCTCTTCTCTCTCCCTCGTGGCGATGGATTCCATCAGGAATGAGGTCTCGAGAGTGATTAATATATGTTGAAATAACTTGTTTCGCAATCGAGCTAAAATAAATTTGTATAAACTAATCCAGCGATCGCAGGTTCAAATCCCTGTCTGGCCCTAATACAATTAACAGTCTTTCAGATGAGTTTTTAAACCGAGGTCTCGTGTCGGTGATTTACACCATGCACGTAAACGAACCAGAGGAGACTCTGGACTCTGTCTGTATCATTGCACTACCCTCCACAATCCAAAATTACTAATCTCTTCAGGAGGCGTGGCTCATATGGGCAACCGGTAGCGACGATAAATAAACGTAAAACACACACATGACATCAGTTGTGGGTTTTGAATACACATGCAAACATGAGATTATAAACATATTTTATTTTTTAATTCAGTGCATTTAGTACAGCATTACCTGATTGTGCAACTGGCATTGCAGAAAGGGGCAGACTTCAGCATGGAGTTGGGGTAAGCTTTTATTACATATTTAGCTTGGGTGACAGTCAGTAAGTTGATGAGACAGACACAAGAGACAGACAGCCAGCCCAGCCAGACAGTAAGTTGATCAGACAGAACAGATAATAGAGACAGACAGACAGCCAGACAGTAAGTTGATCAGACAGAACAGACAATAGAGACAGACAGACAGACAGACAGACAGAGAGAGAGACAGGTGATTGTCCTTCTCAATCTACATCTAAACGTGTTTGTTTGCATCTTGAAAGTATAAGCTATTTTGTCAGTTTTATCATTATACATGTATCATATACTTCTTTTGTTTTTTTTACTTTCTTTTTTTCTTTTATTATCATTAATTTTGTGATAACTTCTTCTTTTAGTGAATTATTGATTGATTTATGATAATAGTTTTTTCCTTTTCGAATTCTTTGTATTTCTATTTCTCATTTTCGTCTTTACATTAAAGCAGCATTACATCGTATGAAATAAAAGATATTTGAAAAATTCAATTTTTGCGTATGGGTAGCAATGCTGCTACACATTCTAACATTATACTTTGTATGCTTATGTTCATTTGGTAAACAGTTTTTTTTTTGCGATAAAACAAACTTGAAAACCGAAAGTAGGACTTTCATAGTCGATCGGTCACGCATTTGTTTACAACCGGAACGTATCGTCCGCATTTGTTTACATTCGGAATGCATCGTTCCCATTTGTCCCACGTTATCTTTTTTAATTAAATTACTTCATATGTTGATTGATACTTCTGTTAGCTAAGTCTTTTAGGGACATTTCTACATCCCCGCGAGGGGTTCGACATCAGAGGAAGATAGATAGATAGATAGTCTTTCATGTTCAAAATATATACGTTGTTTTCTACATCCTCTGTTGTTTCACGCATGCGCGCTGTGCATGTTTACATTTCGTGTGTTGACAAACAAATTCGCTTATACGACGGTTTAAATTTATTGGAATTTTATCGTTTCTGAGCGACTATTTAGATTTTTGTAAACACACACACATTAGTATTTATATTTTACCCAAAACATCCTTTATTACGATGTAATGCTGCTTTAACATTTCCGACATATATACATATATCAAAATTTCGGTTAATTTTTATATTTTCCCGTTACCAGTACCAACAGGTACAAATACAATTGACCGGTACTTAGATAATATTGCACCTTTTGTTTAGTCAAGTTTGATTATTGTGAAGGGTCGTTTTCTAATGTTAGTTATAGCTTATGGCCCGACCCTTTTGCTATGTTACACAAATGTATATATGTGCCTTATAATCTGTTAACTAATTTCACATCTGATTCATGCTTATATGTAAAATTGTATTGTCTAATGCAGGGATCATTCTAGAGGGCGATGTGGGCGAAATTGTCGCCCTAGGGACCTGACATCGCCCTCTGGGGGCCCCACTTCTCCCTAAAAAAAAAAATGTTTTGGTTTTTATGATTTTCAAACAAAATTTTGTCTAGTAAGATACACTGGCTCATTATAAAGCACTCCTTCTATTCAAATGTTGTATTTAATGGTTGTACTTTGCATTTTAACCCTATTTTGCAGAAGTATATTAAAGAACACCATTTAAGGAAGCGATCACGCGCTTTCTCACTTTTCCCAAAATTCTGATCTAGAATGAACCCAGGTCTAATGTATTACATATGCAATAACATATGGTCAAATCGGAAGGGGATATCAGAATATCATGTGACGGTATGAAATTCCACTTTCTGATTAACCCTCGTACATATTTCAGAGTAGCAGATATGAAGAACGGCAAGAGACGTCTGATGTTGTCTACAGCCCAGAAAGACATACATATCACACCATTGCATGCTAAAGTACCCCTCAGAATTGTCAAGACAGGAATTGTAAGAATCGTCTGCAATGTGATTGACAACACTTGTATTGCGTAGTCTGTTTCGTTGCACAGTGACATTCTTGTCTCACTGACCAGAACTCATATTGCGACGTAGCTGATAGTGTCGAGCTGTCTCACAAACAGTCTTCAATCCTATATAATTAATTCTCCAGCTCAGTACAATTAACACAGACTGATATGTAGTCCAGTGGTAACACGTACTGGTAATTCAGGGTTTGCAGGTTCGAACCCCCGTCTGACTCTAATAAAATTAACAGTCTTTCAGATGGGACGTTAAACCGAGGTCTCGTGTCGGTGCTTTACACCATGCACGTAAAAGAACCAGATGAGACTCTGGAATGGGTCTCTGTCTGTATCATTGCACTCTCCTCCAAAAATCTAAATTGACTAATCTCTTCAGGAGGCGTTGCTCAAATGGGCAACTGGTAGCGACGATAAATGAACGTAAAACACGCACAAGTACAATTGACGACTAAACTCATCGATCATTCTAAATTGATATTGTACATATACACCGTATATACCATTATAATGTGTCATTGTTTACAGTGGTTGAACCTGTGTCTAGACATGGTATCTATGGTGGGTGAGACGTGGCGTGGTGAGACATACAAGATGTTGGACAGTGTTACAGTCTCCGCCAACTGCCGCCTACGGCGCATCTTCACCATGAAATGTCAGCCGCCAGACACCGTCGGTGATGATGGTATTTAGCAGTTTAACCTCTTTCAATCCATATGACAGAAGTTTTAATATGAATAAGCATAGATATAGGCATTTGGCGTAGTTATAGCGTATCTAAATAATCTGATTATAGGCATTACATATTGACGGGGAAAACCAATAATAGGTTGAAGACAAAATCAATTATTGAACTAGATCTACATTATAGAGTTATATGACTACATCCCCATGAGGGGTTTGACATCTAAGGAAGATAGACTGACGACAACAACTTGTTAAAACATTATAAGGCTGTCCTATTAGCGCAGTGGTTAGCACGCTCGCTTCTCATCCATGCAACCCGGGTTCGATCCTCGGACTCGGAAATATGTGAGATGGTACTATGGTCACCATATCGGACAGGTTGGTTTTCTCTGGGTACTCCGGTTTCCTCCCACACAAATGATCACATTTACGCTTTCATCCGCGCCAACGAGAGTGATTAATATAAGTTGTTAAAACTTGTTTTGCAATCATTGTAAAATAAATAATAAAGTTTAAACTAAAACATTATAAAGCATAGCATAAATATGAAATGTTCTCCATATTGTCGAGTCATAATCATCTTTTATATTGACAGAATTGTATGGCTGTCTGCCAAGTAATACAGGAGAATTGGATCATATACCTAAACAATGTCAGTTTGCTACAGAAGTCAACCATTTAACACAGGTTTGTATGGCTGTCTGCCAAGTAATATACATAAACAATGTCAGTTTGTTACAGAAAACAACCATTTATCACATGTTTGTATGGCTGTCTGTCAAGTAATATACATAAACAATGTCAGTTTGCTACAGAAGTCAACCATTTAACACATGTTTGTTGGTGTTGTGTTTACATAAACAATGTCATTTGCTACAGAAGTCAACCATTTAACACAGGTTTGTATGGCTGTCTGCCAAGTAATATACATAAACAATGTCAGTTTGCTACAGAAGTCAACCATTTAACACAGGTTTGTATGGCTGTCTGCCAAGTAATATACATAAACAATGTCAGTTTGCTACAGAAGACACCCATTTAACACAGGTTTGTATGGTTGTCTGTCAAGTAATACAGGAGAATTGGATCATATACCTAAACAATGTATGTTTCCTTCAGCATATTTAGCTGCAGAATCACATGATGTTGTTGCAACCTGAAGTCCAAGGTTATAAAACTTTTCTCAGATTTCAAACTCTAGCTCAAATGACCTGAGTGAGTTTTACTGTCAGCTGAACCAATCAGACGCTTGAGACTGAGCTTGAGATTGGAGAAAAGTTTTATAACCTCGGGGCCAGGGTCGGAGGTTATAGGACATTTCTCCAATCTCAAGCTCGGCCTCAAACTGTTTGATTGGTTGAGCGGAGTGCAAATCTCAGACTCCAAATCACTTGAGCTCGAGTTTGAGATCCTGGAAAAGTTAAATAACCTTTATGCATACAGTTCAACCTATGTTAGTGGTCACCTCTATTAAGCAGCCAACCGTTATTAAGCAAACAGTTTCCAGATTCCCAAATATGTTGTTTTATTAAATATTTGACCTCTATTAAGCAGCCACCTGTGCTAAGCAACCACTTTCTGTGATTCCCTTGACTGGCTGCTTAAGACAGGTTTGACTGTACACGTATTAAACAATCAATTTAAGTTTATTTGACTTTGTTTAGCTTTCTCTGTTAAATTGTAAAAGTATGGTACACTGTACACTATGTACTACATTTATATTGTATAATATAGTTACTGACAATAGACAAGATAAAACATGCTGAGCGGCTGAGAGGTGGTGGAGATGTGAGAGGGTCTGTCAACAGTGTACTGGACCTAGGTATGTACATATATGCCAAGCTTGTTGCCCGGATTCAGGAAATGTAAGTCTTAACAGCATGTATTAAATATGTTTGTTTAATACTCTCGGAGGTGTATGTGCTGTTTCATGGTAACTGTAGCATCTCACACCCCAATAAATATAAACTGGGTTGCATTGGTGAGATGTGAGTTATGTGTTAATTTAAACTTTATTTATTTTGCAACGATTGCTAAGCAAGTTTTAACAACTTATATTAATCACTCTGGTTGGCACAGATGAAAGCGTAAATGTGGTCAATCATGTGGGAGGAAACCGGAGTACCCGGAGAAAAACCACCTGTCCGATCTGGTGACCACCGTACCATCTCACATAATTCCTGGTCCGAGGATCGAACCAGGGTTGCATTGGTGATAAGCCAGCACGCTAACCACTGCGCTAATCTGACAGCCATTGAGTGATGTGTTCAGTGGCCACATCCTATAGGGGAATGTGTAAGCAGTCATTCTTTGCACTCATAACTGTTTTATGTTCATATCTTAACATGGGGGGGGGGTCCTCCTTGGCCAAGGGGTTATGGTCCGTGAGTTCAAATCACTTGTCTCTTACCCATGTAGTTTCTAATTTTATGGGTTGTGTCAAATTCTGTTATGTACAGGAGCTATCCGGCAGGCTTGTGGATGGTCAGTGGTTTTCTCCGGTGCCCGTCCATACCTGAAATACTGCTCGGAGAGGCACCCGGGTACTCCCTCCATCCACCAAGGATAGTTTGAGAGTCACCATATGACCTACGCTATTTGTGCCCCAAAAACCCCATAAACAAGCAACTGTCTTAAATGAATGTGAATCCACAGGAATTTGAAGCTTTCACATAAGAGAAAAGAAGAAATGTTTTCATTACCCGACCTGCGTATTTGTGATGAGCCACGTGCATTTGAGAGTCTACAATAAATACATTTTAATATTTGTTTACACCACCCACTTGATGGAACTACGTACATGTAGAGGCATTTGAATTACTGTCCAGAACTTAAAGTTTAGAGCAATGTTTTAATGTTCCTTTTAATGGTGTAATGTGGAAGTTGTGATCGCTTCGAAAGGCCTGGGTCGGAGGTTAAAAAACTTTTCTCAAACTCAAGTGATATGATTGGTTGAGTCTGATATTTACGCTTAACTAAACCAATCAGAAGTTTGAGACCGAGTCTGAGATTGGAGAAAAGTTTTATAACCTCCAGGCCAGGAGTTCGCTCCCAGCTGTAGCCATTACGATAGTGCCCTTTGGCAAGGCATTTAAATTCCACATTGCCCCCTTTTCTCCCTCGTGGCGATGGATTCCATCAGGAATTAGATCTTGAGAGTGATTAATATAAGTTTTAAGAACTTGTTTCGCTTCAAAACAGATGGGTTCAGCACCACCCCCAACCATGCCCCCATCCCCACCATGCCCGCCCCCCACCCACACTGTGTTGGACACCTTTAAGCTCAACAGTAATGTTTCAAAACATATGATTGGTTTACCCCACCCGCCAGTGTTGAAATCTCAATAAATAAATAATAATAAAAACAACAGGTAGAGCTTGTATAGTGATCGTCTGCTTATGAAATCAAAACAACAGGTAGAGCTTATATAGAGATCTCTACTTATGAAATCAAAACTTGTTTACCATTATTGGATTATATTATTTGTTTTTGACCAGCTTCAAATACTACGCCCACAATGTCATACTGAAATTTAGAGGCAATATCTGCACATTGTGTATACTGTATATAACTAGGTAGTTGGAACTTATTTCACTGGGACTT
Source organism: Archivesica marissinica (assembly GCA_014843695.1). Lineage (NCBI taxonomy): Eukaryota > Metazoa > Mollusca > Bivalvia > Venerida > Vesicomyidae > Archivesica > Archivesica marissinica. The sequence goes on along the minus strand of CM026398.1, from coordinate 47,953,213 downwards.
ATTTTACTGGGACTTATTTCACTGGGACTTATTTCACTGGGACTTATTTCACTGGGACTTATTTCACTGGGACTGATTTCACAGGGACCTATTGCACTGGGACTTATTTTACTGGGACTTATTTTAATGGGATTTATTTCACTGGGACTATTTTACTGGGACCTATTTCACTGGGATTTATTTCACTGGGACTTATTTACTGGGACTTATTTCACTGGGACTTATTTCACTGGGACTTATTTCACTGGGACTTATTTCACAGATCTAAATTCAAGCGGCCGAAGATCATCCGCTACTAACAGTGACGTGTTTCACATAGCATTTGGATCTAAAATGACCGGAGTGAAAACGTCGCAGAATTCGTCCAAGAAAGGATCCAGAGAAGTAAGTTATATACTTGAGGCTACAGTCAAACCTGTCTTAAGTAGCCAGTCAAAAAGTGCACAGGCTGCTCAGTAGAGGTCAAATATGTAATATTATCTCTCTCCCTCGTGGCGATGGATTCCATCTGGTATGAGGTCTCGAGAGCGATTAATATAACGTTATATGTTGTAAAAACTTGTTTCACAATCCAGCTAAAATAAATTTGAATAAACTAAGCTAAATATGTAATCAAATGCCAGTTAGGGAAGCTGTCTGCTTAATACAGGTTGGATGTTTAATACAGATTGGTTGTTTAATAGAACTGATTGCTAACACAGGTCTGTGTTGTGTAATTTTATACCTAAGCGCAACATTCCACTTAGCCGATATTTGAATTGGAACTACATAGAACGAAGATTCACAATTGTGACTTCTGAAAATAAGAGTCTGTAATTTTTTAATTGTATTACAGTCAAACCTGTCTGTAAACACACTGCAGGAATTGCAAAACATGGTATTTGTGGAATGTCAAACCTGTCTGTAAACACGCTGCAGGAATTGCAAAACATGGTATTTATGGAATATCAAACCAATCTGTAAGCACACTGCAGGAATACAAAACATGGTATTTATGGAATATCAAACCTATCTGTAAGCACACTGCACGAATACAAAACATGGTATTTATGGAATGTCAAACCTGTCTGTAAACAAACTGCTGGCATTGCAAAACATGGTATTTATGGAATGTCAAACCTGTCTGTAAACACGCTGCAGGAATTGCAAAACATGGTATTTATGGAATATCAAACCAATCTGTAACCACACTGCAGGAATACAAAACATGGTATTTATGGAATGTCAAACCTGTCTGTAAACAAACTGCAGGAATTGCAAAACATGGTATTTATGGAATGTCAAACCTGTCTGTAAACACGCTGCAGGAATTGCAAAACATGGTATTTATGGAATATCAAACCTATCTGTAAGCACACTGCAGGAATTACAAAACATGGTATTTATGGAATATCAAACCAATCTGTAAACACACTGCAGGAATTACAAAACATGGTATTTATGGAATGTCAAACCTGTCTGTAAACACACTGCAGGAATACAAAACATGGTATTTATGGAATGTTAAACCTGTCTGTAAACACTGCAGGAATTACAAAACATGGTATTTATGGAATGTTAAACCTGTCTGTAAACACGCTGCAGGCATTGCAAAACATAGTATTTATGGAATGTTAAGCCTATCTGTAAACACACTGCAGGAATACAAAACATTGTATTTATGGAATGTCAAACCTGTCTGTAAACACACTGCAGGAATACAAAACATAGTATTTATGGAATGTCAAACCTATCTGTAAACAAACTGCAGGAATTGCAAAACATGGTATTTATGGAATGTCAAACCTGTCTGTAAACACGATGTAGGAATTGCAAAACATGGTATTTATGGAATGTCAAACCTGTCTGTAAACACGATGTAGGAATTGCAAAACATGGTATTTATGGAATGTCAAACCTGTCTGTAAACACGCTGCAGGAATTGCAAAACATGGTATTTGTGGAATATGTGGTAATTATTGGTTAAAATACACTGATAATAACTTAGCGTTAGATCAAAATGATGGCCCTCAGAAACAGTCTTTATTCGTAGGTGGTCCTTATCACAAATTTGACTGTATGTACGTGTACCATCCATGCTTGCCTATAAGGCAATCTCACCTATATGATGACCATATGCCCCGAGGTTATAAAACTTTTCTCCAATCTCAAAACTCAGCCTCAAGCGTCTGATTGGTTCAGCTGACAGTAACACTCAGAATCAACCAATCAGATCATTTGAGCTTGAGTTTGAGATCTGAGAAAAGTTTTATAACCTCTGGGCCATCCTACTTTGATCATGATAATCTGTGAGTTTTGACATGCACTCGTATATAAGACAGGTTGATAAAATGGACGCCAGAGTGCTGTCATTTCTATAAACGTAATTATGATTACCATTTAAAAACACATTGTTAAAAAAAAAAGTTTTTTTTTAATTTTTCACAAAATTGTGACATTCTTATCTAACCTGGAAGCAACCACATCATTGTGAGACGATTGGTCATAAGCAGCTGTTTGTGACATGTGAGGATGAATGTTTCGTTATCACTGAAGATGGTAGTGAAGAAGTAGAAGAGTTGAAATCATCTCAAGAAGAAGCCGACACTAGATTACTGTTACATGCCAAACACGTATCAAGGAATGGCTTTGGCTCAGTATTAGTGGTATCTGAAGATACTGATGTAACAATTCTGTGTCTAGCAAATGTATCAGATTTAGGGTGTCAAATGTATCAAAAGAAGAGCACTCAAACACAGACAAAGTATATCGACATTGGTAAACTAGCATGTTCAGTTGGACAGGATGTATGTGAAGCTTTGCCAGGATTGCATAGTTTTACAGGATGTGACACAGTGAGTGCTTTTGCAGGCCGTGGAAAGGTGACGGCATATAAACGTCTAAAGCAGAGACTAGTTTTCAGGATATGTTCAAATTGCTTGGGACAAATTGGTCACTCTCTGATGAACTGTTTGATGGTCTTGAAACATTTAATGCACCATGTATTCATCTAGAACCTCTACAGCTGATGTAAATGAACTACGATATCGACTTTTCTGTGCAAAGAAAGGAGAAATTGAATATTGGCAGTTGCCTCCCTGTGCAGCATCCCTTCTTAAACATTGTATGAGAGCCAATTACCAGTGTGCTATTTGGAGACGATGTATTGAACCTTCCCCTGATGTTCCATCTCCAATAGGAAATGGTTGGCGTCTTAGCGAAGAAGATGGTACAAATGGTAGTGGCTATCTCTGTTGAATGGAATGATGTTCCTACTGCACCGGATACTGTAATGGAGTTGTTGATGTGCAACTGTTATCGTGTATGCAAACCAGACACATGTTCTTGTCTAAAAAATAAACTGAAATGCACTCAGATGTGCAAACTAACATCTTGTTCAAATCAGCGTGAAGATGAAGAATTTTACATACCAGATACAGAAGCCGATGACGAAGAGACCGACAGTGATACTGAGCTGATATTCAATTAACCTGTAGAACAGGTATATAAACTATATCATCATACAATGACAATGTGCATGACTAATATATTGGTATTGTTCATGTATTGATGAGTCACATGGTAATTGAGTAATTTGAATAATAGTTCTGATATAGTCCTTTAATAAATACATTTGTTGAAATAAAAGGAAGTAATAAATATAGTGCATTAATTTACATTAGGTATTGTAGCCTCATTATGTCAAATTTACAAGTACTCTTTAAAAAATATGCAGACACATAAAACACAAACTGATACAAAAAAATCAATGATCAGTCTTACGGATAAATATTTGTAAAAATCTTTATAAATATTTGAATTACGTCCCTTTACAGTATTGCAGTGTGTAATGACCCCTTGTATATTGGTTATTTCATGTGTTTCAACTGGATAGTTTGTACTAATAAATCAAACTTTAACATCATGTGTAAATCATTTGATTTTTGCAATTGTTTTATTAGACGGAAAATATAAGTATTTTGTTCCCGTTTTTTAGCGAAACAAGTCACTTTAAGCAAATAATTTACGTCATTATATAACTCACACCAACATTCATTGTTGAATATGGTAGACAAAGGTGTTCTGAATAATTTGATACCAAATAATGATAGAATATGTTTGTTTTTAGTCATTTGAGCCCAATTGTGCTTCCCATATCCTCAAAAGTAAGCAATATTTTTTCAATCCGAAGGTACTTTTTCAAATGGCAAAAAATGTTGTTAAGCTACTCCCAATTGCTTGCCACAACACATTTTTATTATGTCAAGATGTATATCTTCCAAAATATATAAGTGCCGTTTTGTCCATTTTTATGGTACACCCCACTATGGTTTCCTGCACTTGGCTAAAAGGCTACATGTGCTAACACGAACAATATCTTTGTTTTGTTTGTTAGTTGCGAAATTCTCAGCTGCTAAGACGAAGTACAATAGGAAAATGTTCCGAAATATCAAACTCTGATATAACAAACTACAGCGTTGTAAGACTAGATGTAAGGCTTAACCCTTTCCCTCATAGAAGCACCTCTTGACGCCATTACCAATACGACATACATGTCAATGTAGTAGCCAAACCAATGTTCATAACAAAGGCCAGATTCTCGTGTAGTCCAAGTAATATCTATGAAGGTGGGATAGATATGGCCACTACTTATACACTGCATGATAGCTAAATGGCTGTCATTTGTATGGATATATAATAGTATATTACCGTAAATCTCTTTGAAGGAAAGGGTTAATACACTATGGCTAGATGTGTTGTGACTTTGTGTGTCTGGTATTGGAAGAGTTCTAGTTTGGTAGAGAGTTTGTAAGATTGAATTCACCATGTGACTTTGTGTGTATGGTATTGGAAGAGTTCTAGTTTGGTAGAGAGTTTGTAAGATTTAATTCACCATGTGACTTTGTGTGTATGGTATTGGAAGGGTTCTAGTTATGTAGAGAGTTTGTAAGATTTAATTCACCATGTGACTTTGTGTGTCTGGTAATTGAAGGGTTCTAGTTTGGAACATAGTTTGTAAGATTTAATGCACCATGTGACTTTGTGTGTATGGTATTGGAAGAGTTCTAGTTTGGTAGAGAGTTTGTAAGATTGAATTCACCATGTGACTTTGTGTGTATGGTATTGGAAGGGTTCTAGTTATGTAGAGAGTTTGTAAGATTTAATTCACCATGTGACTTTGTGTGTCTGGTAATTGAAGGGTTCTAGTTTGGAACATAGTTTGTAAGATTTAATGCACCATGTGACTTTGTGTGTATGGTATTGGAAGAGTTCTAGTTTGGTAGAGAGTTTGTAAGATTGAATTCACCATGTGACTTTGTGTGTATGGTATTGGAAGGGTTCTAGTTATGTAGAGAGTTTGTAAGATTTAATTCACCATGTGACTTTGTGTGTCTGGTAATTGAAGGGTTCTAGTTTGGAACATAGTTTGTAAGATTTAATTCACCATGTGACTTTGTGTGTCTGGTATTGGAAGAGTTCTAGTTTGGTAGAGAGTTTGTAAGATTTAATGCACCATGTGACTTTGTGTGTCTGGTATTGGAAGGGTTCTAGTTTGGTCATGTGACTTTGTGTGTCTGGTATTGGAAGAGTTCTAGTTTGGTAGAGAGTTTGTAAGATTTAATGCACCATGTGACTTTGTGTGTCTGGTATTGGAAGGGTTCTAGTTTGGTAGAGAGTTTGTAAGATTTAATTCACTACATGTAACAATTATATTAACATTTAATACTTAAAACAATATCAAGCAAAACAGATTTCACAGTCTCATAGAAAAATTCACCAAGAGATAAATTTTGTAAATGCAGTTTAATTAGCTGTATATTAATGTATCATTATGCATCTTTGGTCGACGTTGTTGAATTTGTGAATATTAACAACAATAATTACGCGAAGGACCATAACTAATGTTGCTAGAACTTGTGTGGCTCGACCTGTTTGCTTTTCTTTAAGTTGTCATGTTTTGTATTATATATATATGTAAATCGAATTGAGCAATAAGTTGTCATGTTTTGTATTATATATATATATATGTAAATCGAATTGAGCAATAAATTGTCATGTTTTGTATTATATATATATATGTAAATCAAATTGAGCAATAAGTTGTCATGTTTTGTATTATATATATATATGTAAATCAAATTGAGCAATAAATTGTCATGTTTTGTATTATATATATATATGTAAATCGAATTGAGCAATAAATTGTCATGTTTTGTATTATATATATATATGTAACTCGAATTGAGCAATAAATTGTCATGTTTTGTATTATATATATATATGTAACTCGAATTGAGCAATAAATTGTCATGTTTTGTATTATATATATATATGTAACTCGAATTGAGCAATAAATTGTCATGTTTTGTATTATATATATATATGTAACTCGAATTGAGCAATAAATTGTCATGTTTTGTATTATATATATATATGTAACTCGAATTGAGCAATAAATTGTCATGTTTTGTATTATATATATATATGTAACTCGAATTGAGCAATAAATTGTCATGTTTTGTATTATATATATATATGTAACTCGAATTGAGCAATAAATTGTCATGTTTTGTATTATATATATATGTAAATCGAATTGAGCAATAAAATATAATTAAACCAAGCAATAATAGAAATTAGAAATACTGTTTCAGACAGGGCTCATTCTAGGTCAGAATCTTTGGGAGAAGTGAGAAAGCGCGCAATTGTGTCTTTTGTGTTATTTAATATAATTCAACAAGATAGGGTTAAAATACACAATATAACCATTAAATAGAACATATGAATAGAAGCAGTAATTTATAATGGGCCAGTGTATGTTACTCTGGACACATTTTTTAAATGAAAATTGTAAAAATAAATATTTATTTTAGGGAGAAGTGATGCCCCCAGGGGCGAAGTCAGGGTCCCTAGGGAGTCTATTTCACCAAAGTCGCCCTCTAGAATGAGCCCTGTGTTTGATATGGTGGACATGATATGTATGTATCATTTTGTATGTGGCTTATGTTATATTATATGATTAACTACGTGACTTTCTCTACCATCAGGTTGGTGGTAATTTAACAAACAGAAGCATAAGAAGTAATTCAAGAGCAGAAGGTAAGGGTTTTTAGCACATAAACTTAGAATTCAAGAGCAGAAGGTAAGGGTTTTTAGCACATAAACTTAGAATTCAAGAGCAGAAGTTAAGTGTTTTAACACATAAACTTGGAATTCAAGAGCAGAAGGTAATTGTTTTAGCACATAAACTTGGAATTAAAGAGCAGACGGTAAGTGTTTTAGCACATAAACTTGGAATTCAAGAGCAGAAGGTAAGTGTTTAGCACATAAACTTGGAATTGAAGAGCAGAAGGTAATGGTTTTAGCATATAAACATGGAATTCAAGAGCAGAAGGTAAGAGTTTTAACACATAAACTTGGAATTGAAGAGCATCGTGTAACTGTTTTAACACATAAACTTGGAATTCAAGAGCATCATGTAACTGTTTTAACACATAAACTTGGAATTCAAGAGCAGAAGGTAACTGTTTTAACACATGGAATGGTTTTGTGTTGGCTGCGTAATATGGCTGACACATACGGATCATGATGTTGTCTGGCGGTTGTCACAAAACTTTAACCTGTACCATAATGTGATTTCTCTTATCTGTAGCTTCAGAACTAGTTTTCCCTGAGCTGTGTTATTTACCGTATTTCTTTAAAAATTCATACAACACGGTTCATGCTACTCATCTGCCCTCCCCCCAACACCACACCTCACCTGGCCCTCTAGTGGGTTCTGGTGATTTAAATATTATACAAGCGGCCTGACCTTTGATCTGGTCTACCAACAAATGCTTATGACTGGCATTAATGTCTTGCTATGAAAGGCACATACCCATTCATATTCCATAAATTCATACATGGTCTAGTTGTAAAATTCTTTGCTTTGAAGAAGATATGCAACTGATATGTGAACGGTTGATGGTTCTGTTCTGGTCTACCAACAAATGCTTATAACTGGAACACCCAGTTCTCCATTAATGTCTCGCTATGAATGGCACATACCCATTCATACACTGTACTTACATAGTTTATACAAATTTATTTTAACTCGATTGCAAAACAAGTTCTTGCAAACTTATATTAATCACTCTCGAGACCTCATTCCTGATGGAATCCATCGCCATGAAGGAGAGAAGAGGCAATGTGGAATTTAAATGCCTTGCCTAAGGGCACAATTGTAACGGCTCCAGCGGGGCTCGAACTCCGGACCTTTCGCACCTGAAGCGAACGCACATCCACTACTTACATAGTAAACACTATAATTATCAAGGTGCCTCCATTGTCTAGTTGTAAAATTCTTTGCTTTGAAGAAGTTATGCAACTGATATGTGAAAGATTGGTGGTTCTACCTAGGTGCCTAAATAGACAGCATGGATCTCTCTCGATCAGTCAAATCTGGAAAGTCGCCATTTGACCGTAGCTTCTGATTCAACTTTAAACCAATATTACAATTAAACAGAACTTGTTGGATGTCGTGATAGCACAGTGGTAGCGCGTTCATTTCAGGTGTGAATGGCCCCGTGTTCGCGTCCAGCTACAGCCGTTACGATTATGCCCTTAGGCACGGCATTTAAATTCCACAGTGCCTCCTCTCTCTCCCTTGTTGCGATGGATTATATCAGGAATGAGGTCTCGGAGAGTGATTAATATAAGTTGTAAGAACTTGTTTCGCAATTGAGCTAAAATGAAACCAAGCAGATCTGTTGGAATTGATTTTTTTAATTATATTTCGGGTTTTATGCCTGCATCAGCACCATTTTGGGCTATATCGCCGGCGGGCAGTTTACCTAACAACACCTTTCCTGGGCAAGCTCCAGCGGTTTACCAGTACTTGGGTGCACCAACCTCCGTAAGAAACTGCCAACTTTTTCATATAAATGAGACAGTGTTGGAATTGAGTCAAAGCAGATGTTTACTAGTATTTGTGTGGATTTGTGCTTATAAACTGTACTGTGTAGAATACATGTGTACTATGAGCAATATTAAACATGTATTTGCAATGGAAAATAAATAGTAAACATTTTAATGCTTTTATAAATAGTTACATACAAATCTATAAGACTTTGCTTCCAAATTCACAAATCCATATACTTGATTGTTTCCTGTGTATGGTCACAGATGGTGTAACAAGTTCTGGCTATCAGGATATGTCTGTGAGCCGAGACAGTCTGTATACTGGGCGTGATCCTGGAGGAGGGACGAGGGATACTGGGGTAGGTGGAGGTGCCGGTGGAGGGTCGAAGAAAGATGGCCATCAGATGATTCCGAACCCTCCCGGGAAGCCGGCGACTATACGTGTTGGACACCAGAGGCAGTACTCGGATCCTACAATCCTAGACAAAGAACAGGGAGCAAGTGAGAGAAATATTTTCACTTTAACCCATTCAACACCAAGTAACTGACATGGACTGGTCCATGATATTTTTAGACCAATAAATTAATAACAAAATTACATTTGGATCAGTTCATTTATCAAAATGGGTAAAAAAAATTCTAAAAATAGTTATATTACTTGAAAAAAGTGCAGATCCTAATGAGACTGCTCGTCACGAGCCGGCTCATCTGGATCTACACTTTTTTGTAAGCCAATTTAGAGGTCTGTGGTGTTGAAAGGGTTAACACAGATCCAGCATTAAGAATGATTACGCGGAGGCGAGGGTAAATAAGCTCAATCATCATCCGAATGATTAAATATAAATTAACTGACCACAGGGCTGTCCGATTAGTGCAGTTGTTAGCACTCTAGTTTCTCACCAATGTAACTTGGGTTTGATCCTCGGACTGGGAAGTATGTGAGATGATACGGTGGTCCCCAGATCGGACAGGTGGGTTTTCTCCAGGTACTCCGGTTTCCTCCCACACGGATACGCTGTCATCCGCGTCAACGAAAGTGATTAATATAAGTAATCGCAATCATTGTAAAATAAATAATGTTAACCTAACTGACCATAACATTGTTGTGTAAGATCGCTTATGGAAGTGAATAATATTTACCATGTATCCCTATTTATTGCAAAGTTGTATTGGGAGCTTATTGTAAGCTCTGTAGCTGAGGATGCAGCTCTGTTATAAGGTTTATATTTACCATGTGTCCCTATTTATTGCTTATTGTAAGCTCTGTAGCTGAGGATGCAGCTCTGTTATAAGGTTTATATTTACCATGAGTCCCTATTTATTGCTTATTGTAAGCTCTGTAGCTGAGGATGCAGCTCTGTTATAAGGTTTATTTATACCATGTATCCTTATTTATTGCTTATTGTAAGCTCTGTAGCTGAGGATGCAGCTCTGTTATAAGGTTTATATATACCATGTATCCTTGTTTATTGCTTATTGTAAGCTCTGTAGCTGAGGATGCAGCTCTGTTATAAGGTTTATTTATACCATGTATCCTTATTTATTGCTTATTGTAAGCTCTGTAGCTGACGATGCAACTCTGTTATAAGGTTTATATTTACCATGTGTCCCTATTTATTGCTTATTGTATGCTCTGTAGCTGAGGATGCAGCTCTGTTATAAGGTTTATATTTACCATGTGTCCCTATTTATTGCTTATTGTATGCTCTGTAGCTGAGGATGCAGCTCTGTTATAAGGTTTATATTTACCATGTGTCCCTATTTATTGCTTATTGTAAGCTCTGTAGCTGAGGATGCAGCTCTGTTATAAGGTTTATATATACCATGTATCCTTGTTTATTGCTTATTGTAAGCTCTGTAGCTGAGGATGCAGCTCTGTTATAAGGTTTATATTTACCATGAGTCCCTATTTATTGCTTATTGTAAGCTCTGTAGCTGAGGATGCAGCTCTGTTATAAGGTTTATATTTACCATGTATCCCTATTTATTGTAAGCTCTGTAGCTGAGGATGCAGCTCTGTTTTAAGGTTTATATTTACCATGTATCCCTATTTATTGTAAGCTCTGTAGCTGAGGATGCAGCTCTGTTATACGGTTTATATTTGCCTTGTATCCTTATTTATTGCTTATTGTAAGCTCTGTAGCTGACGATGCAGCTCTGTTATAAAGTTTATAATTACCTCAGACACACTACTTGGGTCTCAGCTACGTTCCTTCCACCTATAATGTATACTATTTGTGAAATCCTTTCTGATGGTGTGGGGGGTGGTAATTTAGTTGGTAGCGCTGTTTGATTCGTTGTTGCTATGGGAAACAAGAATGTTGGTGATATTTAAGATATCCCTTGTTTCTGTCTATATCAGACGGATCTGTAGTCCAGGGTAACACGCTTGACTGGTAATCCAGGGATCGCAGGTTCGATCCCCCGTCTGACCCTAATAAAATTAGTCTTTCAGATGGGACTTTAAACCGAGGTCTCGTGTCGGTGCTTTACACCATGCACGTAAAAGAACCAGATGAGACTCTGGAATGGGTCTCTGCCTGTATCATTGCACTATCCTCCAAAAATTTAAAATGACTAATCTATTCAGGAGACGTCACTCATATGGGCAACCGGTAGCGACGATAAATAAACGTAAAACACACACACATGTCTATATCATTACATGATACACTTGTCGTTCTGTCTACTCTAGAAAACGTACCCAGTGATGGGTCCATTGTACAGCCACATCCACCTAGAGAACCGTCGCACGAGAGAGTGAGACGTCGACCTGCACGCTTCAAAAACAACAGTGCCGGCAAAGACAGGATGTCTAGCGTTAACTCACATAAAGGTATGTATGGCTTCGGCAAACAAATGAAACTTCTCGGGACAAATTAAATGGCAAATGTACTACTTGAATACTGCATGATGCATTGAACTATTATGTCAAGTTAGTTTAAACTTTTATTTATTTTACAACGATTATGTAAAGTAAACTTAAGTAGAGTAAACTGTCGGCGGAAAAACATAATGAAAAGCCATACAAAGTGTTTTTGTTTGTTATTTTAATGTTTAATAAGTGACATAATTGTTATGGCATGTAAAATAAGATAAGTCAGCAAGTAAGATAAGATAAGATAAGCTTTATAGGAAAGAGGTAACCATATAAGCAAGTTGCTTTCTCCTCAATCCTACATGTATGTACATACTATGTATACGAGTCTATGTATATTTAAAGAAATAAAATATTGTTTAAACTAAGATAAGCTTTATTTTGAGTCTGCAAGACTTTGTACAATTAACATAACATGTAAAACTGTAGGATAGCACTCAGAGAAATACAACACCCCCACCCCCTCCCCACGCTGGTATTGACATAAAACAAATGCCTGGTTTTACAGTTGTATATATTCACATCATGGTATGTCATGTGACCTTGATTTGACCTTGAAAGGTCAACCTCGTTTTCGAGTTACAGACATAGTATAGTTTACTCTGTGAGGTAAATAGGAGTGGACATTCCGCTTACCGTCCTGACCAGGTGGCCTAGACTGATGTCTCACAAAATCAAATCACTGTCTACCTAGAGTAACCCTCTATATATCCACAAAGTTTCATCAAAATCCATTCACAGACGGGTCTGTAGTCCAGTGGTTAACACGCTAGACTGGTAATCCAGGGTTCGCAGGTTCGACCCCCCCGTCTGACCCTAATAAAATTAACAGTCTTTCAGATGAGACTTTAAACCGAGGTCTTGTGTCGGTGCTTTACACCATGCATATAAAAGAACCAGAGGAGACACTGGAATGGGTCTCTGTCTGTATCACTGCACTATCCTCCAAAAATCTAACATGACTAATCTCTTCAGGAGGTGGCGCTGATATGGGCAACCGGTAGCGACGATAAATAAACGTAAGACAAACCAACAAAAATCCATCAACAGTTGTTTGAGTTATACTGTCCACACAAACACACACATGGACAGACAGACAGACAGACAGACAGACAGAACAGACAGATATTCAAGTTCAATATAACGTGCATATATTTGAGGTTATTCGAGAAATGTTGTCTCCTTACAGATGAAGGTATTGGAACAAGTGCTTCTTCAGCTTCATCCAATCAGCACAGTCCTTACAACGAGACTCGACGAGCAAGGGTCGTCTCAGATGGAGAACTTCTTGACATTAGCAGCAGCAGTACTGATTCTGGTCCCCGGCAGAAATCTGCCGAGCATGTGAGACAACTCCCAGTTGATGTCAGCAGGAGAAATAACATGCCACAGAGAAAAGGTATACTAGTTTATGTTTAACTCGGCACTAAATCCGGGGGGGGGGTGAAAAAGTTAGCGCTTTCGCTTCTCACCAATGCAACCCGGGTTCGATCCTCTGACCGGGAAGCATGTGAGATGGTACGGTGGTCGCCAGATTGGACAGGTGGGTTTTCTCCGGGTACTCCGGTTTCCTCCCACACGAATGACCACAGTTATGCTTTCATCCGCGGCAACGAGAGTGATTAATATAAGTTGTTAAAATTTGCTTCGCAATCATTGTAAAATAAAGTCTAAACTTAATATTAAAAACTGATTTTTTTGGGATTCAATTCAAAACTGCGGGTGTAATTATTTATCCAATGCTTCTCACTATAGAATACCATCCGTCTAACTACCAGCCGCATACAGCCGACGTGGATGAGTCGTTGTCAGATGTTATTGAGTTATTGCGCAATAACCGCTGCAATAATAACCACGAACGTGTACTGCAGCACCCACTGAGTTCAGACGAGGAAAGTGAAGACGATCACGAGGATGAGAGTGAAGAGTAAGTACTGAACCACTGTTTAGGAAGGTGAACTCAGTGGTTGAACTGTGTATGTAAATACGCACTGTTTAGGTAGGTGAACTTAGTCGTTGAACTGTGGATATATAGAAGCACTGTTTAGGTAGGTGAACGCAATGGTTGAACTGTGTATGTAAAGAAGCACTGTTTAGGTAGGTGAACTCAATGGTTGAACTATATATGTAAAGAAGCACTGTTTCGGAAGGTGAACTAAATTAATGAACTGTATATATAAAGAACCACTGATTAGGAAGGTGAACTCAATGTTTGAACTGTGTATGGAAATAAGCACTGTTTTGGTAGGTGAACTGAATGGTAGAGGTTAGATTGTATCATTGTTTAGATAAGCATACTCAGGTGGGGTCTATGGCATATGGGCATTAGCATGAAAGTAGCATTATTGAAGTTGTTGGTATAGCAACTATATCACCGTATGATTATGAGACAGTTTTAGATGAAGTCTATAGTAGTATAGATACTGACCCTTATTGTTGTAAAATAAGTTATTTAATCAGTCTCTTATAAGTTTTGTTGTTGTAAGTATGTGAGATGGTACAGTGGTTGCCAGATCGGACAGGTCGGTTTTCTCCGGGTACTCCGGTTTCCTCCCACACGAATGAACACATATACGCTTTCATCCGCGCTAACGAGAGTGATTAATATAAGTTGTTAAAACTTGCTTCGCAATCATTGTAAAATAAAGTTTAAACTAAATGTATGTTTTGTTGTTGATTATCGTAAGATTCATGTATTGTATGGTCTAATCAACTCATTTCATTCTGGATACATTTAAAGGCTTTTGCAAAAAACATAGATCCAGATCAGCCGCAGCGTGACACTGCATGCTGATCAGGATCTTTGTTGTTTGCTACATAGCCAAGTGTCTTAGCAAGATCATCTGAATAGCAAACAGCATAGAGCCTGATCAGACCGTACTTTCCATGGCAGCTGTTCTTTGCAAATACTGTTAACAGTATCCAGAATGAAATGGGTTAAAAATATGAGCTTTTAATAATTTTCATTGAAACACCATCTTGTGAAAAATCAGAGAATCACTATTGCCTTTGCAATTTATTAACCGTTATGTGATGTTTGTATTGTAGGGACTGTAGAGATGACATGTACATATTTGTTTATTAACCGTTATGTGATGTTTGTATTGTAGGGACTGTAGAGATGACATGTACATATTTGTTTATTAACCGTTATGTGATGTTTGTATTGTAGGGAGTGTAGAGATGACATGTACATATTTGTATCTCAGCCCAAACCAGCACCTAGGCAGAAGAATGCTTCTCCCTCCCAGCACCTCATGGAAAACGAGGATAAAAAGGTAGGAGTTTAATATCCTGTTGAGTTTATTATCCTGTTGGAGTGTAATATCCTGTTGAGTTTATTAGAGTTTAATATCCTGTTGAATATCCTTTTGGAGTTTAATATCCTGTTGGAGTTTAATATCCTGTTGGAGTTTAATACCCTGTTGGAGTTTAATATCCTGTTGGAGTTTAATATCCTGTTGGAGTTTAATACCCTGTTGGAGTTTAATATCCTGTTGAGTTTAATATCCTGTTGAGTTTAATATCCTGTTGGAGTTTAATATCCTGTTGAGTTTAATATCCTGTTGGAGTTTAATACCCTGTTGGAGTTTCTTGGAGTTTAATACCCTGTTGGAGTTTCTTGGAGTTTAATACCCTGTTGGAGTTTCTTTGATCAGTGACTGGATTCATTTATACAAATGTATCTTAGGTTGACCGTGAAACAAGTTTGATCACCTTTAATTGTTCTCGAGTCCTGATGGAATCTGTCGCCATGAGACAGAGAGATGATGTACCTATGGGTTTAAGTGTGATGCCTACGAACATCACAACAGTGGTTCTTCCGGGGCTCAGTTTCACAAGCAGTTGGTTAGGAGGCTGACACTGTATCTATTAATGTCAATAGGATTGAGAAGTAAGGGTGTCATGATACGCCAAGAGTGTACCACGGTATACCGTGATACAATAGCAGGGTACCATGGTATACCGCGATACAATAGCAGTGTACCATGGTATACCATGATACAATAGCAGTGTACCATGGTATACCATGATACAATAGCAGGGTACCATGGTATACCGTGATACAATAGCAGTGTACCATGGTATACCGCGATACAATAGCAGTGTACCATGGTATACCGCGATACAATAGCAGTGTACCATGGTATACCGTGATACAATAGCAGTGTACCATGGTATACCGCGATACAATAGCAGTGTACCATGGTATACCGCGATACAATAGCAGGGTACCATGGTATACCGTGATACAATAGCAGTGTACCACTGTATACCGCGATACAATAGCAGTGTACCACGGTATACCGCGATACAGTAGCAGGGTACCATGGTATACTGTGATACAATAGCAGGGTACCATGGTATACCATGATACAATAGCAGTGTACCATGGTATACCGCGATACAATAGCAGGGTACCATGGTATACCGTGATACAATAGCAGTGTACCATGGTATACAGCGATACAATAGCAGTGTACCATGGTATACCGCGATACAATAGCAGTGTACCATGGTATACCGTGATACAATAGCAGTGTACCATGGTATACCGCGATACAATAGCAGGGTACCATGGTATACCGTGATACAATAGCAGTGTACGATGGTATACCGCAATACAATAGCAGTGTACCATGGTATACCGTGATACAATAGCAGTGTACCATGGTATACCGCGATACAATAGCAGGGTACCATGGTATACCGTGATACAATAGCAGTGTACGATGGTATACCGCAATACAATAGCAGTGTACCATGGTATACCGCGATACAATAGCAGTGTACCATGGTATACCGTGATACAATAGCAGTGTACCATGGTATACTGCGATACAATAGCAGTGTACCATGGTATACCGTGATACAATAGCAGTGTACCATGGTATACCGCGATACAATAGCAGGGTACCATGGTATACCGTGATACAATAGCAGTGTACCACGGTATACCGCAATACAATAGCAGTGTACCACGGTATACCGCGATACAGTAGCAGGGTACCATGGTATACCGTGATACAATAGCAGGGTACCATGGTATACCATGATACAATAACAGTGTACCATGGTATACCGCGATACAATAGCAGGGTACCATGGTATACCATGATACAATAGCAGTGTACCATGGTATACAGCGATACAATAGCAGTGTACCATGGTATACCACGATACAATAGCAGTGTACCATGGTATACCGTGATACAATAGCAGTGTACCATGGTATACCGCGATACAATAGCAGGGTACCATGGTATACCGTGATACAATAGCAGTGTACCATGGTATACCGCGATACAATAGCAGCATTATGTTTACCTGATAGTGGCATTATGTTTACCTGATAGTGGTATTATGTTGCTTTCCGATTAGCGCAGTGGTTAACATGCTCGCTTATCACCAATGCAAACCGGGTTCGATCCTCAGACCGGGAAGTATCTGAGATGGTACGGTTGTCGCCAGATCGGACAGGTGGGGTTTTTCCGGGTACTTCAGTTTCCTCCCACACGAATGACCACATTTACGCTTTCATCCGCGCCAACGAGAGTGATTAATATAAGTTGTTAAAACTTGCTTCGCAATCGTTGTAAAAGAAATAAAGTTTAAACTTATTATGTTGCTTGTATTTTAGGTTGTGTACACTTCACCAAATGGCAATAAGATTAGACAGAAACGTGGACCTCGACCTGAGGAGGATTTCATTAACGATGATTCCTCAGACAGTGACGAGGACAAACTCAGAGGCCTTAATCGGCCAGGCTCTAGGCCTAGTAGCGGGAGTAGGCCTAACAGTGGTACCAGGCCTAACAGTGGTACCAGGCCTAGCAGTGGAACTAGACCTGGTTCAGGTAGCAGACCTAACAGTGGAAGTAGAACTAGTAACAATTTAAGGCCTGCTAATGCTAGTCGCACACACTCAAGGTCAAATTCTAATTCAGGAGTTAGTTCTAAGACTGCGAATCACATTCCGCCAACGAACAGTCATGGAATTGCCGGTGACCATGACAATAGACGTTTTGGTGCTCTTTCTAGTGATAAACATAAAACCATACGTGATTCACATGCTGAAAATGGAATACCGATTCCAGCTTTGGCTGGTTTACATGATGATGCTGATGATGGTGATCCGTTTACACCAGCCACAGGTAGCAGTCCAACGTTTACAAAGGGCATTACTGACAGGAGTTTTGTGTCCAGAATGAGCAAGACCATGTTGAAGGAGATTCCTCGGACGGATGCTAGATTCTCACAAACACATGCTGATGATGTAAGTATGTTATATGTACCTTACAGTAAAACCTGTCTCAGCAGCCAGTCCAGGGAAGTGACTGCTTGGAGATTCCTCAGCGCTAGATTCTCACAAACACATGCTGATGATGTAAGTATGTTATATGTGCCTTACAGTTAAACCTGTCTCAGCAGCCAGTCCAGGGAAGTGACTGCTTGGAGATTCCTCGGACGCTAGATTCTCACAAACACATGCTGATGATGTAAGTATGTTATATGTACCTTACAGTAAAACCTGTCTCAGCAGCCAGTCCAGGGAAGTGACTGCTTGGCACTGGTAGTTGCTTAACCTTCAGCATGGTGTAGGTGAAATGAGCAGATAATAAATGTGTAATATTTTAACCGTTAACTTATTTTAACTTAACCTGCCAAATAAATTGGACGGAATGTGCAAACAACATAGATCCAGATCAGCCGCGGCTGATGTTGTTTGATATACAGACTAGTTTTTAGCTCCACTATTTGAAGAGCAAACAGCATAGAACCTGATCAGAGGACACGTTCTGTTCCATCCGCTATTGCTCTATGCTGTTTGCTAACGCCACTTTAGTTGTGATTGGCAGGTGAAGAGTTAATACATTATGCATTATATTCCAGAAAGCCTACGATTTCTCTAAGTACGACTATCAAGATCTCACAGCCTCTGATGAGGTGGCAATGCTTGCAGCAATCCAGGGAGCCAGGAGCGCAGAGTTTGAGCCTGAAAACTTCATGGAAGCAAATAAAAACAATCAAACAACTGAGAAACCTATATTTAGAACCGAGCCAAATGGAGCTGATTTGGAAACACCGCATCCTTATCCAAAGGTTGAGCCCAGAGGTCAGAAAGTCGGAGCACATCATGTAGGGGCCAGTAGGGAGACGAACGATTCACCAACGATGATGAGTGACGAAGATGATACAAGCTTTAGTACATGGAAAGCGCCGGTATATTGACAACTGTATTGTAGTGATATTATTGTACACCCACTTAGTAAACGTGAGGGCTACCGGTGTATTATTGTACACCCGCTTAGTAAGCATGAGGGCTACCGGTGTATTATTGTACACCCGCTTAGTAAGCATGAGGGCTGCTGGGTATTATTGTACACCCGCTTAGTAAACGTGAGGGCTACCGGGGTATTATTGTACACCCGCTTAGTAAACGTGAGGGCTACGGGGTATTATTGTACACCTGCTTAGTAAACGTGAGGGCTACCGGGTATTATTGTACACCCGCTTAGTAAGCTGAGGGCTACGGGTATTATTGTACACCCGCTTAGTAAACGTGAGGGCTACCGGGGTATTATTGTACACCCGCTTAGTAAACGTGAGGGCTACCGGGGTATTATTGTACACCGCTTAGTAAACGTGAGGGCTACCGGGGTATTATTGTACACCCGCTTAGTAAACGTGAGGGCTACCAGG
Source organism: Archivesica marissinica (assembly GCA_014843695.1). Lineage (NCBI taxonomy): Eukaryota > Metazoa > Mollusca > Bivalvia > Venerida > Vesicomyidae > Archivesica > Archivesica marissinica. Next base: position 47,933,751 of record CM026398.1, on the reverse strand, counting down.
GTATTATTGTACACCCGCTTAGTAAACGTGAGGGCTACAGGGTATTATTGTACACCCGCTTAGTAAACGTGAGGGCTACCGGGGTATTATTGTACACCGCTTAGTAAACGTGAGGGCTACCGGGGTATTATTGTACACCCGCTTAGTAAACGTGAGGGCTACCGGGGTATTATTGTACACCCGCTTAGTAAACATGAGGGCTACCGGGGTATTATTGTACACCCGCTTAGTAAACGTGAGGGCTACCGGGGTATTATTGTACACCTGCTTAGTAAACGTGAGGGCTACCGGGGTATTATTGTACACCCGCTTAGTAAACTGAGGGCTACCGGGTATTATTGTACACCCGCTTAGTAAACGTGAGGGCTACCGGGTATTATGTACACCCGCTTAGTAAGCATGAGGGCTACCGGGGTATTATTGTACACCCGCTTAGTAAACATGAGGGCTACCGGGTATTATTGTACACCCGCTTAGTAAACATGAGGGCTACCGGGGTATTATTGTACACCTGCTTAGTAAACGTGAGGGCTACCGGGGTATTATTGTACACCCGCTTAGTAAACGTGAGGGCTGCCGGGGTATTATAGTACACCCGCTTAGTAAACGTGAGGGCTACCAGGGTATTATTGTACACCTGCTTAGTAAACGTGAGGGCTACCAGGGTATTATTGTACACCCGCTTAGTAAACGTGAGGGCTACCAGGGTATTATTGTACACCTGCTTAGTAAACATGAGTGCTACCGGGGTATTATTGTACACCTGCTTAGTAAACGTGAGGGCTACCAGGGTATTATTGTACACCTGCTTAGTAAACGTGAGGGCTACCGGGGTATTATAGTACACCTGCTTAGTAAACGTGAGGGCTACCGGGGTATTATTGTACACCTGCTTAGTAAACGTGAGGGCTACCGGGGTATTATTGTACACCCGCTTAGTAAACGTGAGGTCTACCGGGGTATTATTGTACACCCGCTATGTAAACATGAGGGCTACCTGGGTATTATTGTACACCCGCTATGTAAACATGAGGGCTACCGGGGTATTATTGTACACCCGTTTAGTAAACGTGAGGGCTACCGGGGTATTATTGTACACCCGCTTAGTAAGCATGAGGGTTACCGGGGTATTATTGTACACCCGCTTAGTAAACGTGAGGGCTACCGGGGTATTATTGTACACCTCTTAGTAACGTGAGGGCTACCGGGGTATTATAGTACACCTGCTTAGTAAACGTGAGGGCTACTAGGGTATTATTGTACACCCGCTTAGTAAACGTGAGGGCTACCGGGTATTATTGTACACCTGCTTAGTAAACGTGAGGGCTACCGGGGTATTATTGTACACCCGCTTAGTAAACGTGAGGGCTACCGGGTATTATTGTACACCCGCTTAGTAAGCGTGAGGGCTACCGGGGTATTATTGTACACCTGCTTAGTAAACGTGAGGGCTACCGGGTATTATTGTACACCTGCTTAGTAACGTGAGGGCTACCGGGGTATTATTGTACACCCGCTTAGTAACGTGAGGCTACCGGGGTATTATTGTACACCTGCTAGTAAACATGAGGGCTACCGGGTATTATTGTACACCGCTTTGTAAACGTGAGGCTACCGGGGTATTATTGTACACCCGCTTAGTAAACGTGAGGGCTACCGGGGTATTATTGTACACCCGCTTAGTAAGCATGAGGGTTACCGGGGTATTATTGTACACCCGCTTAGTAAACGTGAGGGCTACCGGTTAGTAAACGTGAGGGCTACCGGGGTATTATTGTACACCTGCTTAGTAAACGTGAGGGCTACCAGGGTATTATAGTACACCTGCTTAGTAAACGTGAGGGCTACCAGGGTATTATTGTACACCCGCTTAGTAAACGTGAGGGCTACCGGGGTATTATTGTACACCTGCTTAGTAAACGTGAGGGCTACCGGGGTATTATTGTACACCCGCTTAGTAAACGTGAGGGCTACCGGGGTATTATTGTACACCCGCTTAGTAAGCATGAGGGCTACCGGGGTATTATTGTACACCTGCTTAGTAAACGTGAGGGCTACCGGGGTATTATTGTACACCCGCTTAGTAAACATGAGGGCTACCGGGGTATTATTGTACA